>JBBDGP010001598.1:2932500-3377500 GCA_037952835.1 Lithobates septentrionalis | reverse complement strand
TCCTCCTCCTCCTCCTCCTCCTGCCACAACTGAAACACCACAGCCACAGCCTCCAAAGAAGGCTACAGGGAAGGCTGCAGGGAAGGGTGCAGGGCAGCGTGGAGGGAAGGCTGCAGGGAAGAGAAGAAAGTGATGACCTGGGTTCAGTCTGGTCTGACAGAAGACGCAGGCTGTTGTAGTACCACAGTCTGGGGACATCTATATCATCTGCTGGTGCTGTTGATCTCTGGGATTCTTGGACCAGATTGTGCTCCCTCTTATATGGACTCCTCAAGATCCCAATTTTCTGGTACACAGACTTTTTCCAGCGTTGACTTCCTCTTTTTTTTTATTTTGACCATGAATAAATGGATCTTTTTTTGAGTTTAGCAAAAGATTTTATGTGTTTTCTTTTAAATCATTGATTTTACACACAATGTTAAATTATCAAGGGACAACAATCTCATTGAGTTTGCAAAAACACAACAAAAATACATTACTAATGTTAATAATGTTCGAGTGGTAAGTCTGGGAAAGAACAAAAATATACATAACCAAAAACGGTGCTTTGGGTTAACTTTATCTTAAAAATAAAAAATAATCACTAGAAAAAAAAAACATTATAATGGGTTCTTTGTAGTAACTTTACAAACCTAAAAAATTAAAAAAAAAAAAATTAAAAAAAAAAAAATTAAAAAAAAAAAATAAAAAAATAAAATACAAATGGGTTATTTGTGGTAACTTTACAAACCTAAAAAATATAAAAAAATAAAGTAAAAAAGAAAAAGAAAAAAAAAAATACAAATGGGTTATGTGTGGTAACTTTACAAACACCAAAAAATTAAAATTAAAAATCTAGAGATAAACATATAAAAAAGTTCAACACCAATCATAAAATAAATATCTGGATAAAAATTACAAGAAAATATGATTCCACACAAAAAAAAACCAAAAAAAAAAAAAAGGTAAAAAGTATTATATTAGTATGGAAACATTGTTTTTAAAAAGCATACTATATCATTCATGAGATCAAAGAGAAAAAGAATCCAGAAATCAGTTTGGGAGAACTCTGAATATGAACAGCAAAACACCTTCGTTCTTTATAGAGCATTCGTAATGAAGAAATAAAATGCGCTGCATTCAACGATCACAGATTTTGCAGCGTGATGAATGTGCTACCTACAATACGAACACTAGTTTTACTAGACCGAGTGCTTCCGTTTAGTTTTTGCTTATGAGCATGCGTCGTTTTTTTGTCCGTCGGACTAGCATACAGACGAGCGGACTTCGGGGTCCGTCGTAGGTACGAAGTAAAAGTTTTGAAGCATGTTTCAAATCTAAAGTACGTCGGATTTGAGGCTAAAAAAGTCAGTCGAAAGTCCGGAGAAGCCCACACACGATCGGATTACCAGCCAGCTTTAGTCCGTCAGCGTCCGTTGGACTTTTGTAGACGAAAAGTACGACCGTGTGTACGCGGCATAACACTCAGTTTTGTCATTATTTTAAATAAACTTTTTTTTTTTAATGATTTTATCCGATTAATCGATTAATCGAAAAAATAATCGGCCGATTAATCGATTATGAAAATAATCGTTAGTTGCAGCCCTAGATAAAAAGGAACAGTCTTACCTGAGATCGATGTTTTCTAGCTTTCAGGAGTTACCAGCTTGGAGGATAGATCCCTGAAATAGTCCTCTTTAGTACTTTGTTGCTCCACAAGGGCAGCTCATCCACACTGAGGGGGAGTCTTCATGTCTAAATTGACACTCTATCTTAGGCTGGGGTCACACCTATGGGAATTGGATGCGGGTTTCCCTGCATCCAATTTGCATAGCTGAAGATTGTGACCGGCTCTCTATGGAGCCGGTTCACACATCTGCGCAGTGGCTCTGGTGCAAATTGCACAGGAACCCTGTTTGTCTTTTGGTCCATTTCGGGTCCAAATTCAGCCCAAAATTTGGGCTAAAATTGGACCTGGAATTGTGAATAGAGACGCACCGGACCCCTGCTGTCAGCTGCTGCAAGTTCCAATGCGAATCCAGCCTTAACATGCAAGGCTCTGATGCAATGGTCACAGATTGTTTGCTTCACCACCTGAGCAGGTTTTAGCTCTGGTTGCAACACATGCATAGACATATATTTAGGCTGGCCATAGAGAGAATTTTGATCCATTTATGGATTAAAAAATCTTTAGAGATTGACTTCAGTACAACCACATGTGATAAAATCAGAACAAACATGCAAGTCTGCATAGACATGGAACAGGTGTTAAATAAGCCTATCCCTTGTATAAAAAGGGGTAACAAAATATGAGCTGCAGAATTCTTTCCAGTTCTTGTCAGTGAGATCTGGAGTGTCTACTGTCCATTAACTATGGACTTGAGCAATCCTAGAGATGTTCCCTGAGCATATTTCTCTATAGAGCCTAGTGATTAGCATTGTATGTATTGGAAAAAGGAGGTTTTTTTCTAAAATATATTGATGAAGTACCACATATCAGATTCCAACTGATACCACCAATTTTTAGATAGTAAAATTACCCCCAGCATAAAATTTATGGACATATTCAATCTGATCAGGACCAGTTTGTACTTACTGAGTAAATGCAAGAATCGTAGCGGTTGCTGCGGGCGAGTGGCCACTGTAGGCAAAGCGACGTACCCGTATGTCGCTACCTATTTGCGGGTTTAGGGTGTGCGCATGCACGCCCCCTGCCCAGCTCCTGCTATATTTGTACACAGGGGGAGCCTGTTAGCAAGTGTAATTGCACACAGCCATTCAGCAATCACAGCTCAGAGCTCTTGTGTTGGTAAACAAGACAGAGCTCCTTAGGAAGGGAACTATTTGTCAGTGTTTCACCCCTGCTAGGGATGAGCTCGATGTTCGGGTCGAACATAAGTTTGACCCGAACATTGGGGGTTCGCCCGTAATTAACATTATGGGGCATTCGCAGGAAATTCGAGTGCCGCAGAACGCCCCATAATACACTGTGAGGTCGCAGTGCATTGCTGTATGATGATTGGCCAAAGCATGCACCTGACCTGCATGCTTTGGCCATTTACAGCGCGCTCTGCTGAGAGCCTTAATTGACCAAAGGCAGGGTGCCTTTGGCCAATCATGGCTCAGGGGGACTAAGTCCACACCCCACACTATTTAGGGCTGCTTACACGGCGGCTGTGTGTATTCAGTGTTCACTCGATGTTCGGTCAGTTCAGGCAGTGTATTAAAAAAAAAAAAAAGTATATATATATATATATATATATATATATATATATATATATATATATATATATATATATATATATATATATGTATGTATGTATAGGCTACACTGGATGCAGAGAATATATATATACTGTGTGTGTGTGTATATATATATATATATATATATATATATATATATATATATATATATATATATATATATATATATACCGTATTTATCGGCGTATAACACACACTTTTTTCCCCTTAAAATCGGGGGAAAATCGCGGGTGCATGTTATATGCCGATCCCCTCCGGTCCCCCACTGACTGATCTTCAAAATCGCTGACCGCGATTTGAAAATGGCGCCGCCGGCGCCAAAATACACAGAGCCGGTCCTCTCGGCTCTTCTCGGCCACTTTCGGCTTCACTCGAGCGCCGCCCGAACGTTCGGATAGCTCCGCTCACAGTCACGCCCATCCCGGGCGGGACTACGAGTGGAGCTAAAAGTGAACGAGAGCAGCCGAGAAGAGCCGAGGACCGCAAGGCTGCAAATGACACTGGACAAGCATGCAGATGGACGCTGTGCAAGGCTGCATTGATGGGCATTTAAATGTAAGTTTTTTTCCTTAAAAATTTTTTTCCTTATAATTCCCTCCTAAACTTGGGGTGCGTGTTATACGCCGATAAATACGGTATATATATATATATATATATATATATATATATATATATATATATACACACACACACACACACACACACACACACACACACACACACACACACACACACAGTATATATATATACTCTGCATCCAGTGTAGCCTATATCTACAGTGCATTCAGTGGTGTACTGTTTCTAATACACTTCAGGCGGTGTACACAGTATCTAGTACAGTGTGTACTGTTTCTACTACACTTCTGGTGGTGTACACAGTATACAATACAGTGCAGCCTTAGTACAGTTTCTAATACAGCGCAGGTTGTGTACACAGTATCTAATACAGTGTGTACAGTTTCTACTACACTTCTGGTGGTGTACACAGTATCTAATACAGTGTGTACAGTTTCTACTACACTTCTGGTGGTGTACACAGTATCTAATACAGTGTGTACAGTTTCTACTAGACTTGTGCACAACGGAAAATTTTGTTTAGTTTCGGTTTGTTGTCATTCGTAAAATACATAATTTCATTTTGTTATATTCATTATGTTACATTAATTCATTTTTGGATAATTCGTTATTTATGTAGAGTGTCGATATTCATTATATTGACTCTCGAATCATGTCAAATTCATTCCTTATATCCTCTATAATTTCTTTCGTATTAGTTGAAAATCCATATTTATGTATGTGTATATATATCCGTTATAATGATTCGTAGTTTTGAAAGTCGTTTGTTTATTGAATCTATTAACACACACAATGACAATATCTCTTCTCCTCTGCTCAAATACAATACAACACCCTTCTCACTCAGTTCTCAGGAATGCGCTTTGCCAGTAATCCAACCTCCAGCACAAAATTAATCAGCTGATTGGACTGTAAGATTTACTTTGAGTTGACCTTTTGTTGCATTAGATCTTTAACCACTTGCCGACCGCCTCACGCCTATATACGTGAGCAGAGCGGCACGGGCAGGCAAAATCACGTACCTGAAACGTGATTGCCTTCCCGCGGGTGGGGGGTCCGATCGGACCCCCCCCCGGTGCCAGCTGCGGTCGGCATTTGGTTGGGAGCGATGAGAGACGAGGGGGAGACCATCCGATCGTGGCCCCCCCCTCGCGATCGCTCCCAGCCACTGACAAACATCCCCTGCCTCTGTATAGTACACAGAGGCAGAGGATGTGATGTCATCTCTCCTCGGCTGTCAGTTTCCGTTCCAGCGCCGAGGAGAGATGACATGTAAGTAAGTGCACAACACAAACACACACAGTAGAACATGCCAGGCATACATTACACCCCCGATCCCCCCCCGATCGCCCCCCGATCCCCCCCCAATCACCCCCCCCCCCTGTCACAAACTGACACCAAGCAGGTTTTTTTTTTTTTTTTTTTTTTTTTTTCCTGATTACTGCATAGTGTCAGTTTGTGACAGTTAGCAGTGTTAGGACAGTTACTGTAACCCCCCTGTAGGTCTAGGGTACCCCCCTTACCCCCCCTAATAAAGTTTTAACCCCTTGATCACCCCCCCTCACCAGTGTCGCTAAGCGATCATTTTTCTGATCGCTGTATTAGTGTCGCTGGTGACGGTAGTTAGGGACGTAAATATTTAGGTTCGCCGTCAGTGTTTTATAGCGACAGGGACCCCCATATACTATCTAATAAATGTTTTAACCCCTTGATTGCCCCCTAGTTAACCCTTTCACCACTGATCACCGTATAACCGTTACGGGTGACGCTGGTTAGTTCGTTTATTTTTTATAGTGTCAGGGCACCCGCCGTTTATTACCGAATAAAGGTTTAGCCCCCTGATCGCCCGGCGGTGATATGCGTCGCCCCAGGCAGCGTCAGATTAGCGCCAGTACCCCCCCTAATAAAGTTTTAACCCCTTGATCACCCCCTGTCGCCAGTGTCGCTAAGCGATCATTTTTCTGATCGCTGTATTAGTGTCACTGGTGACGCTAGTTAGGGACGTAAATATTTAGGTTCGCCGTCAGTGTTTTATAGCGACAGGGACCCCCATATACTATCTAATAAATGTTTTAACCCCTTGATTGCCCCCTAGTTAACCCTTTCACCACTGATCACCGTATAACTGTTACGGGTGACGCTGGTTAGTTAGTTTATTTTTTATAGTGTCAGGGCACCCGCCGTTTATTACCGAATAAAGGTTTAGCCCCCTGATCGCCCGGCGGTGATATGCGTTGCCCCAGGCAGCGTCAGATTAGCGCCAGTACCGCTAACACCCACGCACGCACCGTACACGCACCATACACCTCCCTTAGTGGTATAGTATCTGATCGGATCAATATCTGATCCGATCAGATCTATACTAGCGTCCCCAGCAGTTTAGGGTTCCCAAAAACGCAGTGTTAGCGGGATCAGCCCAGATACCTGCTAGCACCTGCGTTTTGCCCCTCCGCCCGGCCCGGCCCAGCCCACCCAAGTGCAGTATCGATCGATCACTGTCACCCCGGTCGTAGTCAAACCAGCACTGCAGTAACACTTGGTGACGTGGCGAGTCCCATAAGTGCAGTTCAAGCTGGTGAGGTGGCAAGCACAAGTAGTGTCCCGCTGCCACCAAAAAGACAAACACAGGCCCGTCATGCCCATAGTGCCCTTCCTGCTGCATTCGCCAATCCTAATTGGGAACCCACCGCTTCTGCAGCGCCCGTACTTCCCCCATTCACATCCCCAACCAAATGCAGTCGGCTGCATGAGAGGCATTTTCTTTATGTCCTCCCGAGTACCCCTACCCAGCGAACCCCCCAAAAAATATGTTGTGTCTGCAGCAAGCGCGGATATAGCCGTGACACCCGCTATTATTGTCCCTCCTGTCCTGACAATCCTGGTCTTTGCATTGGTGAATGTTTTGAACGCTACCATGCACTAGTTGAGTATTAGCGTAGGGTACAACATTGCACAGACTAGGCACACTTTCACAGGGTCTCCCAAGATGCCATCGCATTTTGAGAGACCCGAACCTGGAACCGGTTACAGTTATTATAGTTAGTTACAAAAAAAAGTGTAAAAAAAAAAAAACACAAACAAAAATATAAAATAAAAATAGTTGTCGTTTTATTGTTCTCTCTCTCTCTATTCTCTCTCTATTGTTCTGCTCTTTTTTACTGTATTCTATTCTGCAATGTTTTATTGTTATTGTTATTGTTATTATGTTTTATCATGTTTGCTTTTCAGGTATGCAATTTTTTTATACCTTACCGTTTACTGTGCTTTATTGTTAACCATTTTTTTGTCTTCAGGTATGCCATTCACGACTTTGAGTGGTTATACCAGAATGATGCCTGCAGGTTTAGGTATCATCTTGGTATCATTCTTTTCAGCCAGCGGTCGGCTTTCATGTAAAAGCAATCCTAGTGGCTAATTAGCCTCTAGACTGCTTTTACAAGCAGTGGGAGGGAATGCCCCCCCCCCCAACATCTTCCGTGTTTTTCTCTGGCTCTCCTGTCTCAACAGGGAACCTGAAAATGCAGCCGGTGATTCAGCCAGCTGACCATAGAGCTGATCAGAGACCAGAGTGGCTCCAAACATCTCTATGACCTAAGAAACCGGAAGCTACGAGCATTTTATGACGTAGATTTCGCCGGATGTAAACAGCGCCATTGGGAAATTGGGAAAGCATTTTATCACACCGATCTTGGTGTGATCAGATGCTTTGAGGGCAGAGGAGAAATCTAGGGTCTAATAGACCCCAATTTTTGCAAAAAAGAGTACCTGTCACTACCTATTGCTATCATAGGGGATATTTACATTCCCTGAGATAACAATAAAAATGATTTAAAAAAAAAAAAAAATGAAAGGAACAGTTTAAAAATAAGATAAAAAAATAATAATAATAAAGAAAAAAAAAAAAAAAAAAAAAAAAGCACCCCTGTCCCCCCTGCTCTCGCGCTAAGGTGAACGCAAGCGTTGGTCTGGCGTCAAATGTAAACAGCAATTGCACCATGCATGTGAGGTATCGCCGCGAAGGTCAGATCGAGGGCAGTAATTTTAGCAGTAGACCTCCTCTGTAAATCTAAAGTGGTAACCTGTAAAGGCTTTTAAAGGCTTTTAAAAATGTATTTAGTTTGTCGCCACTGCACGTTTGTGCGCAATTTTAAAGCATGTCATGTTTGGTATCTATGTACTCGGCCTAAGATCATCTTTTTTATCTCATCAAACATTTGGGCAATATAGTGTGTTTTAGTGCATTAAAATGTAAAAAAGTGTGTTTTTTCCCCAAAAAATGCGTTTGAAAAATCGCTGCGCAAATACTGTGTGAAAAAAAAAAATGAAACACCCACCATTTTAATCTGTAGGGCATTTGCTTTAAAAAAAATATATAATGTTTGGGGGTTCAAAGTAATTTTCTTGCAAAAAAAAATTATTTTTTTATGTAAACAATAAGTGTCAGAAAGGGCTTTGTCTTCAAGTGGTTAGAAGAGTGGGTGATGTGTGACATAAGCTTCTAGATGTTGTGCATAAAATGCCAGGACAGTTCAAACCCCCCCCAAATGACCCCATTTTGGAAAGTAGACACCCCAAGCTATTTGCTGAGAGTCATGTTGAGTCCATGGAATAATTTATATTGTGACACAAGTTGCGGGAAAGAGACAATTTTTTATTTTTTTTATTTTTTTTTGCGCAAAGTTGTCACTAAATGATATATTGCTCAAACATGCCATGGGAATATGTGAAATTACACCCCAAAATACATTCTGCTGCTTCTCCTGAGTACGGGGATACCACATGTGTGAGACTTTTTGGGAGCCTAGCCGCGTACGGGACCCCGAAAACCAAGCACCGCCTTCAGGCTTTCTAAGGCCGTAAATTTTTGATTTCACTCTTCACCGCCTATCACAGTTTCGGGGGCCATGGAATGCCCAGGTGGCAAAAAAAAACCCCAAATGACCCCATTTTGGAAAGTAGACACCCCAAGCTATTTGATGAGAGGTATAGTGAGTATTTTGCAGACCTCACTTTTTGTCACAAAGTTTTGAAAATTGAAAAAAGAAAAAAAAAATTTTTTTTTCTCGTCTTTCTTTATTTTCAAAAACAAATGAGAGCTGCAAAATACTCACCATGCCTCTCAGCAAATAGCTTGGGGTGTCTACTTTCCAAAATGGGGTCATTTGGGGGGGGTTTGTGCCACCTGGGCATTCCATGGCCTCCGAAACTGTGATAGGCAGTGAGGAGTAAAATCAAAAATGTACGCCCTTAGAAATCCTGAAGGGAGTGCTTGGTTTTCGGGGTCCCGTACGCGGCTAGGCTCCTAAAAAGTCCCACACATGTGGTATCCCCGTACTCAGGAGAAGCAGCTAAATGTATTTTGGGGTGCAATTCCACATATGCCCATGGCCTGTGTGAGCAATATATCATTTAGTGACAACTTTTTGTAATTTTTTTTTTTTTTTTTGTCATTATTCAATCACTTGGGACAAAAAAAATGAATATTCAATGGGCTCAACATGCCTCTCAGCAAATTCCTTGGGGTGTCTACTTTCCAAAATGGGGTCATTTGTGGGGGTTTTGTACTGCCCTGCCATTTTAGCACCTCAAGAATCGACATAGGCAGTCATAAATTAAAGGCTGTGTAAATTCCAGAAAATGTACCCTAGTTTGTAGACGCTATAACTTTTGCGCAAACCAATAAATATACACTTATTGACATTTTTTTTACCAAAGACATGTGGCCGAATACATTTTGGCCTAAATGTATGACTAAAATTGAGTTTATTGGATTTTTTTTAGAACAAAAAGTAGAAAATATCATTTTTTTTCAAAATTTTCGGTCTTTTTCCGTGTATAGCGCAAAAAATAAAAACGGCAGAGGTGATCAAATACCATCAAAAGAAAGCTCTATTTGTGGGAAGAAAAGGACGCAAATTTCGTTTGGGTACAGCATTGCATGACCGCGCAATTAGCAGTTAAAGCGACGCAGTGCCGAATTGTAAAAAGTGCTCTGGTCAGGAAGGGGGTAAATCCTTCCGGGGCTGAAGTGGTTAACGAACTACACAGTACAAAATACAGTGCAGCCATAGAACAGTTTCTAATACAGTACAGGCGGTGTACAGTATCTAATACAGTGTGTACAGTTTCTACTACACTTCTGGTGGTGTACACAGTATACAATACAGTGCAGCCATTCTACAGTTTCTAATACAGTGAAGAGTGTGTACACAGCATCTAATACAGTGTGTACAGTTTATAATAATCTTTAGGGAGTGTAATATATATAGTCTAGTTAGTATGTATGTAATATATATATATATATATATATATATATATATACATACATACATACATACATATATATATATATATATATATATATATATATATACATACATACATACATACATACATACATACATACATACATACATACATATATATATATATACACACATACATACACACACATATATATATATATATATATATATATATATATATATATATATATATACATACACACACACTCTGCATTCAGTGTAGCCCATATATACAGTGCATTCGGTTGTGTATAGTTTCTAATACACTTCAGGCGCTGTACACAGTATATAATAGTGTAGTGTGGTGTTGCAAAACAAATATAGCTCATGCCCGGAAGGCCACCAAGGAGAGGCAGACGCTCATTGGCCACTAAAAGAGGGCAAGCAGCCTCTGTGTCTACAGTCAACAGTGGTGGTCATGGACATGGTGCATCCTCTGCAGGTGGCCGTGGAGCACGCTTGTCCTTTTTTTCTGCTGCTGGCCGTGTTATTGAGCCACAACATGCAGAAGACTTGGTGGAGTGGATAACAAAGCCGTTCTCATCCTCCTCATCCTCTTTCACCCAGGCTAAGAGTAGTTTGCCTTCTAACGCAGCTGCCTAAGTGGGCTATTCCACTTGCTCCTTGACTACAGTCACTCCTTCCGTAGCCCCAACATCATGCACGGAGGAGTCCCCAGAATTATTCGACCACAGTGTCGGGTACATGCTGCTGGAGGATGCGCAGCAATTTGAAGGCTCTGATGTTGGTTCCCAGGTTGAGGAAGGAAGTAACGCGAGACTAGAGAGAGGGGATGCCACAGAAAAAAAAGAAACTGGCAGTCATGTTCCCCCAGCTGCAGCATACTGCCAAGTTTGCTTCAGTGATGAGGGAGGGGATGATGAGGTCACTGACTGTACTTGGGTGCCTGAGAGAAGAGAGGAGGAAAGTGATGAGGAGGAGGCGGCACAACTCCAATGAGGCAGAATGTCCTCTAGAGAGCAGCTTAAGGGCAGCCACCCTATTGCATCACACCGCAGAGCTCCGCAGATGCAGGGCGCTGCTGACTCCCCACTGACTTTTAAAAATTCCTTGGCGTGGGCCTTTTTTTTTTTACATGTGTGCAGCAGATCACACTGTTGCTGTTTGCAACCTATGTCTGAAGCTGATCAAGAGTGGCCAGAAAAACAGCCGCTTGGGCACCACATGCTTGACCAGACATATGACGACCTGCCATGCCGTCTGTTGGCAACAGCACGTTAAAGAAAAAGGATGGATTACTTCTCCTTGCTCCTCATCTGGGATCTCAAACTCTACTATACCTCCAGTCCTTTCAAAAAACCTGCACTGAGAGGAAGTACACTAGCAGTACACCACCAATTGATTTTAGCAGGCAAATTTGCCTACCCCAGTTGCTGAACCGTAAAAATAAATTCGGTCCCAGCCATCCACATGCTCAGTGTCTAAATGTTAGCATGGCCAAATTGCTAGCACTGCAAAAGCTGCCTTTTCAGCTGGTAGACTCTGCCCCCTTTCATGAATTTGTGGAATGTGGGTGGTTGATGCCACGCCAGCTTCAGCAAGGAATAGTTGTATGCGACAACGGCACCAACCTTCTCTCTGCCCTCCGACGGGGACACTTGACTCATGTTCCATGTTTGGCACATGTCCTGAATTTGGTGGTGCAGCGGTTCTTAAGCAAGGTACCTAGGCTTACAAGATCTCCTGAGGCAGGCCAAAAAAGGTCTGTGGTCATTTATAATGCCAGTGCTCGGCTGGCTGACATTCAAAGGGAATGTAACCTGCCCACCAACCGCCTCATTTGTGACATACCCACCAGGTGGAACTAAACATTGGCAATGCTGCAGCGGCTGCACACAGCAGAGGGCCATCAATAAGTACCTGTGCGAGTATGACACCAGGACAGGGTCAGGGGAGCTTGGCTTTTTTTCGCCACACAAGTGGCTACTGATCAAGAATGCATGCACTGTCCTGTCACTATTTGAGGAAGCCACAAGGATGGTGAGCGACAATGCATGCATCAGTGACACTGTCCCTCTAGTCTTCCTGCTGGAGCCCACACTTCGTGGAATCATGGACAGGGCACTTGAGGCAAAACAGCGGGAGGAAGAGCAGGACTTCCTTTCCTCTCAAGGCGAGGAGGAGGAGGAGGAGGAAGAGGAGGGTGTCAGCATAGATGTAGAGCATAACACTCAGCAACAGTCTTCAAGGGATGGTTTTCAGTCCCCAGAAACCCAAGGTGTTGTACGTGGCTGGGAGAAGGTAGTTACGGATAATGTGATCCTTGGTGACCCAGAGGACTCATAATCGAATGCCTCTGCAAACTTACGCTGCATGGCCTCCCTGATTCTGCAAAGCCTGCAAAAAGACCCTAGGATTCGTGGTAACAAGGAGAGTCATCATTACTGCCTGGCAACCCTTCTTGACCCACGTTACAAGGGTAAAGTTGCAGAACTCCTCCTGCCTTCGGAGAGGGAGCAGAGGATGAAACATCTTCAGGAGGCCTTGAAGAATGGTTTGTGTAATGCATTTCCAGACCCTGGGAGGTTACCATTAACTGGTGCTGGACAATGTGTTGCTGAGGCTTCATTCAGTCAGAGGAAGAGCGGTGGAGAAGATGGCCGGCTAACCGATGCCTTTAAACAATTTTTCTGTCCTCAGCGCCAAGGTCTGTTTGGTTCAAATAATGAAAGGAAAGTCCGGATGGCTGCACACCAAACTGAGATCCAAACGCCTTTTTTCACATAAAATAATGAAGACACGGCTTACATGTTTCGCACAGGAACTGTGCTTTATCAATGCCCATTTGTTTCATTTCTGATCGGTTCAAGCAACCATCACCAGCGTCTGCATTATATGGTGCAGGAATATCTAGGGGCAAGAGCATACTTGGAGACCTTTCCAACAGAGCATCCACTGGGTCTTGAGGATGGACCACTGGCCAGAACATGCTCAAAATGCAATTGAGCTACTGGCCTGTCCTGCACCCAGCGTGCTTTCTGAACGCACATTCAGTGCTGCTGGAGGGTTTGTAATGGATCAAAGAGTGCGCCTGTCCACAGACTCCGTTGCTAGGCTCACATTGATAAAAATGAATCATTCTTGGATCAGCAGATATCAAGCACCTGATGCTGATGTAACTAATTGAATTTGCTATGAATCTGGGATCCCTTGAAGACTGCCTATGCTGACTATCCTATTCCTCCTCAATCTTTATGATGCTAGCTTTCAACAATATTTTTGGTTTAGGACACCACCACCATCCAAGGCCCAATTTTTCTGCCCCTGTTTAACAGGGGCATGTAATTGCAATTTTTGATGTACTATTTCACAGCAGGGCTTGTTCCTGCGTCCAACAAGAGTATCTGTAAGGGGTTAGTGTTGTGGCACCACCACCAACCACCCAAGGCCCAATTGTCCTGCCCCTGTTTAACAGGGGCATGTAATTACAATTTTTGATATAACATTTCACAGCAGGGCCCGTTCCTGCCTTCAACAAGAGTAACTGTGTGGGGTGTAGCAGAGCGTCCCAGAGAGAGCCAGGAAAAGTCCTGTTCGGGGTTTATACATCTCCCAGGCTCCTCTCATACACGTTCAGGGATCTCTGATCCATGGTCCAGTTCAGGTCTTGGTCCTCTCCCCCAGGCTAATTTAAGCTCACCTGAGCAGACAACCTTTGCTCTTGGCCTGGGATACTCAGACAACTTCTGTGTAGGAGAGCAAAAAGGTATGTGGAAGCTGACAAGCTGTAGGCTTGCTCAGCCTGGTAGTTAGGATCTGTAAATATTGTTTAGTTAGTGCCGAGACACGGCTAGGTTTTGTTTTGGCTATTTTTGTTCCTATTTGGGTTTTTTTTGGAACACTGTACAGCACCTGTATATAGACTTTTATATATCACAAATAAACACCGCACTGTTTGTCACTATTTCACTGGATTTGGTATCTGTGCCTGAAAGACTGCTCATCCCAGGGAGCTTTGTACCTGCTACCTGTCCCCCAGGTTACATATGGTGGAGAATGCGACCAGCTGTAGTAAGTTACTACTTAAAAGGCCAGTACCTAGAGTGACTAAACATGGAGGAAATCCTAAAACAATTGGTGATATCCAACGCGGCACAGCAACAATCAAATGCTGCACAGCAACAAGAAAACGCTGCACTGCATCAAGCAAACGCTACGCAGCAGCAAACAAACGCTATCGCACAGGAGCAAACCAAGGCGCTGTGCCAACAGATTGGTGTTGTACAGGAGCTATCACAGAGGCTGTTTGAACAGCTAGCCACTGATGCAAAAGAGGATAGTAAAACACTGGCTGCGGTTGTGGAGACGCACAGTGGTCACCTGCTAAAGTTAATGTTGTTGGAGACAAGCCCTCAGCCATCCATGTGGGTCACTTTCTTTCTAAGATGACTGCAGATGATGATCCAGAGGCCTTTCTCTTAACGTTTGAATGGACCGCTGAGAGGGAAGGTTGGCCCAAAACCCAGTGGGCAGGACTGGTCGCCCCCTTGCTGTCTGGAGAATCGCAGAAGGTCTACTATGATTTGGAGTCAGCGGAAGCAGGAGAATATGAAAAGGTCAAGTGGGAAATTCTGGCGTGACTTGGTGTCACCTTGGCAGTTCGAGCACAGCGGATCCACAGCTGGTTCTTCCAAGACGAGAGGCCCCCAAGATCGCAGATGTTCGACCTAATTCACTTGGTGAGAAAATGGCTACAGCCGGAGTCCCTGTCTGGGCCACAAATAGTGGAGCGTGTGGTCATGGACCGGTTCCTGAGGTCACTACCAGTTCCCCTGCAGAAGTGAGTGAGTCAAGGAGACCCCAACTCGGCGGACAACCTCGTGGAACTTGTTGAAAGGTACTTTGCTGCAGAGAACCTGGTCACCACCCCTACAGCCGCACGGACTTTCCGCCCAAAGCCACAGTCTCCCCAGGCAACCGGTAAGACTGTTCCAGGGGAAGTGGGTGGTAAGCATGGCAAGGAAATAGGGGGGAGGATTTTTGGTGCCAGGACTGAAGTTTGGCGTCCCAAACAAGGAAAGCTACTGCCTGTCAGCAAACCAAACTGGGGAAACAGCAGGTGTTTTCGTTGCCAAGAACTGGGACATATTGCAGCAAACTGTCCATTGACAGATGAACCAATGCAGTGTGATCTATCTATTAGAAGGCAGTCTATGTTTGCTGCTGTTTCAATGCGCTGCAGCACCAAGTATGGGAAAACACATGTGCCAAATGACTGTTAATAATAAGCCTATTACGGGCTTGCTGGACTCTGGAAGTCTAGTGACTTTGGTTACAGCTGAAAAAAACACAGAAGAGTAACCTAGTGCCAGTGATAGGCCACCCAGAGAATTTAAAACAAAACATGTAAAATAGATGTGTTAACTGTGCCACCCATTAAAAAAAATATGTTAATGTATATATAGCATAATGCATATACAAAAATGAAACAGGAAACCAAAAACTACAATAAACATAATAATGATAACCCGTGCTGCCAGACAAACTGTAACTGGTGGAAACAGATCATAACAGAAAAAGACAGGTCAGCAAACTCCAACATAGGCTCAGATTCAGCAGATGGCTGTCCAGCTCCACTGGTTGTGGGGACCTCCTCAGGCTCCTCCAGCTCTCCTGCCATAACTGAGAAAGGAAAACCCGGGGAGCCCTGAGAAGAGTCCCCTGAACCCACATTGTAAGTAGTGGCCAGGAGTTCTGGCTCTGTCACTGAGTCAGCTACTGCGACCGGGTCGGGACGATCCCACAGTTCCCAAAACGTAGGGAAGTCCCTACCGATGATGGCCTCGTGCACCAAGTGGGGCACAAGTCCAACCGGATGGGTCACCGTACCTAAGCCAGTTTTAAACTGAACAGTGGCTATAGGATACTCGCAGGTATCCCCATGTACACAGATCACAGCAACTTTTTTAGCATGCAAATTCACAGTTTCAACCATCTCAGCTGTAACCAAAAAAAGACATATAAATAGTCCAGCGCTCAGGCTATTGTTTAGAAGCAAAATGCGACAAGCATATAAGTTTTTGGTTGTTTTAATGAACCAGTAATGAGCCAGTAATAAACAATGGTCTAAAATAACAATAATAACTGCAAAAAGACCAGGTTCAGAGGCTCTGTTATAAAAGCAAAAAAGCACACAATAAAAACTGTTAAAAACCACAGTCTCTTGATAGTATTATTAGTGATCAATTTAACATCAATAAGGGGACAGAAGCATAGAACAGCAGGAGGCTAACACAGGAGATCCATCCAATGAAGGTATGCAGAGACCGCTGAGTGGAGTATGAAAGCAAACACTTTGGCTCAAAGCAGGTGAAAATGGGCAAGGTGATGGGGATATGCCAAGAGTACTCACAGCCAGGTAGAAGAGCTCAGAGCTGCCTCATAGGGTGGGGAGGTTGGCGCCATGCAGATGGATTCACAGGCTGGGATGGATGTGAGATTGCCGCAGTGTAGAGATGTGAAGCTCCGCCGTGCGGAGAGCAGTCTGGCCGGAGCTGCGTGTCAGTGAAGGATGACGTCAGCACGGGGGAGCCGCTGGAGCGTCAGAAGAAGTGAAACAAACCGCTGATCAGCTGGGAAGTGTCTCCACAGAGGTGAAGTCTCATCAGTGAGACATGGTGACACTGCGCTGAGGTCGGAACTGACACTGGGAGGCCATCTGAAGGGGGAATTAGTGGCGGCAGGCTGATGGAGCTCACATCAGCCTGACCAGCCTGAGAAGGTAGCCAGCAGTCATATGGAGAAATGGATGTTAAAATAGATGAAAAAATAATGAATGAAATGATGTAAAAATAAATAAAAGGATGAAAAACAAAATTCAACTGGTCACAAGACGCCAAACCCAGATGGGGTAGTGGAGATGGTAGAGTTGAAGGAAACACTTGCTGGTTGAAAAGGCGGCTTCACAGGAAAGGTGGATAAAAATATGGATGGATGAAAACTCGCAGTGAAGGGCTCAAGCTGAGGCCTCTGCCATGTGGGGGGGGGAGAGGTTGCCTTGACGACGCATTTCGCGCATGAGCGCTTTGTCATAGTCAAGGGTACAGGCAACTCGCAGGGTTTAAATAGGTAAGTGGGGATTAAGGGGGGGGACATAATGGGCGGGAAAAAAAAAAAAAAAGCACACCAGGTTTAACCCATTGGGGAGGGGGGAAGAGAGGAAAAAACAGGGAGGAAACAGAGATCTCCAATGTTAACCCCCCACAGCCCCAAACAATTCACCAATGGGTATACATGCCATACTAAACATAAAAATATGAAAATGAACAGAATATAGGTCCAAGGAACACATAGTTTACACTTCAGCATAAAATTTTCAATGATAGGCACTTAACCTTTTTCTATAAAAAACATATTCAAACATATTAAAAACTTATTGAAAGTCAATATTAACCCAGAGATGTTCTAAAAAGTATATATACAAACTCTCATTGAAATTACACAAAGCTACATGTTTCTAGTTCTTCATCCAACCCCTTGGGGGCAAGTGAGTCAAACATGTAGATCCAAAAAACTTCACGCTTGCACAACAGGGAGAGTCTTTCATTATTGGTTAGCGTGCCCTTGGGGATCGTTTCGATAACAAAGACCTCCAAGAGTCTAATGTCCTTGTCATGGAAACGCAGGAAGTGACGGGGTACACTGTGTTCATCGCACCCCTTTGAAATTAGTCTGCGGTGGTCACCTACTCTGGCCCGTAAGGCTCGAATAGTCCGGCCAACGTAGACCAACCCACAAGGGCAACGCAAAACATATACAACAAAATCAGTAGAACAGGTGATGAATTGCCTAATCTCATATTTTTTGCCTGTGTTGGTTGTGATGGTATTAGTGCCATGGGTGATAAATTGGCAAGTGAAGGCACCCCCTCTCTTTACACTGGAATATGCCCTTTTTGTCGTGAAAATAGGACCTAATATCAAAGAAAGATTTGGACGATTTATTTGTTATTTTACTGGGTGCCAGCAAGTTTTTTATAGTGCGTGCTTTACGGAACGTCACCTGTGGGATCTCGGGTAGCACCGGGGCAAGGCGTTGGTCCAGACGAAGAATGCCAAAGTGTTTTCTAACTATATTAGAGATAGATTTGTAGTTATCATTAAAAGTCGAGATAAATCTGACTGTCTGGTTCATTCTTAATTTGTCAATCGGACGCTTGTCTCTAATAGGGGGATTCAGATGAGACAGAAAGGCGTCATTAATAAGATCGGGTGGGTAACCTTTCTCTTGGAATTTCTTTGTCACCACTGTTCCCTGTTCAACATAATCCTTCAATTTCGAGCAGTTGCGTCTAAGTCTATTAAATTGGCCACTAGGGATGTTGCGTTTCCATAATGGGTGGTGGCAACTTCTAAAATGAAGGTAGGAGTTGCCACTTGTTGGCTTACCATGGTTTCTATTAAGAATCCTCTGTTGATCATGGAATAGGACCAAATCTAGGAATACGAGTTCCTGGGAGTCTATAACATGGGTGAATGCCAGACCAAGAGCATTGGAGTTACAATGGGCCACGAAGGAGAAAAACAAATCGGGGCTCCCACTCCAAATGATCACAATGTCATCGATGTACCGCCCGAAAAAGACTATGTGCTCAGCAAACGGATTGTTAGCCCAGATGTTGGGTTCCTCCCAGTAGCCCATAGTAAGATTTGCGTAGCCTGGAGCAAAGTTCGCTCCCATGGCGGTACCTCTACGCTGCAGATAGAATTGTTCACCGAACGTAAAGTAATTCCGTCTTAGGCAAAACTCGGTGGCTTGAACCAAGAATTTTGATTGTAACGAATTCAAATCACCACTGTTGTTCAAGAAATGTTGAACGGCTCTCAGACCTATATCATGGGGTATTGAGGTGTAGAGAGAGGACACATCGAGAGATGCCCACCAGTAGCCCTCTTCCCATGAATAATTCTGAAGGGCATTGATTACGTCATTAGAGTCTTTGATATAAGACGGTAACTGGCACACAAGGGGTTGCAGACAATAGTCAATGTACATAGACAGACCGTTACTGAAGCTATTTGTACTTGCTACAATCGGTCTCCCAGAGGGGTCCACCAAAGATTTGTGGACCTTTGGGAGGTGGTAGAAGTAAGGAGTACTGCATTCAGATGGTAATAAGAATTGTCTTTCTTTATTGATAAGTACTCCATTCTGCCAGGCTTCCTGAACAATCGACTTTAATTCTAGTTGAAACTCTGGAAGAGGGTCAGACTGTAGTTTCAGATATGTATCAGTGTCGGCTAACAGTCTGCTGGCCTCTTTGATGTAGTCGGTGCGATTTTGTATCACCAAGCTGCCACCCTTGTCTGCCTGCCTAATGGTGATTTTAGTATTGGACATCAGCTCTTTCAAGGCTAAATTCTCACATCTGTTTAGATTCCGATGTTTCCGCCTACTGGAATCATCACATAGTGATAGGAAATCTTTGTATACCGCATGATAGTAGGTTTCAATATAAGGGCCCTTTGAATTAGTTGAAAAAAAAGTTGATTTGGGCCGAAAGGGAGTATGTATTACTGATGGTTCTAGACAAGCAGAGGGTACAAAGCCCTCTATATGCCCTTCGGCCCATAATTCCTCTAGGGCCTGTAGTGCCGCTTCGTCAAGTTCTGTAGAAGATGTGCACTCTGGTGCCGGATCCTGTGTAGACGTGGCCTCTTTCCTATCTTTTTTATGTAAAGCTAATGGGTTAGGGGCATAGTGACGTTTTAGGGTTAATAACCGTATAAAGCGGTGTAGATCTTTAAAAAGACCAAACTTGTTTGGGCCTATAGTTGGAGAAAAACCTAGGCCTTTCCGAAGTAGCATTTCTTCGGACGGAGTGAGAGTATGTGAGGATAGGTTATATATTTTTATAGTACTATTGTTTCTGTTGGTTCCGACCTCTCTTTTTTGTTTAATCTTCCTAGTGGTTCCTCCTCTCCGTCCTCTTCTAGTTTTCTTTTCTCTTTGAACACTCCCTTTGGAGGAGAGAACTGAAAATTTGGAGGGTTGGAACCCTTAGGAGATAAAATACAACAGTTGGTATCCTGGGGGTGGGATTCGTCTCTAATGTCTTGGGATTTAGGTCTAGCTCCCAACAGAATGTAGTTTTCCAGGTCTCGAGATAAGGGGCTAAAACTATTGTGAGTAGGTATATTATATGCCAGTTTGAGTTGGGTAGTGGGTGGTGAAACAGTGGTCACCTCGTGCCTGTCAGCAGACGGAATAAGCAGTACCATCAAAGAGGAGGATGACACTACGGGGGAAGGATTCAGGTCTAGAATGGTGGTGGTCGGTACAATCCCACCTCTAGTATCAGATATTGGTATATTTAAACTAATCGGTTTGGAAGCTTCCCTAGTTTGTAGATGGGGGGTAAACTTGGGAGTGGCTTTCTTATAATTATTGGAATTGTGTTTTTTCGATTTTGCTTTTTCAGACTTAGATGTATTTATAGATTTTGAACGGGTTGAATGTGTTACAATTTCGTTGGCCCTTTGTTTATGGCGTTGCCAGTCGAATACCTGGCCATTACCATAATCAAAAAGGTCTCGTTCTAGCTTTTTAACTAAAAAACTAAGAAAACTAAAAAGCTAGAACGAGACCTTCTTGATTATAGTAATGGCCAGGTATTCGACTGCCAACGCCATAAACAAAGGGCCAATGAAATTGTAACACATTCAACCCGTTCAAAATCTATAAATACATCTAAGTCTAAAAAAACAAAATCGAAAAAACACAATTTTTAGTTCTCTCCTCCAAAGGGAGTGTTCAAAGAGAAAAGAAAACTAGAAGAAGAGGACGGAGAGGAGGAACCACTAGGAAGATTAAACAAAAAAGAGAGGTCGGAACCAACAGAAACAATAGTACTATAAAAATATATAACCTATCCTCACATACTCTCACTCCGTCCGAAGAAATGCTACTTCGGAAAGGCCTAGGTTTTTCTCCAACTATAGGCCCAAACAAGTTTGGTCTTTTTAAAGATCTACACCGCTTTATACGGTTATTAACCCTAAAACGTCACTATGCCCCTAACTCATTAGCTTTACATAAAAAAGATAGGAAAGAGGCCACGTCTACACAGGATCCGGCACCAGAGTGCACATCTTCTACAGAACTTGATGAAGCGGCACTACAGGCCCTAGAGGAATTATGGGCCGAAGGGCATATAGAGGGCTTTGTACCCTCTGCTTGTCTAGAACCATCAGTAATACATACTCCCTTTCGGCCCAAATCAACTTTTTTTCCAACTAATTCAAAGGGCCCTTATATTGAAACCTACTATCAAGCGGTATACAAAGATTTCCTATCACTATGTGATGATTCCAGTAGACGGAAACATTGGAATCTAAACAGGTGAGAATTTAGCCTTGAAAGAGCTAATGTCCAATACTAAAATCACCATTAGGCAGGCAGACAAGGGTGGCAGCTTGGTGATACAAAATCGCACCGACTACATCAAAGAGGCCAGCAGACTGTTAGCCGACACTGATACATATCTGAAACTACAGTCTGACCCTCTTCCAGAGTTTCAACTAGAATTAAAGTCGCTTGTTCAGGAAGCCTGGCAGAATGGAGTACTTACCAATAAAGAAAGACAATTCTTATTACCATCTGAATGCAGTACTCCTTACTTCTACCACCTCCCAAAGGTCCACAAATCTTTGGTGGACCCCCCTGGGAGACCGATTGTAGCAAGTACAAATAGCTTCAGTAATGGTCTGTCTATGTACATTGACTATTGTCTGCAACCCCTTGTGTGCCAGTTACCGTCTTATATCAAAGACTAATGACGTAATCAATGCCCTTCAGAATTATTCATGGGAAGAGGGCTACTGGTGGGCATCTCTCGATGTGTCTTCTCTCTACACCTCGATACCCCATGATATAGGTCTGAGAGCCGTTCAACATTTCTTGACCAACAGTGGTGATTTTAATTCGTTACAATCACAATTCTTGGTTCAAGCCACGAGTTTTGCCTAAGACGGAATTACTTTACGTTCGGTGAACAATTCTATCTGCAGCGTAGAGGTACCGCCATGGGAGCGAACTTTGCTCCGGTCTACGCGAATCTTACTATGGGCTACTGGGAGGAACGCAACATCTGGGCTAACAATCCGTTTGCTGAGCACTAGGGATGAGCTTCGAGTTCGAGTCGAACTCATGTTCTACTCGAACATTGGCTGTTCGCAAGTTCGCCGAACAGCGAACAATTTGGGGTGTTCGCGGCAAATTCGAATGCCGCGGAACACCCTTTAAAAGTCTATGGGAGAAATCAAAAGTGCAAATTTTAAAGGCTTATATGCAAGTTATTGTCATAAAAAGTGTTTGGGGACCTGGGTCCTGCCCCAGGGGACATGGATCAATGCAAAAAAAAGTTTTAAAAACGGACGTTTTTTCAGGAGCAGTGATTTTAATAATGCTTAAAGTCAAACAATAAAAGTGTAATATCCCTTTAAATTTCGTACCTGGGGGGTGTCTATATTATGCCTGTAAAGGGGCGCATGTTTCCTGTGTTTAGAACAGTCTGACAGCAAAATGACATTTTGAAGAAAAAAACACATTTAAAACTACCCGCGGCTATTGCATTGCCAACAATACACATAGAAGTTCATTGATAAAAACGGCATGGGAATTCCCCACAGGGCAACCCCGAACCAAAAAAAAAAAAAAAAAAAAGATGTGGGAGTCCCCCTAAATTCCATACAAGGCCCTTCAGGTCTGGTATGGATATTAAAGGGAACCCCAGCCAAAATTTAAAAAAAAAATGACGTGGGGTTCCCCCTAAATTCCATACCAGACCCTTCAGGTCTGGTATGGATTTTAAGGGGAACCCCGCGCCAAAAAAAAAAAAAAAAAAACGGCGTGGGGTCCCCCCAAAAATCCATACCAGGCCCTTATCCGAGCACGCAACCTGGCAGGCCGCAGGAAAAGAGGGGGGGACGAGAGTGCGCCCCCCCCCCTCCTGAACCGTACCAGGCCACATGCCCTCAACATTGGGAGGGTGCTTTGGGGTAGCCCCCCAAAACACCTTGTCCCCATGTTGATGAAGACAAGGGCCTCATCCCCACAACCCTGGCCGGTGGTTGTGGGGGTCTGCGGGCGGGGGGCTTATCGGAATCTGGAAGCCACCTTTAACAAGGGGACCCCCAGATCCCGGCCCCCCCCCGTGTGAAATGGTAAGGGGGTACTTACCCCTACCATTTCACTAAAAAACTGTCAAAAATGTTAAAAATGACAAGAGACAGTTTTTGACAATTCCTTTATTTAAATGCTTCTTCTTTCTTCCTTCATCTTCTTCTGGTTCTTCTGGCTCTTCTGGTTCTTCCTCCGGCGTTCTCGTCCAGCATCTCCTCCGCGGCGTCTTCTATCTTCTTCTCCTCGGGCCGCTCCGCACCCATGGCATTGGGGGGAGGCTCCCGCTCTTCTCTTCATCTTCTTCATCTTCTTCTTCTTCTTCTTCTTCATCTCTTCTTCCTTCTTCATTTCTTCTCCGGGCCGCTCCGCAGCCATGCTGGCATGGAGGGAGGCTCCCGCTGTGTGACGGCGTCTCTTCGTCTGACGGTTCTTAAGTAATGGGGGGCGGGGCCACCCGGTGACCCCGCCCCCCTCTGACACACGGTGACTTGACGGGACTTCCCTGTGACGTCACGGGGAATGCCACAGGGAAGTCCCGTCATGTCCCGTGCGTCAGAGGGGGTCACCGGGTGGCCCCGCCCCCCGTTATTTAAGAACCGTCAGACGAAGAGACGCCGTCACACAGCGGGAGCCTCCCTCCATGCCAGCATGGCTGCGGAGCGGCCCGGAGAAGAAATGAAGAAGGAAGAAGAGATGAAGAAGAAGAAGATGAAGAAGATGAAGAGAAGAGCGGGAGCCTCCCCCCAATGCCATGGGTGCGGAGCGGCCCGAGGAGAAGAAGATGAAGAAGATGAAGAGAAGAGCGGGAGCCTCCCCCCCAATGCCATGGGTGCGGAGCGGCCCGAGGAGAAGAAGATAGAAGACGCCGTGGAGGAGATGCTGGACGAGAACGCCGGAGGAAGAACCAAAAGAGCCAGAAGAACCAGAAGAAGATGAAGGAAGAAAGAAGAAGCATTTAAATAAAGGAATTGTCAAAAACTGTCTCTTGTCATTTTTAACATTTTTGACAGTTTTTTAGTGAAATGGTAGGGGTAAGTACCCCTTTACCATTTCACACAGGGGGGGGGGGATCTGGGGGTCCCCTTGTTAAAGGGGGCTTCCAGATTCCGATAAGCCCCCCGCCCGCAGACCCCCACAACCACCGGCCAGGGTTGTGGGGATGAGGCCCTTGTCTTCATCAACATGGGGACAAGGTGTTTTGGGGGGCTACCCCAAAGCACCCTCCCAATGTTGAGGGCATGTGGCCTGGTACGGTTCAGGAGGGGGGGGGCCGCACTCTCGTCCCCCCTCTTTTCCTGCGGCCTGCCAGGTTGCGTGCTCGGATAAGGGTCTGGTATGGATTTTTGGGGGGACCCCACGCCGTTTTTTTTTTTTTTTTTGGCGCGGGGTTCCCCTTAAAATCCATACCAGACCTGAAGGGTCTGGTATAGAATTTAGGGGGAACCCCACGTCATTTTTTTTTTAAATTTTGGCTGGGGTTCCCCTTAATATCCATACCAGACCTGAAGGGCCTTGTATGGAATTTAGGGGGACTCCCACATCATTTTTTTTTTTTTAATTTTGGTTCGGGGTTGCCCTGTGGGGAATTCCCATGCCGTTTTTACCAATGAACTTCTATGTGTATTGTCGGCAATGCAATAGCCGCGGGTAGTTTTAAATGTGTTTTTTTCTTCAAAATGTCATTTTGCTGTCAGACTGTTCTAAACACGGGAAACATGCGCCCCTTTACAGGCATACTATAGACACCCCCCAGGTACGAAATTTAAAGGGATATTACACTTTTATTGTTTGACTTTAAGCATTATTAAAATCACTGCTCCTGAAAAAACGGCCGTTTTTAAAACTTTTTTTTGCATTGATCCATGTCCCCTGGGGCAGGACCCGGGTCCCCAAACACTTTTAATGACAATAACTTGCATATAAGCCTTTAAAATTAGCACTTTTGATTATTCATGTTCGTGTCCCATAGACTTTAACTGTGTTCGCGTGTTCGAACGAACTTTTTTCCTGTTCGCATGTTCTGGTGCGAACCGAACAGGGGGGTGTTCGGCTCATCCCTACTGAGCACATAGTCTTTTTTGGGCGGTACATCGATGACATTGTGATCATTTGGAGTGGGAGCCCCGATTTGTTTTCCTCCTTCGTGGCCCATTGTAACTCCAATGCTCTTGGTCTGGCATTCACCCATGTTATAGACTCCCAGGAAATCGTATTCCGAGATTTGGTCCTATTCCATGATCAACAGAGGATTCTTACTAGAAACCATGTTAAGCCAACAAGTGGCAACTCCTACCTTCATTTTAGAAGTTGCCACCACCCATTATGGAAACACAACATCCCTATAGTGGCCAATTTAATAGACTTAGACGCAACTGCTCGAAATTGGAGGATTATGTTGAACAGGGAACAGTGACCCACCCGATCTTATTAATGACGCCTTTCTGTCTCATCTGAATCCCCCTATTAGAGGCAAGCCTCCGATTGACAAATTAAGAACGAACCAGACAGTCAGATTTATCTTGACTTTTAATGATAACTACAAATCTATCTCTAATATAGTTAGAAAACACTTTGGCATTCTTCGTCTGGACCAACGCCTTGCCCCGGTGCTACCCGAGATCCTACAGGTGACGTTCCGTAAAGCACGCACTATAAAAAACTTGCTGGCACCCAGTAAAATAACAAATACAGTGGCTTGCGAAAGTATTCGGCCCCCTTGAACTTTTCAACCTTTTGCCACATTTCAGGCTTCAAACATAAAGATATAAAATTTTAATTTTTTGTGAAGAATCACCAACAAGTGGGACACAATTGTGAAGTGGAACAAATTCTATTGGATATTTTAAACTTTTTTAGCAATTAAAAAACGGAAAAGTGGTGCGTGCAAAATTATTCGGCCCCTTTACTTTCAGTGCAGCAAACTCACTCCAGAAGTTCAGCGAGGATCTCTGAATGATCCAATGTTGTCCTAAATGACTGATGGTGATAAATAGAATCCACCTATGTGTAATCAAGTCTCTGTATAAATGCACCTGCTCTGTGATAGTCTCAGGGTTCTGTTGAAAGCGCAGAGAGCATCATGAAGACCAAGGAACACACCAGGCAGGTCCGTAATACTGTTGTGGAGAAGTTTAAAGCCGGATTTGGATACAAAAAGATTTCCCAAGCTTTAAACATCCCAGGGAGCACTGTGCAAGCGATCATTTTGAAACGGAAGGAGTATCAGACCACTGCAAATCTACCAAGACCTGGCTGTCCCTCTAAACTTTCAGCTCAGACAAGGAGAAGACTGATCAGAGATGCAGCCAAGAGGCCCATGATCACTCTGGATGAACTGCAGAGAACTACAGCTGAGGTGGGAGAGTCTGTCCATAGGACAACAATCAGTCGTACACTGCACAAATCTGGCCTTTATGGAAGAGTGGCAAGAAGAAAGTCATTTCTCAAAGATATCCATAAAAAGTCTCGTCTAAAGTTTGCCACAAGCCACCTGGGAGACACACCAAACATGTGGAAGAAGGTGCTCTGGTCCGATGAAACCAAAATCGAACTTTTTGGCCACAATGCAAAACGATATGTTTGGCGTAAAAGCAACACAGCTCATCACACTCAACACACCATCCCCACTGTCAAACATGGTGGTGGCAGCATCATGGTTTGGGCCTGCTTTTCTTCAGCAGGGACAGGGAAGATGGTTAAAATTGAGGGGAAGGTGGATGCAGCCAAATACAGGACCATTCTGGATGAAAACCTGTTGGAGTCTGCAAAAGACCTGAAACTGGGACGGAGATTTATCTTCCAACAAGACAATGATCCCAAACATACAGCAAAATCTACAAAGGAATGGTTCACAAATAAACGTATCCAGGTGTTAGAATGGCCAAGTCAAAGTCCAGACCTGAATCCAATCGAGAATCTGTGGAAAGAGCTGAAAACTGCTGTTCACAAACGCTCTCCATCCAACCTCACTGAGCTCGAGCTGTTTTGCAAGGAAGAATGGGCAAGAATTTCAGTCTCTCGATGTGCAAATCTGATAGAGAAATACCCCAAGCGACTTGCAGCTGTAATCGCAGCAAAAGGTGGCTCTACAAAGTATTAACGCAAGGGGGCCGAATAATTTTGCACGCCCCGCTTTTCATTTTTTTATTAGTTAAAAAAGTTTCAAAAATCCACAAGATTTCGTTCCACTTCACAATTGTGTCCCACTTGTTGGTGATTCTTCACAAAAAATAAAAATTTTATATCTTTATGTTTGAAGCCTGAAATGTGGCAAAAGGTTGAAAAGTTCAAGGGGGCCGAATACTTTCGCAAGCCACTGTAAATCGTCCAAATCTTTCTTTGATATTAGGTCCTATTTTCACGACAGAAAGGACATATTCCAGTGTAAAAAGAGGGGGTGCCTCACTTGCCAATTTATCACCCGTGGCACTAATACCATCACAACCAACACAGGCAAAAAATATGAGATTAGGCAATTCATCACCTGTTCTACTGATTTTGTTGTATATGTTTTGCGTTGCCCTTGTGGGTTGGTCTACGTTGGCCGGACTATTCGGGCCTTATGGGCCAGAGTATGTGACCACCGCAGACTAATTTCGAAGGGGTGCGATGAACACAGTGTACCCCGTCACTTCCTGCGTTTCCATGACAAGGACATTAGACTCTTGGAGGTCTTTGTTATCGAAACGATCCCCAAGGGCACGCTAACCAATAATGAAAGACTCTCCCTGTTGTGCAAGCGTGAGGTTTTTTGGATCTACATGTTTGACTCGCTTGCCCCCAAGGGGTTGAATGAAGAACTAGAAACATGTAGTTTTGTGTAATTTCAATGAGAGTTTGTATATATACTTTTTAGAACATCTCTGGGTTAATATTGATTTTCAATATGTTTTTAATATGTTTGAATATGTTTTTTATAGAAAAAGGTTAAGTGCCTATCATTGAAAATTTTATGCTGAAGTGTAAACTATGTGTTCCTTGGACCTATATTCTGTTCATTTTCATATTTTTATGTTTAGTATGGCATGTATACCCATTGGTGAATTGTTTGGGGCTGCGGGGGGTTAACATTGGAGATCTCTGTTTCCTCCCTGTTTTTTCCTCTCTTCCCCCCTCCCCAATGGGTTAAACCTGGTGTGCTTTTTTTTTTCCCGCCCATTATGTCCCCCCCCTTAATCCCCACTTACCTATTTAAACCCTGCGAGTTGCCTGTACCCTTGACTATGACAAAGCGCTCATGCGCGAAACGCGTCGTCAAGGCAACCTCTCTCCCCCCCCCCACATGGCAGAGGCCTCAGCTTGAGCCCTTCACTGCGAGTTTTCATCCATTCATATTTTTATCCACCTTTCCTGTGAAGCCGCCTTTTCAACCAGCAAGTGTTTCCTTCAACTCTACCATCTCCACTACCCCATCTGGGTTTGGCGTCTTGTGACCAGTTGAATTTTGTTTTTCATCCTTTTATTTATTTTTACATAATTTCATTCATTATTTTTTCATCTATTTTAACATCCATTTCTCCATATGACTGCTGGCTACCTTCTCAGGCTGGTCAGGCTGATGTGAGCTCAATCAGCCTGCCGCCACAAATTCCCCTTTCAGATGGCCTCCCAGTGTCAGTCCCGACCTCAGCGCAGTGTCACCATGTCTCACTGATGAGACTTCACCTCTGTGGAGAAACTTCCCAGCTGATCAGCGGTTTGTTACACTTCTTCTGACACTCCAGCAGCTCCCCCGTGCTGACGTCATCCTTCACTGACACGCAGCTCCGGCCAGACTGCTCTCCGCACGGCGGAGCTTCACATCTCTACACTGCGGCCATCTCACATCCATCCCAGCCTGTGAATCCATCTGCATGGCGCCAACCTCCCCACCGTATGAGGCAGCTCTGAGCTCTTCTACCTGGCTGTGAGTACTCTTGGCATATCCCCATCACCTTACCCATTTTCACCTGCTTTGAGCCAAAGTGTTTGCTTTCATACTCCACTCAGCGGTCTCTGCATACCTTCATTGGATGGATCTCCTGTGTTAGCCTCCTGCTGTTCTATGCTTCTGTCCCCTTATTGATGTTAAATTGATCACTAATAATACTATCAAGAGACTGTGGTTTTTAGACATGTGCACACTGAAATATTTCGTTTCGGAATTTCGTTTTCGTCCAAAAAATACATTTATTTAGTTACTCCCGAAATTCGTTGTTATTTATTTCGTAAAAATTGCATTCGTCTGAAAATCCTAATTAAGGACGAATCTGTCATTGAATGCTTATGGTGTCTGTCGAACGTTCAAAGAAGATTCGACGGAGCAGCTAAACTGTGCGACGCCATATAGTTTACCTGCTCCGTCGAATCTTCTTAGAACTTTCAACAGACACCATAAGCCAAAGTACGTGTGTACTTAGTTCTAGCTATTTTACTGCTCCTCCTCTTTGGTTACAATCAGCCAATAACATTCATCATCATCATTATTTTTATTTATCTTTCCTCCCCTACATCGAATCTTTCCTCCCCTACGTCGAATCTTTCCTCCCCTACGTCGAATCTTTCCTCCCCTACGTCGAATCTTTCCTCCCCTACGTCGAATCTTTTCTTCCCTACGTCGAATCTTTCCTCCCCTACGTCGAATCTTTCCTCTCTACGTCGAATCTTTTCTCTCTATGTAGAATAATCTTGGACTAATAGAGCTAAGGTTAGGCACATTCGACCACAGGTTTGATGGACAGATTGTTATCATGTCGAATCTCCTATCTATATCGAACTGTTGTAGCAACGAAAACGAAAATTAAAGCATTTGTTTATATCGGATCTTTCGTTTTTCGGACTCTGCACTTTCGTTATTGTTTGTTAAAACGATAACGAAAATACCTGAAATTCGGACGAAAATGCATTCGGACGAAAACGAATGCACATGTCTAGTGGTTTTTAACAGTTTTTATTGTGTGCTTTTTTGCTTTTATAATAGAGCCTCTGAACCTGGTCTTTTTGCAGTTATTATTGTTATTTTACACCATTGTTTATTACTGGCTCATTACTGGTTCATTAAAACAACCAAAAACTTATATGCTTGTCGCATTTTGCTTCTCAACAATAGCCTGAGCGCTGGACTATTTATATGTCTTTTTTTGGTTACAGCTGAGATGGTTGAAACTGTGAATTTGCATGCTAAAAAAGTTGCTGTGATCTGTGTACATGGGGATACCCGCGAGTATCCTATAGCCACTGTTCAGTTTAAAACTGGCTTAGGTATGGTGACCCATCCGGTTGGACTTGTGCCCCACTTGGTGCACGAGGCCATCATCGGTAGGGACTTCCCTACGTTTTGGGAACTGTGGGATCGTCCCGACCCGGTCGCAGTAGCTGACTCAGTGACAGAGCCAGAACTCCTGGCCACTACTGACAATGTGGGTTCAGGGGACTCTTCTCAGGGCTCCCCGGGTTTTCCTTTCTCAGTTATGGCAGGGGAGCTGGAGGAGCCTGAGGAGGTCCCCACAACCAGTGGAGCTGGACAGCCATCTGCTGAATCTGAGCCTATGTTGGAGTTTGCTGACCTTAATGTACACAAGGAAAATTTTGGTACCGAGCCGAGAAAAGACCCAACCCTTGCCAGGGCCTGGGAAAATGTAATGGTGATTAATGATGTACCTGTCGAATCAGGGGACAGGCTCTGTTTTCCTTATTTTAGCAGCAATGAGGATTTACTGTATCGTGTATGTAAAAAAAATGATGAAGTGGTCGAACAGTTGGTGGTCCCTAAGCCATACAGACGGGTGGTGTTGGAACTTGCCCATGGGCAATTGCTAGGAGGTCATTTAGGGGTTGAGAAAACTACTGAAAGGGTGTTGCACAGGTTTTATTGGCCTGGGATACAGAAGGATATTGAGAATTATTGTCAATCCTGTCCTGTGTGCCAGATGTCAGACCCACTACAACACTTCCGAAGTCCTTTAGTGCCCTTACCCATTATTGAAGTGCCCTTTGAGAGGATTGCCATGGACCTTGTGGGTCCACTCCCCAAGTCTACCCGAGGTCATCAGCATATCCTTGTAATCATGGATTATGCTACCCGTTACCCCGAGGCCATTCCCTTACGCACCGCGTCTGCTAAAAACATTGCCAAAGAGCTGTTTATGGTGTTCAGTCATGTTGGAATCCCTAAAGAAGTCCTTACAGACCAGGGCACCCCATTTATGTCACGAATAACTAGAGAGCTGTGCAAGTTATTTAAGGTGTCGCAATTGCGAACCTCGGTGTACCATCCTCAAATGGATGGCTTGGTGGAACGCTTCAATAAGACATTAAAGAGCATGTTAAAAAAGGTTGTTGACAAGGATGGGAAAAACTGGGACTTCCTGATACCATACTTGATGTTTGCCATCAGGAAGGTTCCCCAGTCCTCCAAGGGGTACTCTCCATTTCCTTTATGGGTGTCTCCCATAAAGTTGCTTTATGGGAGACACCCTCGGGGACTCTTGGACATAGCCAAAGAAACTTGGGAGGGGGAGCAGACACCACATAAAAGTGTCATTGAGCATATCGCTCAAATGCAGGACAGGATTGCAGCAATCATGCCAATGGTAAAAGAGCACTTACTGCAGGCCCAAACCGCTCAACAGAGGATATACAACAGGGGGGCCCAACTCCGTGTTTTCTCACCTGGTGATAGGGTCCTGGTGTTAGTTCCCACTGTTGAGAGCAAGTTCTTGGCTAAGTGGCAGGGTCCCTTTAAAGTAATTGAAAGAGTTGGGGAGGTCAATTACAAAATATATCAACCAGGAAAAAGGAAGCCCGAACAGATTTACCACATAAACCTGTTAAAGCCCTGGAAGGATAGACTGGCGTTAACTGCGAGGTCCCTCTCGGTAACGCCTAATAGTACTGAGTCCCCTCTGATCCCTGAGGTCACGATTCCAGACACCCTGTCCTATTCCCAAAAGCAGGAAACTAGAGAATTCCTGATAAGAAATAGAGAGAAATTTTCAGAGTTACCTTGCACGGCTTCAGCAGTTCAGCATGATATTGTTACTGAACCTGGGGTCCGTGTCAAGCTCAAACCATACAGAATGTTGGAGCTAGATGTCATTGAGGAATCAAATAGTGATTGGTCTAGCCCCATTGTGTTAGTCCCAAAACCAGATGGCACTTGGAGGTTCTGTAATGACTTCAGGAAGCTTAATGCAGCGACAAATTTTGACACGTACCCAATGCCCAGAGTGGACGAACTTATAGACCGACTTGGCAAGGCTCGCTATCTGACCACTTTGGACTTGACAAAAGGTTATTGGCAAATACCCCTGACTGGTAGCGCCAAAGAGAAGACTGCATTTGTGACCCTGGAGGGTTCCTTTCAATATAAAAAAATGCCTTTTGGGTTGCAAAATGCCCCTGCGACATTTCAGAGGGCCATGGATAGGACTCTAAGACCCCACCGACAATATGCAGCAACATATCTAGATGACATAGTGGTACATAGCACTGACTGGGAGTCTCACTTGCCCCGTGTCCAGGCTGTCCTTGATTCCCTCTTCAAAGAAGGTTTTACAGCAAATCCAAAAAAATGTGCCATTGGTCTAGAGGAAGCCAAGTGTTTGGGATACACTATTGGGCGTGGTGTCATAAAACCTCAAGTGAATAAAATAGAAGCCATCCAGGAATGGCCACGTCCTGCAAACAAGAAGCAGGTCAGGGCCTTTCTTGGCATTGCGGGGTATTATAGACGATTTAACCCAAATTTTGCAACTATAGCTGCCCCACTGACAGACCTTACGAAAGGGAAAGACTCTGTAATCGTGAAATGGTCCTCAGTAGCAGAGAAATCTTTCCAAGTCCTGAAGAAGGCTCTTTGTGCACAACCAGTACTGTACTCCCCCGATTTCTCCAAAGATTTTTTGGTTCAGACGGATGCGTCTGATGTTGGTATCGGGGCAGTACTATCACAGGTACACAATGGGGAAGAACACCCTGTGGTGTACCTAAGCAGAAAGCTCAATGACCATGAGCAAAGGTATGCAGTCATTGAAAAGGAGTGTTTAGCCATAAAGTGGGCCGTGGACGCACTCAGGTACTATTTGTTAGGACGCCAGTTTGGTTTGAGTTAATAACTGACCATGCTCCTCTGAAATGGATGGCCCAAAAGAAGGAGACTAATAGACGGGTGAACCGGTGGTTTTTGGCTCTACAGGATTACTCATTCACTGTAAAACACAGGCCAGGTGTTGAGATGGGGAATGTAGATGCCCTGTCCCGTGTTCACTCCTGTTGGGCTACAGGTGTTCCAACCCTGGGGTTGAAACAAGGGGGCGGGGGATATGTAGCAGAGCGTCCCAGAGAGAGCCAGGAAAAGTCCTGTTCGGGGTTTATACATCTCCCAGGCTCCTCTCATACACGTTCAGGGATCTCTGATCCATGGTCCAGTTCAGGTCTTGGTCCTCTCCCCCAGGCTAATTTAAGCTCACCTGAGCAGACAGCCTTTGCTCTTGGCCTGGGATACTCAGACAACTTCTGTGTAGGAGAGCAAAAAGGTATGTGGAAGCTGACAAGCTGTAGGCTTGCTCAGCCTGGTAGTTAGGATCTGTAAATATTGTTTAGTTAGTGCCGAGACACGGCTAGGTTTTGTTTTGGCTATTTTTGTTTCTATTTGTTTTTTTTTGGAACACTGTACAGCACCTGTATATAGACTTGTATATATCACAAATAAACATATATTGTGTATATATACTGCTGTTCAGGGTATATAGTGCCTGGGGGCCCCCCACACCCATTTTTTTTTAAAAAAATTGGTGCGGGGTTCCCCTTAATATCCGTACCAGACCTGAAGGGCCTGGTATGGATTTTTTTTTGGGGGGGGGGGGGCATCTATGCCATTTTTTTTGGTATTGTTATCTATATTGCTGGGATACGATAATACATTATAGCCTCGAGTAGTTTTAAATTACATTTTTTCCTTTAGAAATGTAATTTTGCTGTGGTACTGTTATAAACATGGGAAATATGCGCTACTTTACAGGCATACTAAGGACCCCAGGCACGATATATAAAGGAATATATCATTTTTATTGTTTCACTTTAAGCATTATTAAATCACTGCTCCCGGAACCACTGGCCCCACGCCGGGCACTCAGAACCCTGCTAGGATTATTACTTTACTACGCCCGTAAATCTATAGTACTCAGATGGAAGGCCTCATCTGCACCTTCATTAAATTTCTGGAAGAAGTTAGTGAATGCGGCTCTACCCTTGTACAAAGCTACTTACCTGTCACATGGCTGTGGCAAAAAATTCCACAAAATATGGGATATTTGGACGAAATCCCTGTCCACTAATGCAGATTCAATTGATGACTAGTTCACTCTATTAGCACCGGGAATGGCACCTCATGAACATCACTAGGCTGCTCAATCGATAGTTTATGGGGAGGGGGGGAATAGGAATATGTTTCTGTAACGTACATCTCATTTCATGAATGACTAAAGTGGGCACTACAGGATATACATGGAATTAGAGGACTACTTCGAATATTCTGTGCAGGTGGTTGAGCGTACAGTGGTTTAGTTAGAATATATATATTTCTATATACGTATGTTTGTTTTTTTTTTTTCTTTTTTGTATTAGTATGTAGTTCTTATGACCGAGCCTGGGTATGCCCAATAGGCTCTATTTTGTTGTTATATTTACCTTGAAATTACAATAAAAATAACTTAAAAAAAAAAAAAATTCACTGCTCCCGAAAAAACAGCTGTTTCTAAAACTTTTTTTTTTGCATTGATACATGTCCCCTGGGGCAATACCCGGGTCCCCAAACACTTTTTACGGCAATAACTTGCATATAAGCCTTTAAAATGAGCACTTTTGACTATTCTCGTTCGTGTCCCATAGACTTTAACGGTGTTCGCACACATTTTTTGCCTGTTCGCATGTTCTGCTGCAAACCGAACCGGGGGGTGTTCGGCTCATCCCTAATCCCTCCAAAGCAGGGATCAGAAACTGAGAGACCACCGCAATATCGCAGTCCCATTATAAGTGGCTGATCGCCGCCATTAGTAGTAATTAAAAAAAAAAAATCCAGTGTATATATACCATAGCTATTAACAATCCATCAAAAAGCAATTATTGGTATTTTTTTTTCAAAAACATGTAGCAGAATACATTTTGGCCAAAATTTCCAAAAGCTCTTTTTATGTGAAAAAAATTATATCAATTTTGTTTGGGTACAGCGTTGCATGACCGCTCAATTAAAAAAATGGGCTGGTCATGAAGGGTATAAAATCTTCCGGAGCTAAAGTGGTTATACCAAAGAGGACTATTAGGGGACACCTTATCCAAAGATACAGTATAAACAATCTATGGCATTGCTTATAAAACCATAAGGAAACCATCATCAATAAAAGACCCTCACTGGAGGGAATTTCTCTCTGTAAACAATGTTGGCAAGAGTCTCATAGGAGGAAATCAGCACTGCTTTTACAACCGTAACAGCAATATAGTAGTCTACTATCATATCATCAAAGTGACTTGTTATAAATAAAAGCTGAGGGATAATAGGGAGGAAACGGCTTCGTGCATCTGCCTTTCATGTCACTGAAATGTGAACAGGCTGTAAAAACTGTTATGCCCCGAACACATGGTCGGATTTTCCGATGAAAAATGTCAGATCGGAGCGTGTTGTCGGAAATTCCGACCGTGTGTGGGCTCCATCGGATTTTCTGACACACAAAGTTTGAGAGCAGGCTATAAAATTTTCCGACAACAAAATCCGATCGCGTCAATTCCGAACGTGTGTGGCCTGTTCCGACGCACAAAGTGCCACGCATGCTCAGAAGAAATTCCGAGACGGAACAGCTCGGTCTGGTAAACTTAGCATTCGCAATGGATACAACACTTTCGTCACGGTGCAATGTTAAAAATGGTTTAATACAGCGCACTCTCTTCTTCTTTATAATGTGAGAAGAATGAAGTAGTTTTGCTGCTCATATTCACACCGACTTCTCACAATCTTCTTTCTTTATTATTTATCGGGATTCCCTTAATATATTTAGATTTGTCACATCTGACAACATTTTTTTGTGTTGGAATTTGTTTTTTTGGTTTTAAGGCAGATTATTTATTTTTTTTGGTTTGTCTTTTTTTTTTCAAGGCTGATGTTTGTTTTATTGTATTTTTATTTTTACTCCAGAATATTTTTGTGTGTGTTTTGTGTGTCAAGTTACCACAACACCATTGATATGATGTTCTATTTAATCTGTAGGAGATTGTTTGGTGTTGTTGTCTCTTGTTAATTTCAGATTGTACTTTAGAAATGTCCTCACCAACAAACTGTCCTTTTTGGATGAAAACACACATAGGAGAGTACAATTTTCCCAAACAATTCATTTATTAAGGGCTCACAACTAAACAAAGAGGGAGGCAACACTGGAGAAACAGCTGAAATGGGTGAAACCTTTGGCCCCCAGGGCACACATCAACTATTTTCAAGCAAAATTGGTGGCCTGAGGAGTCCATATCTAAGGGAGTGCAGTCTGGTCCAGAAGTCCCAGAGATCCAGAAAGCAGCAGATGACATCTGTGTCCCCAGGCTGTGGTCATACAAGAGACTGCAGCTTTTGTCAGACCAGACTGAACCCAGGTTCATCACTCTCTTGTCTTCTTTCCACGCTTCCTTCCACGCTGTGGCTGTGGTGGTGGAGTTGTGGCAGCAGGAGGAGGAGGATGGTCCAACTCAATCACGTCGGTCTTGGGCTGATTTCACCACTCACCCCCTTAGTTAGGACTTTATAAATAAGTTGCTCACACATGAGGCGTTGACCCTCCTGCATGCCCTGCAGTTTTGTGGCAGCCATGCAGGCAAAGTCCTCTTCAGGAGTGGGTAAGGCTCGGAGGGACACAGAAGCCTCCTGAATAAGCCTGAGTGCAGAATCCTGAACGTGACTCCCCTTCCTCGCTCTTTTGTATGGAAGGCGGAGGGGAGGAACCTGCGATTCGGTCAGGCTGCGACTTGTCCCAGGCTTCTCCTGGCTGACACTTAGCCCCGCCTCCTCCTGGCTGCAACTTAGCCCCGCCTGCTCCTGGCTGCCACATTCCACAGCCTCCTCCTGGCTGAGGTCTTCCTGTGCATGAAAAAGGGACATCGTTTTAGTTTTTTAGTCATCATTCACACACAATTTTCATCTCATGACTTTTGCAAATTGAATGTTAACAAATATAACAGACTATCATTCTGAGCCCAGCTTTTTTCATTCTTGTCCCAATTTTGGGTGCCCACTACTGTCTATTGATATGTAAAGCACTTTTTTCAATCAGCAATTAGTGATCAATAATAACATCTAGTAAAGATCATTTCTTTATTGACAAGAAATATGTAGAAGAATGCTATACCTGACTCCAGCTGGGCTCCTCCACTTCTTCCTGGCTGGAAGGCCCAGGTTGGACATCGGAAGCCTCAGCTGGGGTGGAAGGAAGAGTGGAAGGAAGAGTAGAGAGGGATTCCCTGACTTTAGTGTGGTCTGACAGAAATCGCAGTCTCTCATAGTACCACAGCCTGGGGACATAAATGTCACCTGCTGCAGCTCCGGACCTCTGTGACCTTCTTGCGCTCCCTAAGATAAGTGCTCCTCAGGCCACCAATTTTGGCTTTTAAATACGGGATGGTTGCTGTGGGGACCACCGGCGTCACCAACTCCAGCAGTTTCTCCAGCGCTGCCTGCCTCTTTTGTTTATTATTATAATGGGGATGTCTCACCTGCCACAGACAGGGCAGCTCCCAGTATTTGTCTATAAACAGGGGGAGGAAGTTGTGCTCATTGAAGCCATCCATTTTCTCTGCAAGACACAACACAAGACAAACCCTAAGGTCAGGCTAAACTCTCCTAATCTTGTTACAATATAGGCTTCAATTTCAAAGCTGTATAGGCCCAAGTTTAGATCTTACCTTCGTTATCATGATCGGCGCCTCCGATGCTCCTTCCTCCGCTCACAGATCGTACGTAATACGCACGCGTGTTCCGCTTTATACACACTGCGCATGCGTGTAACTCTGCCCGCCCCTGACGTTCTTTCTAGTCTATTCCCCGCCCCTTTTTGTTCTGCGCAGTGGGGGAAGAGCACATGGCGAATACACAGCACGTGCGTGCTAATTACAGGGACGAGGAGGAGGAAAGCCCGGATCCGGAGACGTCCCGATCCAGAAGGAGATTTAAGGCCTCAAATATGTCGTTTGTGGAGATGTTGGAGATGGTGGACATCCTGAAAAGGGCCGACTATGATGGAAAGTATGGACCTTACCCCAACCCCAATGTCAGAAAGGCCAAGATCATGGCGAAAGTGGTCAGGAGTCTGCACCGGAATTTCGGGGTACGACGATCGAAAGATCAGCTCAGGAAGCGGTGGTCAGACCTCAAATTACGAGAACACGAGCAGTACAGAAAGATCCGAAGAGTGCTGCAAAAAAGTAAGTAGTTGTGCTGTGTTCCTATTCTTTATGTTTATTATGCTCGTGCTGCTCCATGTGCTTTTCTTAAAAGTGTACATTTTAAAATAGCAACTTTAATGTTCATGGGCACATTATCCGTTCGTATCAAACATTTTTCTTTCGGCCTATAAAACACCATTGTTTTGGCCATATGCATTTGGCCACATTTTTTTATGCCCTACTTGTATGAAACTAATTTGGTTGTGTAGATGGCTTTGTTACTAGAATGAAATGCAAACTAGATTCTGTGTAAGGAGAGGACACTGAGCAGCTGTTTTCACATCTGGACACTGGAGCACTAGTGTGGGACACAAGAACAACCTTTTTCTTAGGGGGGCACACAGGTGCTCCAGTGTATACTATAGGGGGTATCCATCTGTGAAGCTTGTACTAAACAGGTAAAGTATTGCAGCTTGCCAAAGGACACAGAAAATGCTACATTTTGGAACTCTGCCAAAATTGACAATTGTACCACACTTCTAAGCAATGTTTCATATTTTTAGTTCTGCCATCAAATATCTGTGTGCTAAGTATAGCATTTTTGTTTTACATAGGGGAGAAAAGACTCGGAGGACACCCCTCATCCGAGGAGACCACAGACCCCCCACCTCTGGAAGAAGGGGAAATACCCCCAACCCAAGAAGAGCAGGAGGAGGAAGACATGGTGGAAATTGTCACCACAACAGGTGAGTGTCTGCGACCACAGGCTCAGGTAAGAAATGGATGCCGGCATATTTTTGATACCTGTTTTTGTTTGTTTTCTTGCTTTTTAGGTGATCGTGATGTTGTGGATCCAGATCCTTTCACATCAGAAAGTGCCCAGATCCTGATCGGGGAGATCATGGGCTGTAATTTACAATTGGAAAACCTCAAGAAAAACATCAATGATGTTATTTAAAAAAATAAAAACATCATTGATGTTTTGGGGCGAGTTTAAAACCCCTCCAAATCATTTTCTTCTTTTGTGTGCTACAAAGTTCAAAATGTTTTAGCGATTTTTAGAAAAGCCAAATTTGGAGGATGCACACAGTGTGCCAACATGTGCTATCTGCCATCACGGGAGATCAATGTAGGCGTTTTGGGGGTGCAACCCCTTCCTCAATAATAAAGTAGCTGAGAGGAATGGGTTTCTCCCCCAAAACACGTCCCTTGATCCCCCGTGATGGCAGCTAGCACATGTTGACATTGTCAAATTTGTGTGCATCTTCCAAATTTGGCTTTTCCTGGGGTGACTTCACCCCATCTGAACACAATATCAAACACAGTTCCTAAATAATCATGTCTGATATTGCCTTCAAGTTCTACCAAATGTGAACTTTGTAAGTTCAAGATTTGTGTCTTTCTTGTTGGTTTTACACATGCCTGTTTTATCTTAAATGGACATTTCTAATTTTGATAATGCCAACCCCCAAATTGTTATACAACAAACATGTTGGTTTGTTTTAAAAACCTTTTCTAAATGCACATGTGATTGTGCAGGTATTAAAAAGATTGTTAAGCAAGAATGTGTGGATTATTGTCTCAACACTACAACACTTTTGTGGTGATGTAATTGCTGCTTTCTGTGAAAATGGGGGTTCTTTCCTAAGGGCAAATCCTCTTTGCACTACAAGTGCAGTTTCAAGTGCACTTGTAGTGCAAAGTGTCTTTGCCTTTAGTAAATAACACCCAACAGTGCTTTGTATAAGGTTACACAATCACGCCATTTTCAGGACTCCCCACATTTCTGTCAGGGTCAGCTAAAACAAACACAAGCAGTAAATGTCACCAAAGATTTCCTTTTTTTTGGATTTTATTTGATAAAGGCTTCACAAATTGTCTGGCATATTGATGGCCCCCCTACCCACAAAGAACTCAAGGTATCTTAACCGGACATCACGGGCACTCAGGGAGGGCAAGCCAGGACGGCCACTTTCAAGCGCCGTCAGGGTTGTTTCATTTATCATTCCAGCCTCAGGCCCAACTGAGCCAGCATAGTTGGCAGAATGTTGGCGTAAAAAGTTATGTAGAACACAGCACGCCAGGATTATATGATTAAGTTTATACTCCGCCATATGGATGGGTGTCAAAAATAGGCAGAACCGGCTGGCCATGATTCCAAATGTGTTCTCCACCACTCTTCTGGCTCTGGCCAGCCGGTAATTAAAAACCCTCTGTTCCGGGGTGAGGGTCCTCATCGGGAATGGCCGCATAAGATGGTCCCCCAGCGCAAATGCTTCATCCACAACGAAGACGAATGGGAGTCCTTCCACATTGTCTTCTGGAGGTGGCAAGTCCAAGCTGCCATTCTGGAGACGCCTGTAAAACTCCGTCTGGGCGATGACTCCACCATCGGACATCCGGCCATTCTTCCCCACGTCCACATACAGGAAGTTGTAATTAGCCGACACCACCGCCAACATCACAATACTATTGAACCCCTTGTAATTATAATAGTACGACCCCGAGTTGGGGGGTGGGACGATGTGGACGTGTTTCCCATCAATTGCCCCTCCGCAGTTAGGAAAGTCCCACTCATGGGCCATTTCTAACATTATAGGGGGAGGATCTTGGACAGGTAACCCTCTTCACTTCATTGAGAGATGAATGCCTAAATACAGGGTATTACATGGAACAGCCCCTCCTTAGTTACACTATTGGCAGACCGCTGGACAGGTAAGAAGTGTCATAATACAAAGATATAACTACACATTGTACACATTTGAGCACATTTGGATATTCTGCTATTACCTATCAAGATAATAATAGGATACAAAAACTTGAAACAGTACCATTTGAAAGTATACAGGCAGGCCCTTGCACTACATGCTTTGGGGAATTCATCCATACATCTGACCACAAAAGAGGTGGGTATAGTGTGTATGGGTTTGGCAAAGTCAGCAGATAGATGATTGAGGATAGATAGAGAATTGGGATCAGCTGACTTAGCAGTTGGGGGGAGGGAGGGTTAATAAAAATGATTTGGGGACACTACAAAAAAAATCCTCTGGCACTCTGCCTGAATTTAAAGCACAAATCAGATTTCTAAACATTTTAGGGGTGTTTGGGGTAAAGCACTACTATGGAGCTGATAAAATACATTGTTAAGTGACTACATGAGGTGAATATAGGGCCAGGAGAGACCATGCTGGGGAGGTAAGTGAAGGCAAATATGTATGAAGGACTAAAAAAATATTTACATAAAAATCCAGCATGCATGAGAACAAAGGGGACATTCACAGCATATTCCAATCATGGTAATTAGGGAATGAGGAAAGAAATACAATATATTAGCAAACATTCAATACAATGTTTGCTAATAGACGTCCCGTAGACGTCCGATGACGAAACGCGTAGGGCGCGGCCTAATCTGTGCTTCCCAAAACAACTCTGAACAGCTGATGGTTAACCGAGAAATTTGTCTTTTTTTGCCTGCTACATACTTTTAAATTGTGAGTACCTCTTCACTTGTTTTAAATAAACTTTTTTAAAAAACGATCTTACACTATGGGCACCCCTTCTCTCTTTTTATATGATACACTGCGATCCTGAGACTGCCAGAGATTGCCGCACAGTGGCTTAGACTGTGACTGCCTGATACCCCAGCAGGGGTGAAGTGAGCTGGTGAGTGGCTGCACATTTAGAGCACGGAATTTTATCAGCAGAAGGATTATAAACACGAACATCACATGTACCAATTTATTGTGCAAATAAGGACTTTTATATGATTTTGGCTGCACGAGTGCACTTTATTAGACTGATTTTGGATATATAGTGGATTATTTCCATTTACCTTTTTCAACCATCCCACACCCCCCCCTTCCTCCCCCCCCCACCCCCCACCACTTCTTCCACACTGGTGTGCACATCCACACACAAGGTGCTACTTGACACATATGAAATATACAGCAGCACTATGTATGGATTTAGATTTTTTCATGTTTTATTTTATGAAGTATATAGCACATATATAGGAAATCACAAGTTTGATAGAGGAACAGCGCCATACCCTTCTACTAAATTATTCAATACAATAAAATGTGATATTAAAGGATAAAAATCTTACCTACATATACTCCTTCTGCAGGACCTGGATGATGGCAGAACAGGTCTCTGGGATAATGATCCCCAGAGCCTGGGGGGAGATGCCGGTCGAGAACTTCAAGTCCTGCAGGCTTCTCCCCGTCGCCAAGTACCGCAGGGTAGCGACGAGCCTCTGCTCCGGAGTGATGGCTTGCCTCATGCAGGTATCCTGCCTGCTGATATAGGGGGTGAGCGAAGCCAACAAACGGTGAAATACGGGGTCCGTCATCCTGAGAAAGTTCCTGAAATCATCAGGATTATTCTCACGGAGCAAAGGCATATGAGAGAACTGGTCACGCTGAAGCAACCGATTCTTGGTCAATGAACTCCTCCCCACCCTGTTCATGGACTGGACTTGTGTCAAGGCCAGGACCCCAACACCAAGCCCCCGCACAGCACGAACTCTATGAGGAGTACGTATACGCAACATGGCTAGAAAACGGTCGGCTGCTCAGAACGAAGTAACAGAACGCCCTGAAGAACAGCAAGGTCTGTGAAGAGCGACCTGAAAAACAGTAACGGACAGCTGCACGCACTGAAGAGCAGATACAAACCCAAAAGCACAAACTGAACTGCAGAAAACGATCTGAAAGCCACGAGTCTGAAAAAGCGCGAATCGTCTCTCAAACTTTTACTAACACGAGATTAGCAAAAGGAGCCCAAAGGGTGCCGCGCTTGGTTCTGAACTGGCATTTTCTAGTCTCGTCGTACGTGGTGTACGTGACCGCGTGGTTGGCGATCGGAAATTCCGACAACTTTGTGTGACCGTGTGTATGCAAACAAGTTTGAGCCAACATCCGTCGGAAAAAATCCGAGGATTTTGTTGTCGGAATGTCCGATCAATGTCCGACCGTGTGTACGGGGCATAAGGCCCATTTCACACATGCGGACCGTTCGTTTCATCAGTTCAGTCACATTTTTTCAAAAAAAACAGAGGAAGATTCCTTTAGTTTTTCTTCAGTTTACATCAGTTTCCCATCATTGTCGCATCAGTTTTTTAAATCCACTACAATGCAAAGACGGATGCAAAAACTGACCATTTTTTGTCTGTTCAGTTTTTTTAACGGAACAAAAATAGGGCTTTGATCCGTTTAAAAAAATGGATGTTGATGGATACAGATGTAAATGGATGTAAATGGATGATCATCCTTTTCCATCCTTTTTTTTATAGAGAATTAGAGATGCAAAAATGTTTTCCCATCAGTTTTCATGCACGTATAGGGTGTGAACAAGCCCTAAAAAAAACTGTCACATGACACTAAAAATAGGTATCGGTAATTGTTGTTGGCGAGAAAAAGTATTGGTACTCCTACTCAGTCTTAAAAAAAACGGTATCAGTGCATCCCTACCTCAAACTGTTCTTGAACCATTGCAGTGTGGCAGGGCACATTCTCCTGCTGAAAGAGGTGTGATATTGGGGGTCGTTTAGCTCAAGTGTAGATGTGTTTTTTGTGCAGTGAGTCCACGTCAGACAGGCATTATAGTTAAGGGCCTAGTAGCCCACGTTTATTAAACGGAAAAACAAAAGCAAAAAGGTCCATTCAGGGTTCCCACGCAGGGGTTCAAACTTCGTTTAGCACTCAAATGAAAAACATACCGAGTCACCTGGCTTCCGTAGTCTTCCTGACTGTCAAGGCTGGTCAGCCTTTCCTAGTCCCTGAGCAAAGAATCCTCTAACATGGGCTGCAGTCTCCCACAGGGCAGACAGCTTTCTGGACACAGATCTGTCTTCATACAGCAGTAGCAAGCTGCTCACACTCCACCTTCTTTCTGCCACTGCTCTCACCAGTCCCTGGTTATATGGGCTGTGTGCACCTGGGCACACAACCTGCTGGCTGCCCACAAGACCCGGACACAGGGTTGGAGATCACACCCCACCCAAAACTCTTAGGGATCTCCAAACTACAGAGTCCCATCCGGAACTAGCAAAACCCAGAGAAAGCTGCCAGAGCAGATTTCTCCTCTCAAAATAACTGCTCAGTAGCCTTGCAGTCACCTGACATGCAAACTGTGTCCTTATTCCATTCCTTTCCATAGTGACAGAGCCTCGTTCTGTCACATATCCCCCCCTTTGTTTCAATCCAGAGGGAGGAACATCAGCACCCATCATCATGGTTGGGACACCTCTGTGCTGGCTGTCGGCCTTTTTCCGTGTGCACTTCCAGGTACGTCCAGGGGCAGGCTGGGCTGGGGGGCAGGGATGCAATTTCCCCCCAGGCCGCTCTGATTCCCCGTAAAAAGGCTGATGTGCTGCCAGCTGGGAACTGTGCATGTGCAGTGGGCCGAGTGCTAATGCTCGGGTGACTCTGGAGGGAGGCTGGCAGGGCTGGATAACAGCTCAGAAGCGTGCAGGAACATTAGCTCTGTGAGCGGACATCTGTCATGTCACAGACAGTGCTGTTCCCTGCTTCTGAGCTGACAGTCTGTGTCCATTCCATTCAGAGCACAGCCGAATGGAAGAGGGTGGATCCGCTCTGCCTCCTCCAGCCGCCTTTCTCACTGTGCCCGCCCACACTCCGGGCAGCCTGTGTGCTGCGTCTCTGAATAGGACGTGTGGGTGGGAACATTCAAAATGAGATCCGTGGGTGATCTGTATGGGACTCTCTGGAAGCTGATAACCGAGCCTCAGCCTTCTGCCTGATGGGTCCTTCCTTCCAAGTGAGTGAGCTGTGACCGGCCTCTCCCTCCTCTCTCCCAAATTCCTCTCCCCCTCCTCTCTCTGCAGATGAGGTTTCTTTCAGCAGCCTGTGCAGTACCTGGTCCTATGTACTATGATGTGGGCTCACACTGGTCTGCTGCAGTGTTGGTGATCTCACTGTGTTCCTGCATGTCACCCCCCCCAGTCCCATAGACTTTTATTAGTTTTCACATTTTCTGCTGCATTTTCTGAAAGTGCACAAAAACGGCTGCATGCTGCATCTTTGGTTCGTTATAAAAAAAAAACTGCGGCAAAAACGCACAACCTAAAAGAAGCCTATGGGACTGCAGCTGAGGAAAACTGTGTACATAAGCACTGCGGCCAAACCGCAGCACACCAGTGTGAGCCCAAAGGTTTGTACACACTTGCAGCAGTCACTGCCACTCCGCTGAAAAGTGATCAATGCTCAGGTCACTTTTGCTCATGCTCAGCAGCTCCAACCAGAGCTGTCAATTTTTTTTTCCGCTGGATTGAACAAAAAAAAAAAAAAAATAGTGGAGTGTGCAAGGCTTTACTAAGTTGATAAAAGAATCAAGCAATTTTAATGAGGAGCGGTCTCTCTGTGTGGACAATTTGGAGCGATGTCTCTCTCTGTCAGTGGTGGCTGGTGCTCAAAATGTTTTTGGGGGGGGGGTGCAAACTAAAAAATACTGAAAAAAAACCCCATTAAATGAAGCCACTGTGCCATCCATTGCAGCCTCACTGTGCCCCATCCATTGCAGCCTCACTGTGCCCCATCCATTGCAGCCTCACTGTGCCCCATCAATTGCAGCCTCACTGTGCCCCATCAATTGCAGCCTCACTGTGCCCCATCAATTGCAGCCTCACTGTGTCCCATCAATTGCAGCCTCACTGTGTCCCATCAATTGCAGCCTCACTGTGTCCCATCAATTGCAGCCTCACTGTGTCCCATCAATTGCAGCCTCACTGTGTCCCATCAATTGCAGCCTCACTGTGTCCCATCAATTGCAGCCTCACTGTGTCCCATCAATTGCAGCCTCACTGTGTCCCATCAATTGCAGCCACTGTGCCCATCAAATGCAGCCTCACTGTGCCCATCAAATGCAGCCTCACTGTGCCCATCAAGTGAAGCCTCACTGTGCCCATCAAGTGAAGCCTCACTGTGCCCATCAAGTGAAGCCTCACTGTGCCCTTCAAAATGCAGCCACTGTGCCCATCAAATGCAGCCACTGTGCCCATCAGATGCAGTCACTGTGCCCATCAAATGCAGCCAATGTTACCCCCCCCCCCCGCCGGCCGCTGTCTGACTGGCACTTACCCCATCAAATGCAGCCTCACTGTGCCCATCAAGTGAAGCCTCACTGTGCCCATCAAATGCAGCCTCACTGTGCCCATCAAGTGAAGCCTCACTGTGCCCTTCAAAATGCAGCCACTGTGCCCATCAAATGCAGCCACTGTGCCCATCAGATGCAGCCACTGTGCCCATCAAATGCAGCCAATGTTACCTCCCCGCCGGCCGCTGTCTGACTGGCACTTACCCCATCTTGGTGGCGGGTCAGGCAGCGAGTGACGGCGGGGAGATGTGGGACAGGCAGCAGCTCCTGTGTTCTCTATGCTTCCTCCATGCTTTTCCTCCTGCTAGACATCCAATAGGAGCGCCTGTCCTTTCAGCCAATCAGTTGACGGGTATCAGACCCGCTCTTCCTGATTGGCAGAGAGGCGGTTCAGTGTTAGAAAAGTAAATATTAATTTGCTTTTCTAACACACCTGGGTGTGCTCTGAGCGCAATGCTCTGCACTCCGAGTCCACCCTATTTTGAAGCCCCAATTAGAGCCTATGGTCAAGCTGCCTGAGGTGAGGTTGGGAGCAGTGAATGAATTAGAACATGTGTGTCATGGGAGCATGAGCCGGCAGCAGAGGAAATCACATCCTTAACCGGTTCAATACAGGGCAATTTCACCCCCTTCCTTCCCAGGCCAATTTTTAGTTTTCAGCGCTGTCGCACTTTAAACGTCAATTGCGCAGTCGTGCAACGTTGTACCCAAAAAAAATTTACGTCCTTTTTTCCCCACAAATAGAGCTTTCTTTTGGTGGTATTTGATCGCCTCTGCGGTTTTTATTTTTTGCGCTATAAACAAAAGAAGAGCGACAATTTTGAAAAAAACACAATATTTTTTACTTTTTGCTATAATAAATATCCCAATTTTTTTTTTTAAAAACTAATTTTTCCCTCAGTTTCGGCCGATACGTATTCTTCTACATATTTTTGGTAAAAAAAATTGCAATAAGCATATATTGATTGGTTTGCGCAAAAGTTATAGCGTCTACAAAATACGGGATAGATTTATGGCGTTTTAAAAAAATATATATTTTTTTTTTTTTTAGCGCCGATCGCGATTTTTTTTCGTGACTGCGACATTATGGCGGACACATCGGACACTTTTGACACATTTTTGGGACCATTCACATTTATACAGCGATCAATGCTATAAAATTGCATTGATTACTGTGTAAATGTGACAGGCAGTGAAGGGGTTAACCACTAGGGGGCGGGGAGGGGTTAATATGTTTCCTAGGGAGTGATTACTAACTGTAGACGGAGGGGACGTACAAGGGGAGGAGACCGATCAGTGTTCCTCCGTTCTGGGAACACAGATCGCTCTCCTCAGAGCTGACAGGCTGTGGATCTGTGTGTTTACACACACAGATCCACATGCCGGTCCGGTTAACCGGCAATCGCGGGTGCCCGGCGGACATCGCGGCCGGCGGGCACACGCACCGGGTCCCGAGGAACGCGGCGGGCGCGCGCGCGCGCCCCCTAGGCGGCCAGGAATCCCAGAACGTCATATGACGCCCACCCAGGATGGGAGATCCCATCTGTGGACGTCATATGACTATGGGCGGGTATTGAAGTGGTTAAATCTCAGCCAGGGTTCATGCTGGGACTTGTAGTCCTTTACTTTTGGGGATGTGACACCACAAAAGTGAAGTACTAAAGGTCCCAGCATGAACCCCTCAGAGCTCAGGATGTGTCGCACACCCCTGCCCCCCCACTAGTGAAGGACTACAGGTCCCACTCTCCCAGCTTAAATCCCTCAGAGCTGATGATGTGTCACTCTACCCTCAATTAGTGAAGGACTACAGGGCACAGCATGAACCCGTGGGATCGAAGGGGACACATCCTTAGATCTCAGGGGTTAATGCTGGGACTTGTAGTTTGTCACTAGTTGCGGAGGGGGGGGGGGTCAGGTCCTCAGCTCTGAGGGATTCATACAGGGACTTGCTTGCAGTTTAGTTACTGGAGGCCATGGTAGTACAAGTCCCCCACAGGCCCTGGAGGGCCACATTGTCCTCCCTGCCCCCCCCCACCTTTGTGATCTTAGAGACTGTTTTCCCGAACCATCACTTTGCCACCACTAGTTCTATGGGCCACTTGACTGGACTTGCCCCCCAGGCCAAAGGCTGCCAGCCCTCCCCTGGGTTACGTCCCACCCTGGATCTTAACAGGGTCCTATATTTCCCTATACTCAACCTTCTCCCTCTTCTTTTGGGGTCCCTGGGCTTATTCACTTTTCTTGGGGAAACTGCTTTTCCTGATCCTTCCTTTCAACTCACTGACATCAGCTTTAACCTTCACTATAGGTCCTAATACCTTTCTCTGGTTATACATGGCAAGCACATCATTATTAACAGCACCAATCATTAGCAGATCACCAATTTTGAGATCACAACTTTCAATACCATCAGTGCTTTCTATCTCAGTGCTTGTTAGAACCAGACCTGAGGATGGACCACACACAGGCGAGGGACTACATCCCACGGGATCATAGCACAGCTCCACCTCACCTGTTGTTCAACACTCCATTGGTACCTGTTCTAACAAACTACACTGATCCAAGCAAAAAACATTTTTTCCTGGTGTACACAATACATTACTACGGTAACCAACATTAGCACTTTCTCACACAGTGTTTCTGGGTACTTTAGCTTGTACCTCTTGGCCAGTGACAGAAAGCATCTCTGCTACTGCTGCGTCTATTCTGGGCCTTTCCTTCTCATGGGGTCTAGCGGGTGAGGCAGTATCTGTGCCCTCTACTGACTACTGCTCAGCTGCACTCCGGACCACACCAGCAGAGAAGAGAAGCCTGGAGTAATGCCTAAAAGAAAATAAACGTAGGGCTTACATGATTGGGTGAACAGGGGAATAATGGGATTTGTAAAAGTAGATAGGATTGGTGGCTAAAGGGGAAGAGGAGGAGTTGGAAGGAAAGTAAGAGATAGTAGTTCCCTCCCCAGCGTCAGTGTGAGAATAGGAAGCAGCTTGGAAGCATGTCATCCCTAGAGGAGCTGATGGGACAATTGCAGGCCGCAGCGGCGGTTAAAGGCGAGCGATGGCTGCGGGACCAGGTTGCCAAGGTACTGGGGGCGAAGACACCTACAGACAGCATGGAGAGGAGGGGGTCGGCCCGGGTGCGGCGGTCCCGTCCGCCGGATCGATTCTCCCCTGACTCCCCACCCAGAGCACAGAGACAGGCGAGTAGCCCCCCTCGCGTCCCTTCAGAGCCCCCTGCGAAAAGAGTGGTGGTTCCAGTGCGGGGGGGCTCTGGGAGGTTACAGAAGCAGAGGCCAGGATCGATGGGAGGGCCCTCCGGGATATTGGGGTCCCATGACGGACCAGCCTTGCGGCCCAACATGGAGTTTTCGGGCTCCTCCCCTGGCTCAGTCGCAGTGGGGGCGGGGCTTCGGTGGGGACGATCACAGCCACGGCCGCCGGGCCAGCTTTCTCCTCAGTCGGCGGGTCCCAGGGCTCAAGCAGGATGCGGGGGACGAAGGAAACGGCAGGCGCACCGGGTCTGTGTGAGCGGGACAGCACAAAAGGCTCAGGAAAAGCAGCAAGCAAGTCGCCAGGGGGGAGGAGGCGTGGCCAAGCGGGATGCGGATCTCCGGCATCCAGGGCAGGATCCCCTGGAGGGCCATCCATTGCAGCGGAGGAGCTGATCGCGGATCAATCGGAAGGGGAACTTTCCCTGTCAGAGGAGGAAGAACCGCGCAGAACCAGGTCAGCAAGGGAGGCGGGACCATCGGCTGGTGGGACGTCTTCCAGGCAGCCCGGTAAGTCCACTGTTACTTTGGGGCATTTAGAGGAGGAGGGGTTTGAGCAGTTAGGAAGTGGGGGCACGGGAGGTGTGACACGGGCCTCTTCACAGCAGGGGGTTCCCCCCGCTTTTCCACCTCTGGCCACGAGGGTCCACAACCACGCCCCGGCGGAGGGTGGATTGCAGGGGTTAGTGTTGGGTCTGAAAGAACTAGTGAATAGGTTTGAGTCCGGGGTTAGCGGGGCTCTTACGCCCGCAACGGCTTGGGTGGCTCCTAGTGTGGGGGGGTCAGCGTCAGGGGAGGCGGTACCACAGTCACTGCCAGAACCATCGACAGGAAATCCGTCGCCCGCGGTGGTGGACACCGTGGTGGCTACTCCTACTATGGATGTGGAACAGGCGGCGGGGGACAAAATAGGGGGGTCAGAGGGTGCAGCTAAAAAACAAGACTTGATCAGGTTGGCAGACGCGGCCTGGTGTGAAGTTTATGTGTGCTTTGAGGGCCCGTTGGGCGCTCATTTGAAACAGGAGGTAAGAGATAAGATTTGGAAGGGGGAATATGTGGAGATATTTTCCCTTCTACCTTCTGAGAAGTTCAACTTGGATAGGGTAAAACCGGAGGACAATGAGAAAGAGGATGAGGAGAAGAGGAGGTACAGGCTCATACCTAGGACGTTTCAGAACTGGCTGCAGGCGTTCGCTATTTTGGCCAGCGTAATAGGGGAGAAAAACCCGGAGCATTGCTCCGCGCTTTTCTGTTATTTGGATGCGATAGGAGAAGCTCACAGAGTCTACGGGAGAGTGGCATGGTTGAGATATGACGAACAGTTTCGTCAGCGGAGGGCGATACGCCCGGCCCTGCGGTGGGATCACAAGGACATCAGTCTATGGATGCGTCTGATGACATCGGCGAGGGCACCTAATCAGTTTTTTCCAGGTGGGGCCGGTGGGTCAGCTACTCCTGGACAATCGGCTGCAAGGAAAAAGGGAGTCTGTTGGCAATATAACGAGGGCACATGCAAATTCGGGGGGAAAAGCAAGTTCAAGCATGAATGCTCGGGCTGCGGGGGAGCCCACCCGGTGTCCCGGTGCTTAAAACAAGGCAAAGGAAGGACTGGAGAGTCTGCGAACAAAAGGGAGGACGCCGGTGAGGGTGGAAAAGATGCGTCCGTTTCTAGATAGATACCCTGATAGGGAGGCAGCTCAGGTTCTGGGCCGGGGTTTTTTTGAAGGCTTTAACATACTGGCGAGTTTGGGGGTATCTCCCCCTATGGCCAGGAACTTACGTTCAGCGCTGCAACATCTCGAGGTGGTTTCGGAGAAACTACGGAAGGAAGTTGCTTTAGGGCGGATGGCAGGGCCTTTCTCGGAGTTGCCCATGCCCGACCTGGTGGTCTCGCCTTTGGGAGTGGTCCCCAAAAAAGAGCCGCTGAAATATCGGCTGATTCACCACCTCTCTTTCCCCAGGGGAGGCTCGGTTAACGACGCTATTGATCCAAAGATGTGCGCAGTTTCGTACACATCTTTTGATGCGGCAGTTTTTGGGTAAGACGTTATGGGCGAGGGGCTAAGATGGCAAAAACAGACATTGAGGCTGCTTTCAGATTACTTCCCGTCCACCCAGACAGTTTTCACCTCCTGGGTTGTCACTGGCAAGAGGAGTATTATGTGGATCGATGCTTGCCAATGGGCTGCTCTATTTCATGTGCACTGTTTGAATGTTTCAGTTCATTTGTGGAATGGGTGGTCCGGGACGTTGCAGGGGTAAATTCCATCATCCATTATCTGGATAATTTTTTGTGCATAGGCCCACCTTCATCCGAAGTGTGTACGATGCTATTGACAACGCTGGAACATATAGCGGAACGCTTTGGGATTCCACTGGCGCCGGAGAAGACGGAAGGACCGACTACGGTGATTAGTTTCCTAGGCATAGTGTTAGATTCGGAGGCGATAGAGTGCCGACTGCCGAGGACAAGTTGAGGGCATTGCAGGCGGAAGTCAGGGCAATCATAGGACTACGCAAGGTACAACTTAGGACATTACAGACTGTCTTGGGTAAGTTGAATTTTGCGTGTCGCATAATTCCCATGGGCAGGGTTTTCAGCAGGCGGCTATCATCCAGCACAGGGGGAGTGGAGTCTCCAAGGCACTTTGTAAGATTGACGAAGGAGCATAGGGATGACCTGCAGATATGGCACTTGTTTCTGGAACAATTCAACGGAAGGGCGTTGTGGATGTCAGGGCCGGTGAGTAACTTTGATCTAGAGTTATACACGGATGCGACAGGATCCACAGATTTTGGGGCCTTTTTCCAAGGGAAGTGGAGCGCGGGGCCATGGCCAGACTCTTGGAAAGAAGCGGGGTTATTAAAGAACATGGTGCTGCTGGAGTTGTTTCCAGTGGTATTGGCGGTGGAGCTTTGGGGAGCATCTTTCAGGAATCTGAAGGTGCGTTTCCATGGTGATAATCTGGGGGTGGTTCAAGTTATCAACAAGGTGTCAGCGGCGTCCCCGCCGGTGGTGCGATTGTTGAGGCACTTAGTTCTTCGGTGCATGCAATTGAATGTGTTTATTTATGCAGTGCACTTGCCAGGAGTAGAAAATGTCATTGCTGACGCGCTGTCTCGCTTTCAGTGGGACAGGTTCCGGGAATTGGCACCTTCGGTGGATACGCACGGGGTCCCTTGTCCCCCGGGACTGTGGAAGATTGCATTGGAGTCGTCTCCGGCTGGATAAGACGGTCAGTAAGTGAAGCGACATGGGCAGCGTATAACAAGGTGTGGTCAGAATGGGAGTCACTGTTGACACAAGTTGGGGGGCCAGATGGAACACCGGATAGGAGGCTGTTGGTGATGTATTTTGTATATAGGAACTTGGAGGATGGAGTGTCGGTGTCAGCATTGGGGAAAAAATTGGCGGGCCTTGCTTTTTGGTTCAAGTTGCAGGGAAAACAAGATTTTACAAAAGAATTTTGGGTCAGGCAGGCCATGAAGGGTTATAGGAGAGCGAAAATGCGCAAGGATAGCAGGTGCCCGGTGTCTTTTGATTTACTGGGTAGGCTTTTTGGGCAATTACTAGAAACATGTTCACCAAGTTATGAAACGTTGCTGTTCAGAACTGCGTTTGCCCTGGCGTTCTTTGGGGCATTCAGGATTGGGGAGCTCGTTAGTCCGTCCAAGAAAGAAAATGGGGGGATTGGGGCGGAAGATGTCATTTGCGGTGCGGACAGGTTGTCTATGCGGGTAAAAAAGTCTAAAACGGATCAGGAAGGAAAGGGCAAGTGGATAATGGTTTTTGCGATACCCGGGTCCCCACTGTGCACAGTTTCAACAGTTAAAAAGTTTATGGAGATCCGTCCAAAGGGGAAGGGCTCTTTTTTAGTGCATGAGAATGGGGAATCATTGTCGAGGTTCCAGTTTATTTCAGTGTTTAGGAAGTGCTTGAGTGCATTGGGCTTGGGGGATCTGAAGTTTTCGTCACATTCATTTAGGATAGGGGCGGCTACAGAGGCGGTGAGATGGGGACTGGATGAGGAATTCATTAAGAGAATTGGGCGGTGGGAGTCAAGAAGGTTTAAATCATATGTCAGGCCTGAGTTGTTAGGGGTGTAGTGGAGCGGTGATAAGGAGTTGTCGGCATGGGTTTGTGTGATGTGTGTAAATGAATCATGTGTCATAGTGGTTGGTGTTTTTGTTTTCTTCTCTTGCAGGTTGTCCACAGGGGTTGGTCTGGATTATGGGACATTCTTATGTCTGTTGGGGAGCACGGAGGGCGGATGTTAGACCTGCGGGTAGACAGCTGGGCATTTCCAGAAGGGAGGCTTGCATTAAATGGTTGGGAACCCCTGGGATGCTTTGGAGCAGAACTGTGCCAGAAGTACACCGCTTTGCTCGGTTGGACAGGCCCCCGGACATTTTAGTGCTACATGTAGGGGGGGATGATTTAGGACTTAGGTCAAAGTTGGATATCACGCGGGATATCAAATTTGATTTTCTGCGCCTACGTGCTGCTTTTCCCAACATGCTGATTGTGTGGTCGGATGTTATTGCCAGGACCACATGGAGATGGGCTAGATCGGTGGAGAGGGTCAACAAGGCCAGGAAAAAAGTTAATAGGGAGGTCAGCAAGTTTGTGGTGAAGAATGGGGGGCTGGCCATCAGGCATCTGGAATTAGAGGTGGATACCTGGCGTTATCTTCGTGATGATGGGTTACACCTCAATGACGTGGGGATAGACATGTGGGCCCTAGGCATTCAGGATGGCATTGAAAGAGCACTAAGGGTGTGAAGGCGCGCTCAAGGGTAGGTTGTACCCTTGCTTGCTGTGGCGGGTGTTGGTCGTTGCAGGTAAAGGAAGAAACCCCCCCAGATAAAGTGAATACGGGACTCATCGTTAGTATGGGCCCGTTGGTGTATTCCAGCTGATGTTATTTAGCTGGAATTTTGATAAATGGGTGCACTGTGGGCTGTGTTCTGGTTGTCTCTGAGCTAGCTTGTCAGCTGGAGGCCTATTTTCAGTTGAAGGTACCGCAGTGCATGGTGGATGATCGTGATGTGTGCTGGGGGGGGGATGTCCTGCATAGACCAACATTACCAGTTGAGGTTAACAGATGTTGTTGTTTCAAATATGTTATTTTATAGAAATTTAATAAAGGGGCTGCTACGGCCAATAAATACTCCAGAAATGGTGTGGTCTCCTTTAATGGGTAAAAGGGGAGTAATATAAGTTTGGAGTGGGTTGGCTGGGATAGCCTCTGCATTTAACATCTGTTATACTAGAGTCATGTTTCTAGTCATCTCACCAGGTGGAGAGACCCCTGATGTCTCCAACAGTTCCCCTGATCATCTTCCATACCAATCAATAACTGGAAGTAACCTCACAGGGAATCAGGAGATCCTGTGCCAAATGGTTAATAAACATTGGTCCCACCAATTCCACTCTTGGTCAAAGTTTCCCAGCAACGCTTGTACCACCTGGCTCCATCCTTTGGTACTACGCAGCACCACCACCTGGTCCAACCGCGGTGGAGACACGCAAGTGTACAATGAGTGTGTTTTTGCCAACTCCAGCATTTCAAGTAAAGTTTCTGTCATTTCTATACACTCCGTGTCTAAATGTGTGACCTCTTTAGGGACCTTTCCCTACTCTGAGACATGGAGGGGCTTATCCACTGTAGTTTGAGAGGTTGAGACCTTTGAAGAGACCTCCACTTCCTTGGAGGTACCCATCATCTCCGCCTGTTGCTCCGCTGGAGCACTGTCAGACACCTTAGTCAGTCTCGTCTTCCCCTCTAACTCAACAACGGGCCTCTGCAGGTCAGCATTAGTCACATTGTCACCTTGACACTTGAGCTGTTGGGCTGTGGACAACACATCTGCCATGCCAGCGCCCTGTAGCATTCCTTCAGACTGGAGGGCATTAACCTTCGCAGTGCTTAAGCACCAGTCGGTCTGCGATCCCCCTGTCTGGCATAGCAGTTGTTGTGTCCACCCCCTTGTTACTTAACACCGCCTTGTCCCGCATGGCTAGCAATTGTTTGGCCCAATTGTCCCAGTCCATTATAGTTCCCTCATGGGCACTCACAGCATTGCATCACCTGCTGTAGAAGGTCGCACAGGAGCCTGGGATTCATTAGCCAAAACAGCACATTTGTCACTTCTTTGCATATCAGATTGGGATAACACATCATCCATCAAGGCAGGCTGCAATACCCAATTTCGACCAGCCTCCTCTGGTGGCGCTACTGACACATCCAGCTTTGTACTTTCAGCTTTAGCAGGCTGAATTAACCCATTGCCAGCTGGGTAAAACTTAGGGTTGTGGGGCTGCACCCACACACTCTCAGTGTGTGACTCAGTCCCCCCTTGTTCCACCAGCGTAGCCCCAGAGCCATCCTGGACAGCCTCTGGCTCTGTCAGATGGAGACCTCCTGAGACTCCCACGGACAATCCTGTGCTCCTGCCTGTCATGGGATATATCCTACTCCCATCATTGGTAGTGAACCCATTACCAATATTCTCAGACATTACAAGAAACGCCTCTTTTACTGTCATTATCACCAACAACAAAATACATTTGCCCACAGTAATGCCCCGTACACACGGTCGGATTTTCTGACGGAAAATGTGTGATAGGACCTTGTTGTCGGAAATTCCGACCGTGTGTAGGCTCCATCACACATTTTCCATCGGATTTTCCGACACACAAAGTTTGAGAGCAGGCTATAAAATTTTCCGACAACAAAATCCGTTGTCGGCATTTCTGATCGTGTGTACACAAATCCGATGCACAAAGTGCCACGCATGCTCAGAATAAATAAAGAGATGAAAGCTATTGGCTACTGCCCCATTTATAGTCCCGACATACGTGTTTTACGTCACCGCGTTCAGAATGATCGGATTTTCCGACAACTTTGTGTGACCGTGTGTATGCAAGACAAGTTTGAGCCAACATCCGTCGGAAAAAATCCTAGGATTTTGTTGTCGGAATGTCCCATCAATGTCCGACCGTGTGTACGGGGCATAACACTTTTGTCGGCATAACATCAGAATTTTCATTACATGTATACATAACTGCTACTTTTGTGGGTTGTCTATTACCCACCATAGCCCGAGAGCCTCTCCTCACAGCACCCTCTATCTTTAAAGGGGAACTCTTTGCTCCTTGGGCAGCTCCATAACTGACCTGGGAAACCTTCTGCTCAGTCACTGTGAGCTCTTCGGAAGTTTCCCTAGGCAACTCTGCAGCACCTGTCACTAGGGAACATGGCACAAGAACAGTTTTGGTCACCCATAGTTTAACTTCTCCAGCACTCCGCTGGATTATAGCAGGCACATGCGTAGTCCCCATGTCCATTTGGATCTTTAACCTTGCTGTCAGCTGGGCTTCACCATGTGCCTTCCCACTGCTCCGGGTAGCACACTGCTCAAGTCTATGTCCATTCGTACTGCGGATTTCCCTGCTGGACACACTCCCATTTCACTAGGTTCAGTCCCACAAACTGAAACAGTCTTACCATTTTCAGTGGCTGGCATCATAGCCTTCACTTGAGTGCGCTGTCTCTCAGCTGCATCCATACAAGTTACTGCCTCTTTGGGGCCACAGGACAACACTGCAGCCTTTCCAGACTCTTCAGCGGTTTTCCATAACCTTGGGCAAGTAAAGATTCTATGCCCCACTTGATCACACTCCAAGCATGGTACTGGATGCTGAACTTTACTTTCTTGGCATCTCCTCAATGCCTGGCTCTCTGTTCCCACAGGATACCACTGGTCACGACCATCAGCAGACAGACTCCTTCAATCCCCGCTGGCCTGGACGTTGCTTCCATGGACAACCATACTCCTCTTTTCCACACGCTGTTGTCCACCTGGCTTCCTGTTGCCAGGGACAACCTCTTTAACTTCCCTTTTAACTGGGGGTGACATGATTAATTTACCCCAGGTCGCAGAGATTTCACAGTTAAACAAATTTTCTGGTGTGGCTGGGTCATGTCATGAAATACCCTCTAGCCACAGTAGCCGTTCCCTGGCTTTAGCAAGGATTGCTTCCTTTTTCTGCTTTGATTCCCCATCCCTGCGGTCTTGCACACAGCAATTTGTAACAGTTCACAGCAGAGAAAAAAAAAATATATATGTTTATATATTTCACAGGTACACAACCTGCATGCCACACAGTCCATCAAATTAACTTCTGTGCAATGCTGTTTGCCTGGCTGCCACACACAGCTAGCAGGAGTTCCTGATGCGACTCACCACTGGAGCAGAGACCCAGATTTCACCGTCTATATGCCCACATTCTCCAACACTTGAGATATTGGGGGTTGTTGAGCTCAAGTGTAGATGCGTTTTTTGTGCAGTGAGTCCACGTCAGACTGGCATTACAGATAAGGGCCTGGCAGCCCATGTTTATTAATTGGAAAAACAAAAGCAAAAGGTCCATTCAGGGTTCCCACTCAGAGATTCAAACTTCCTTTAGCACTCAAATGAAAAACATACCGAGCCACCTGGCACTCTCTTGTCAGCAGTTCCTCTGCTTGCTCTCAACAGACTTGATTCTTTCCAGCCGCTAGGACTCACTAGCTTCCATAGTCTTCCTGACTGTCAAGGCTGGTCAGCCTTTCCTAGTCCCTGGGCAAAGAATCCCCCTAACACGGGCTGCAGTCTCCCACAGGGCAGACAGCTTTCCAGACACAGATCTGTCTTCATACAGCAGTAGCAAGCTGCTCACACTCCACCTTCCTTTTCCCACTGCTCTCACCAGTCCCTTGTTATATGGGCTGTGTGCACCTGGGCACACAACCTGCTGGGTATCCACAAGACCCAGACACAGGGTTGGAGATCCCATCTCACCCAAAACTCTTAGGAATTTCCAAACTACAGAGTCCCATCTGGAACTAGCAAAACCCGGAGAAAGCTGCTCCTCTCAAAATAACTGCTCTGTAGCCCTGCAGTCACCTGACATGCAAACTCTGTCCTCATTCCATCCCTTTCCATAGTGACAGGGCCTTGTTCTGTCACAGAGGCCACTGCCATCAAGGAATACAGTTTCCATGAAGGGGTGTACTTGGTCAGCAACAATGTTTAGGTAGGTGGTAAAGTGTCAAAATGACATCCACATGAATGACAGGACTAAGGTTTCCCAGCAGAACATTGCCCAAAGCCTTCGACAGAGTGAACTGGGGCTTTATGAGAGAAGTACTGGGGAGGATAGGACTGGGGGAGAGAATGCTGGGATGGATTATGGCACTATACACAAAACCAAGAGCAAGAATTAAGGTAAATGGGACAGTATCTGAATGCTTTAACATACAAAACGGTACCAGGCAGGGGTGCCCACTGTCCCCATTGATATTTGCAATAGTAATGGAACCCTTTTTGCGTAGAATCAGAAAGAACAAGGAGATAGTGGGGACGCACATAGGCCATACGGAACATAAAGTAGCAGCATATGCGGACGATTTATTATTTTTTATGTCCACTCCCCAGACATCTATAGCCGCATTGATGGTAGAAGTACAGAAATTTGGAAGGGTGTCTGGCTTTAAGATTAATTTCGAGAAATCAGTCATCCTTCCCAGTCACGTCCCAGCAGAGATGGAGAGAACACTAAAGGAGAAATACCCATTTATATGGAACAGGGAGTCGCTGACATACCTGGGGGTACAGATAAGCGCAGACTATGAACTATTGTTGGAGCATAATTATGGCTCATTAGTGAAAGAAATAACAGAAGAATTAAAGAAATGGAAGGGGAAATACCTGACCTAGTTTGGAAGAATCAGTGCCATAAAAATGAGTATACTGCCCAGAATAGTTTATGTGCTGCGTACAGTGCCAATCAGGTTGCCGGCGAGTCTCCTTAAACAAATGCGTCGGCTATTAATGGCCTTTATATGGAACGATAAAAGGCCTAGATTGGCGTACGACATTTTAAGAAGGAGTAGAGCGGAGGGTGGCCTAGGACTCCCGGATATAACATCCTATTATAAGGCCATGGCGCTAGTTAGAATAATAGACTGGTGCCATGACCTAGATAGAAAACCATGGGTACAGGCAGAAATGATGATGGCGGGGAGAAACCTGGCAGGAGCACCATGGATCCAAGGGTCACTGAGAGGACTGTCACAATGGACATCACCAATAACCCTGAATACATTAGAAGTATGGGATAGAATGAATAAAGAGGGCAGGTATGCCCCACAGACCTCCCCTCTGACTCCTCTGGAGGGATTCCCGTGGTTCCTCCCGGGGGAGAAGACGGGAAGTCTGGGGGCGTGGGGACAAGATGGGAATATTAGATGCGGTAAGTTTGCCCCAAGTGGAGTTTTAATACCACTGACTGAGATGATCTTGAAATTTGGGGAGACAAGAATGGCAGAATGGAAATACCATCAAATGACGAGCTTCCTTAAGAAAATAAAACCGTTAAGATCCATAAATACACTTACCGCATTTGAGAGGAAGTGTGCACAGACATCAGAAGATGGGCATACATTATCCTGGACGTACAGAATGATCCTAGGAGAACAAGAAAAGAAACCCCCATACTTCATGAAAGAATGGGAGAGGGAGCTAGGCCAAGTGTGGACAGATAAATAAATAAATAAAATGATATCGTTAACATTTACTACCTCCATAAGTACAAAGGTGCAAGAAATGGCATATAAATTCCTAGCGAGATGGTATAGGACACCAGTTAAAATGGCACAAATCTCTTCAGAAGCTAATGACAAATGCTGGAGGGGCTGTGGACAGAGGGGAACTTTTCTTCATCTATGGTGGATGTGCTCAATAATTAAGCGTTTTTGGGAATTAGTAGCCCCCTGAATTAAGAAAATGACGACAGAGCACATAGAGTTTGGGCCCATACAATATTTATTTCATGGAATGACTGGACCTATCAAAAAATATAGAGAAAGTATAACCCCACATTTGTTAAATGCAGCAAAAAAACTAATTCCGAAGTACTGGAGACAGGACCGGATTCCGTCAGTCATAGAGTGGAGAAACGAGGTTAATATAATAAAGGAAGCAGAGAGATGGGTTCATGTGGTTAAAAACCAAAAGAAAGAAATTTGAAACGACATGGGCAAACTGGGAACAATGCGCTGAGCAGATAATAGAAGAGGGAAATACAGATGGGTAGGAGGAAGGAATGGTATAGTCATTTAGAATAGAGACATAAGAAGAATGGCCCTGAAGGGTAGATGTAAATAGTCATATAACTTCTCTAATGCTAATCAAAGAGGGAGGGGGGTAAGATAATGTATGGTTAAATGTATATGTGGTCTCTGTTTTTTTTTGTTTTTTTATTATGTACCCTTGCTTGCTGTGGCGGGTGTTGGTCGTTGCAGGTAAAGGAAGAAACCCCCCCAGATAAAGTGAATGCGGGACTCATCGTTAGTATGGGCCCGTTGGTGTATTCCAGCTGATGTTATTTAGCTGGAATTTTGATAAATGGGTGCACTGTGGGCTGTGTTCTGGTTGTCTCTGAGCTAGCTTGTCAGCTGGAGGCCTATTTTCAGTTGAAGGTACCGCAGTGCATGGTGGATGATCGTGATGTGTGCTGGGGGGGGGGGGGATGTCCTGCATAGACCAACATTACCAGTTGAGGTTAACAGATGTTGTTGTTTCAAATATGTTATTTTATAGAAATTTAATAAAGGGGCTGCTACGGCCAATAAATACTCCAGAAATGGTGTGGTCTCCTTTAATGGGTAAAAGGGGAGTAATATAAGTTTGGAGTGGGTTGGCTGGGATAGCCTCTGCATTTAACATCTGTTATACTCGAGTCATGTTTCTAGTCATCTCACCAGGTGGAGAGACCCCTGATGTCTCCAACAGTTCCCCTGATCATCTTCCATACCAATCAATAACTGGAAGTAACCTCACAGGGAATCAGGAGATCCTGTGCCAAATGGTTAATAAACATTGGTCCCACCAATTCCACTCTTGGTCAAAGTTTCCCAGCAACGCTTGTACCACCTGGCTCCATCCTTTGGTACTACGCAGCACCACCACCTGGTCCAACCGCGGTGGAGACACGCAAGTGTACAATGAGTGTGTTTTTGCCAACTCCAGCATTTCAAGTAAAGTTTCTGTCATTTCTATACACTCCGTGTCTAAATGTGTGACCTCTTTAGGGACCTTTCCCTACTCTGAGACATGGAGGGGCTTATCCACTGTAGTTTGAGAGGTTGAGACCTTTTGAAGAGACCTCCACTTCCTTGGAGGTACCCATCATCTCCGCCTGTTGCTCCGCTGGAGCACTGTCAGACACCTTAGTCAGTCTCGTCTTCCCCTCTAACTCAACAACGGGCCTCTGCAGGTCAGCATTAGTCACATTGTCCCCTTGACACTTGAGCTGTTGGGCTGTGGACAATACATCTGCCATGCCAGCGCCCTGTAGCATTCCTTCAGACTGGAGGGCATTAACCTTCGCAGTGCTTAAGCACCAGTCGGTCTGCGATCCCCCTGTCTGGCATAGCAGTTGTTGTGTCCACCCCCTTGTTACTTAACACCGCCTTGTCCCGCATGGCTAGCAATTGTTTGGCCCAATTGTCCCAGTCCATTATAGTTCCCTCATGGGCACTCACAGCATTGCATCACCTGCTGTAGAAGGTCGCACAGGAGCCTGGGATTCATTAGCCAAAACAGCACATTTGTCACTTCTTTGCATATCAGATTGGGATAACACATCATCCATCAAGGCAGGCTGCAATACCCAATTTCGACCAGCCTCCTCTGGTGGCGCTACTGACACATCCAGCTTTGTACTTTCAGCTTTAGCAGGCTGAATTAACCCATTGCCAGCTGGGTAAAACTTAGGGTTGTGGGGCTGCACCCACACACTCTCAGTGTGTGACTCAGTCCCCCCTTGTTCCACCAGCGTAGCCCCAGAGCCATCCTGGACAGCCTCTGGCTCTGTCAGATGGAGACCTCCTGAGACTCCCACGGACAATCCTGTGCTCCTGCCTGTCATGGGATATATCCTACTCCCATCATTGGTAGTGAACCCATTACCAATATTCTCAGACATTACAAGAAACGCCTCTTTTACTGTCATTATCACCAACAACAAAATACATTTGCCCACAGTAATGCCCCGTACACACGGTCGGATTTTCTGACGGAAAATGTGTGATAGGACCTTGTTGTCGGAAATTCCGACCGTGTGTAGGCTCCATCACACATTTTCCATCGGATTTTCCGACACACAAAGTTTGAGAGCAGGCTATAAAATTTTCCGACAACAAAATCCGTTGTCGGCATTTCTGATCGTGTGTACACAAATCCGACGCACAAAGTGCCACGCATGCTCAGAATAAATAAAGAGATGAAAGCTATTGGCTACTGCCCCGTTTATAGTCCCGACATACGTGTTTTACGTCACCGCGTTCAGAATGATCGGATTTTCCGACAACTTTGTGTGACCGTGTGTATGCAAGACAAGTTTGAGCCAACATCCGTCGGAAAAAATCCTAGGATTTTGTTGTCGGAATGTCCCATCAATGTCCGACCGTGTGTACGGGGCATAACACTTTTGTCGGCATAACCATCAGAATTTTCATTACGTGTATACATAACTGCTACTTTTGTGGGTTGTCTATTACCCACCATAGCCCGAGAGCCTCTCCTCACAGCACCCTCTATCTTTAAAGGGGAACTCTTTGCTCCTTGGGCAGCTCCATAACTGACCTGGGAAACCTTCTGCTCAGTCACTGTGAGCTCTTCGGAAGTTTCCCTAGGCAACTCTGCAGCACCTGTCACTAGGGAACATGGCACAAGAACAGTTTTGGTCACCCATAGTTTAACTTCTCCAGCACTCCGCTGGATTATAGCAGGCACATGCGTAGTCCCCATGTCCATTTGGATCTTTAACCTTGCTGTCAGCTGGGCTTCACCATGTGCCTTCCCACTGCTCCGGGTAGCACACTGCTCAAGTCTATGTCCATTCGTACTGCGGATTTCCCTGCTGGACACACTCCCATTTCACTAGGTTCAGTCCCACAAACTGAAACAGTCTTACCATTTTCAGTGGCTGGCATCATAGCCTTCACTTGAGTGCGCTGTCTCTCAGCTGCATCCATACAAGTTACTGCCTCTTTGGGGCCACAGGACAACACTGCAGCCTTTCCAGACTCTTCAGCGGTTTTCCATAACCTTGGGCAAGTAAAGATTCTATGCCCCACTTGATCACACTCCAAGCATGGTACTGGATGCTGAACTTTACTTTCTTGGCATCTCCTCAATGCCTGGCTCTCTGTTCCCACAGGATACCACTGGTCACGACCATCAGCAGACAGACTCCTTCAATCCCCGCTGGCCTGGACGTTGCTTCCATGGACAACCATACTCCTCTTTTCCACACGCTGTTGTCCACCTGGCTTCCTGTTGCCAGGGACAACCTCTTTAACTTCCCTTTTAACTGGGGGTGACATGATTAATTTACCCCAGGTCGCAGAGATTTCACAGTTAAACAAATTTTCTGGTGTGGCTGGGTCATGTCATGAAATACCCTCTAGCCACAGTAGCCGTTCCCTGGCTTTAGCAAGGATTGCTTCCTTTTTCTGCTTTGATTCCCCATCCCTGCGGTCTTGCACACAGCAATTTGTAACAGTTCACAGCAGAGAAAAAAAAAATATATATGTTTATATATTTCACAGGTACACAACCTGCATGCCACACAGTCCATCAAATTAACTTCTGTGCAATGCTGTTTGCCTGGCTGCCACACACAGCTAGCAGGAGTTCCTGATGCGACTTACCACTGGAGCAGAGACCCAGATTTCACCGTCTATATGCCCACATTCTCCAACACTTGAGATATTGGGGGTTGTTGAGCTCAAGTGTAGATGCGTTTTTTGTGCAGTGAGTCCACGTCAGACTGGCATTACAGATAAGGGCCTGGCAGCCCATGTTTATTAATTGGAAAAACAAAAGCAAAAGGTCCATTCAGGGTTCCCACTCAGAGATTCAAACTTCCTTTAGCACTCAAATGAAAAGCATACCGAGCCACCTGGCACTCTCTTGTCAGCAGTTCCTCTGCTTGCTCTCAACAGACTTGATTCTTTCCAGCCGCTAGGACTCACTAGCTTCCATAGTCTTCCTGACTGTCAAGGCTGGTCAGCCTTTCCTAGTCCCTGGGCAAAGAATCCCCCTAACACGGGCTGCAGTCTCCCACAGGGCAGACAGCTTTCCAGACACAGATCTGTCTTCATACAGCAGTAGCAAGCTGCTCACACTCCACCTTCCTTTTCCCACTGCTCTCACCAGTCCCTTGTTATATGGGCTGTGTGCACCTGGGCACACAACCTGCTGGGTATCCACAAGACCCAGACACAGGGTTGGAGATCCCATCTCACCCAAAACTCTTAGGAATTTCCAAACTACAGAGTCCCATCTGGAACTAGCAAAACCCGGAGAAAGCTGCTCCTCTCAAAATAACTGCTCTGTAGCCCTGCAGTCACCTGACATGCAAACTCTGTCCTCATTCCATCCCTTTCCATAGTGACAGGGCCTTGTTCTGTCACAGAGGCCACTGCCATCAAGGAATACAGTTTCCATGAAGGGGTGTACTTGGTCAGCAACAATGTTTAGGTAGGTGGTAAAGTGTCAAAATGACATCCACATGAATGACAGGACTAAGGTTTCCCAGCAGAACATTGCCCAAAGCCTTCGACAGAGTGAACTGGGGCTTTATGAGAGAAGTACTGGGGAGGATAGGACTGGGGGAGAGAATGCTGGGATGGATTATGGCACTATACACAAAACCAAGAGCAAGAATTAAGGTAAATGGGACAGTATCTGAATGCTTTAACATACAAAACGGTACCAGGCAGGGGTGCCCACTGTCCCCATTGATATTTGCAATAGTAATGGAACCCTTTTTGCGTAGAATCAGAAAGAACAAGGAGATAGTGGGGACGCACATAGGCCATACGGAACATAAAGTAGCAGCATATGCGGACGATTTATTATTTTTTATGTCCACTCCCCAGACATCTATAGCCGCATTGATGGTAGAAGTACAGAAATTTGGAAGGGTGTCTGGCTTTAAGATTAATTTCGAGAAATCAGTCATCCTTCCCAGTCACGTCCCAGCAGAGATGGAGAGAACACTAAAGGAGAAATACCCATTTATATGGAACAGGGAGTCGCTGACATACCTGGGGGTACAGATAAGCGCAGACTATGAACTATTGTTGGAGCATAATTATGGCTCATTAGTGAAAGAAATAACAGAAGAATTAAAGAAATGGAAGGGGAAATACCTGACCTAGTTTGGAAGAATCAGTGCCATAAAAATGAGTATACTGCCCAGAATAGTTTATGTGCTGCGTACAGTGCCAATCAGGTTGCCGGCGAGTCTCCTTAAACAAATGCGTCGGCTATTAATGGCCTTTATATGGAACGATAAAAGGCCTAGATTGGCGTACGACATTTTAAGAAGGAGTAGAGCGGAGGGTGGCCTAGGACTCCCGGATATAACATCCTATTATAAGGCCATGGCGCTAGTTAGAATAATAGACTGGTGCCATGACCTAGATAGAAAACCATGGGTACAGGCAGAAATGATGATGGCGGGGAGAAACCTGGCAGGAGCACCATGGATCCAAGGGTCACTGAGAGGGCTGTCACAATGGACATCACCAATAACCCTGAATACATTAGAAGTATGGGATAGAATGAATAAAGAGGGCAGGTATGCCCCACAGACCTCCCCTCTGACTCCTCTGGAGGGATTCCCGTGGTTCCTCCCGGGGGAGAAGACGGGAAGTCTGGGGGCGTGGGGACAAGATGGGAATATTAGATGCGGTAAGTTTGCCCCAAGTGGAGTTTTAATACCACTGACTGAGATGATCTTGAAATTTGGGGAGACAAGAATGGCAGAATGGAAATACCATCAAATGACGAGCTTCCTTAAGAAAATAAAACCGTTAAGATCCATAAATACACTTACCGCATTTGAGAGGAAGTGTGCACAGACATCAGAAGATGGGCATACATTATCCTGGACGTACAGAATGATCCTAGGAGAACAAGAAAAGAAACCCCCATACTTCATGAAAGAATGGGAGAGGGAGCTAGGCCAAGTGTGGACAGATAAATAAATAAATAAAATGATATCGTTAACATTTACTACCTCCATAAGTACAAAGGTGCAAGAAATGGCATATAAATTCCTAGCGAGATGGTATAGGACACCAGTTAAAATGGCACAAATCTCTTCAGAAGCTAATGACAAATGCTGGAGGGGCTGTGGACAGAGGGGAACTTTTCTTCATCTATGGTGGGCGTGCTCAATAATTAAGCGTTTTTGGAAATTAGTAGCCCCCTGGATTAAGAAAATGACGACAGAGCACATAGAGTTTGGGCCCATACAATATTTATTTCATGGAATTACTGGACCTATCAAAAAATATAGAGAAAGTATAACCCCACGTTTGTTAAATGCAGCAAAAAAACTAATTCCGAAGTACTGGAGACAGGACCGGATTCCGTCAGTCATAGAGTGGAGAAACGAGGTTAATATAATAAAGGAAGCAGAGAGATGGGTTCATGTGGTTAAAAACCAAAGAAAGAAATTTGAAACGACATGGGCAAACTGGGAACAATGCGCTGAGCAGATAATAGAAGAGGGAAATACAGATGGGTAGGAGGAAGGAATGGTATAGTCATTTAGAATAGAGACATAAGAAGAATGGCCCTGAAGGGTAGATGTAAATAGTCATATAACTTCTCTAATGCTAATCAAAGAGGGAGGGGGTAAGATAATGTATGGTTAAATGTATATGTGGTCTCTGTTTTTTTTTGTTTTTTTATTATTTCCCTCTTGTCCCAGTTTTGACAAACATTGGAGGTGGAGGGGGGAAGGAGATAGGCACACGACTAATAACAATTATGAATTATAGGGAAATTCCCCCCCCTTTTTTTTTTTTTTAACACATCTTCATAATTATGAATTTTAGTGGTTAGTGACACGAACTAGAATAAAGGGGTTGTATTTGATAATGAACTGAAGTAATTAGTGACACGAATTAGAATAAGGGGGGAATGTACTTATAAATTTATCATTAAAAACACTTTATAAATTATATAAATACAAACTGGAATATACACGGAAGGGAATTTTTTTTTTTTTTCACAATACATAACAAGAAATTGTAGGGACTAAAGACACTAATAAGAATAAGGGGGAACTTATTTATAATTTTATTTTTAAACACTTTATAAATATAAACACGATAAACACGGTGGGGTGGGTACCAATTATTTTTTTTTTCTCTTCACACAATATATAATTATGAATTGAAGTGATTAAGGACACTAATAAGAATTAGGGGGAACTTATTTATAATTTTATTTTTTTAACACCTTATAAACATAAGCACGATAAACACGGTGGGGTGGGTACCCCTCGCATATGTAAATGTCGGCCGTTGGGACAGGGGGGAAAACGGTGGTAGGTGATGTAGGATGTAATGTGTAGTATGTTTCTATTGTTTGAACAAAGGGATATAGAATGTTGTATAAATGGTGTATATATAAATGAAATAAACAATAAAAATTTTTGATTATTAAAAAAAAAGAACATTGCCCAAAGCATCACATTTCCTCAGCCAGCTTGCCTTATTCCCATACTGCATCCTAATGCCATTTTTCCCCCAGGTAAGCGATGCACACACACACGGCCAACCACATGATGTAAACGAAAACATGATTTATCAGACCAGGCCACCTTCTTTTATTGCTCTGTGGTCCAGTTCTGGTGCTCACCTTCCCATGTTAGGCACTTTTGGCTGTAAACAGCATGGGCACCCTGACCAGTTTGTGGTTACGCAGTCACATACACAACAAACTGTGAAGCCCATCTTTTCTGCTTTCAATACATAAGCTTCATGGACAACATGTTTATTTGCTGCTTAACCACTTGAGCCCCAGACCATTATGCTGCCTAAGGACCAGAGGTCTTTTTCCAATTTGGCACTGCGTCGCTTTAACTGCTAATTGCGCGGTCATGCAATGCTGTACCCAAACGAAATTTGTGTCCTTTTCTTCCCACAAATAGAGCTTTCTTTTGATGGTATTTGATCACCTCTGCGGTTTTTATTTTTTGCGCTATAAACGGAAAAAGACCGAAAATTTTGAAAAAAAATGATATTTTCTACTTTTTGTTATAAAAAAAATATCCAATAAACTAAATTTTAGTCATACATTTAGGCCAAAATGTATTCGGCCACATGTCTTTGGTAAAAAAAATGTCAATAAGCGTATATTTATTGGTTTGCGCAAAAGTTATAGCGTCTACAAACTAGGGTACATTTTCTGTAATTTACACATCTTTTAGTTTATGACTGCCTATGTCATTTCTTGAGGTGCTAAAATGACAGGGCAGTACAAACCCCCCCAAATGACCCCATTTTGGAAAGTAGACACCCCAAGGAAATTGCTGAGAGGCATGTTGAACCCATTGAATATTTATTTTTTTTGTCCCAAGTGATTGAATAATGACAAAAAAAAAAATATTTACAAAAAGTTGTCAATAAATAATATATTGCTCACACAGGCCATGGGCCTATGTGGAATTGCACCCCAAAATACATTCAGCTGCTTCTCCTGAGTATGGGGATACCACATGTGTGGGACTTTTTGGGAGCCTAGCCGCGTACGGGGCCCCGAAAACCAATCACCGCCTTCAGGATTTCTAAGGGTGTAAATTTTTGATTTCACTCTTCACTGCCTATCACAGTTTCGGAGGCCATGGAATGCCCAGGTGGCACAAACCCCCCCCCCAAATGACCCCATTTTGGAAAGTAGACACCCCAAGCTATTTGCTGAGAGGCATATTGAGTCCATGGAATATTTTATATTTTAACACAAGTTGCGGGAAAGTGACACTTTTTTTTTTTGCACAAAGTTGTCACTAAATGATATATTTCTCACACAGGCCATGGGCATATGTGGAATTGCACCCCAAAATACATTTAGCTGCTTCTCCTGAGTATGGGGATACCACATGTGTGGGACTTTTTGGGAGCCTAGCCGCATACGGGGCCCCGAAATCCAATCACCGCCTTCAGGATTTCTAAGGGTGAAAATTTTTGATTTCACTCTTCACTGCCTATCTCAGTTTCGGAGGCCATGGAATGCCCAGGTGGCACAAACCCCCCCCAAATGACCCCATTTTGGAAAGTAGACACCCCAAGCTATTTGCTGAGAGGCATGGTGAGTATTTTGCAGCTCTCATTTGTTTTTGAAAATGAAGAAAGACAAGAAAAAACATTTTTTTTTTCTTTTTTCAATTTTCAAAACTTTGTGACAAAAAGTGAGGTCTGCAAAATACTCGCTATACCTCTCAGCAAATAGCTTTGGGTGTCTACTTTCCAAAATGGGGTCATTTGGGGGCATTCCATGGCCTCCGAAACTGTGATAGGCAGTGAAGAGTGAAATCAAAAATTCACGCCCTTAGAAAGCCTGAAGGCGGTGCTTGGTTTTCGGGGTCCCGTACGCAGCTAGGCTCCCAAAAAGTCTCACACATGTGGTATCCCCGTACTCAGGAGAAGCAGCAGAATGTATTTTGGGGTGTAATTTCACATATTCCCATGGCATGTTTGAGCAATATATCATTTAGTGACAACTTTGTGCAAAAAAAAAAAAAAAAAATTGTCTCTTTCCCGCAACTTGTGTCGCAATATAAAATAACCCATGGACTCGACATGCCTCTCAGCAAATAGCTTGGGGTGTTTACTTTCCAAAATGGGGTCATTTGGGGGGGGGTTTGAACTGTCCTGGCATTTTATGCACAACATTTAGAAGCTTATGTCACACATCACCCACTCTTCTAACCACTTGAAGACAAAGCCCTTTCTGACACTTATTGATTACATGAAAAAGCTATTTTTTTTTTGCAAAAAAATTACTTTGAACCCCCAAACATTATATATTTTTTTAAAGCAAATGCCCTACAGATTAAAATGGTGGGTGTTTCATTTTTTTTTTCACACAGTATTTGCGCAGCGATTTTTCAAACGCATTTTTGGGGGAAAAAAACACACTTTTTTAAATTTTAATGCACTAAAACACACTAAATTGCCCAAATGTTTGATGAAATAAAAAAGATGATCTTAGTCCGAGTACATGGATACCAAACATGACATGCTTTAAAATTGCGCACAAACGTGCAGTGGCAACAAAATAAATACATTTTTAAAAGCCTTTAAAAGCCTTTGCAGGTTACCACTTTAGATTTACAGAGGAGGTCTACTGCAAAAATTACTGCCCTCGATCTGACCTTCGCGGTGATACCTCACATGCATGGTGCAATTGCTGTTTACGTTTGACGACAGACCGCCGCTTGCGTTCGCCTTAGCGCGAGAGCAGGGGGCGACAGGGGTGCTTTTTTTTTTTTTTTTTTCTTTATTATTTTTTTGCTTTTTTATCTTATTTTTAAACTGTTCCTTTCATTTATTTTTTTTTAATCATTTTTATTGTTATATGATAGCAATAGGTAGTGACAGGTACTCTTTTTTGAAAAAATTGGGGTCTATTAGACCCTAGATCTCTCCTCTGCCCTCAAAGCATCTGACCACACCAAGATCGGTGTGATAAAATGCTTCCCCAATTTCCCAATGGCGCTATTTACATCCTGCAAAGTCATAAAATGCTCGTAGCTTCCGGTTTCTTAGGCCATAGAGATGTTTGGAGCCACTCTGGTCTCTGATCATCTCTATGGTCAGCTGGCTGAATCACCGGCTGCATTCTCAGGTTCCCTGTTGAGACAGGAGAGCCAGAGAAAAACACGGAAGACGGTGGGGGGGGGGGCATTCCCTCCCACGGCTTGTAAAAGCAGTCTAGAGGCTAATTAGCCGATAAGATTGCTTTTACATGAAAGCCGACCGCTGGCTGAAAAGAATGATACCAAGATGATACCTAAACCTGCAGGCATCATGACTGTTGGATACCAGATGTTACTCTAACCATCTCTATACCCCCCTTTGATCTTAAACCCCTTATAAATTAAGACCACACCATTCGTTGGGGTATAAAAGGCCGTAGCAGCCTACTTTATTTATATAAAAATACTTTTTCAAAAATAACTTATGGAAAAATTATCCATCAATAACCAAAACAACAACTTACGGAAAAAAAGAGAGCGTTGGTCTGGGCAATAAAATCTTGACACTCAAACCGATGGCCATCACCAAAAAATTATGGCACTGCAGTCCATCTCAAATATCAAAAATTAGGCCTCAAGCCGACAAGCTGGCTCAGAGACTGCCAGTGACCGCAGTGCCCCCATATCACTTCCCGACTAACCTCCGTTAGCCGGGAACCAGCATCTGGACCCATACAACGTCAGGTCCCACTCTTACTTGCCATCTTCCTTCCCTTGCGCAGACCAACGCCCGCCACTGCCACGACTTCTCTTCATCTCACACCTGTAAAACAGTTAAAACAACCACCACGCAAAACATAAAAGCACAACAACCTTAGGGAGGGTGGGCGGGAACTTTCCACAACTTTCTGCTTGTCCCTCCCAGGGCGGGCCTACTATTTATCAGTCCCTCCCTGTGTTATCCTCCCCCTCGGCACCATGTCTCCACCCTCTGATTCATTAACCCTGTTACCTCCGTCATGTGCGCCTTGCACATACCTCATTTCGTTCGGCTGCTCCAGGCTTTTCTTGACTGTTGGATACCAGATGTTACTCTAACCATCTCTATACCCCCCTTTGATCTTAAACCCCTTATAAATTAAGACCACACCATTCGTTGGGGTATAAAAGGCCGTAGCAGCCTACTTTATTTATATAAAAATACTTTTTCAAAAATAACTTATGGAAAAATTATCCATCAATAACCAAAACAATAACTTACGGAAAAAAAGAGAGCGTTGGTCTGGGCAATAAAATCTTGACACTCAAACCGATGGCCATCACCAAAAAATTATGGCACTGCAGTCCATCTCAAATATCAAAAATTAGGCCTCAAGCCGACAAGCTGGCTCAGAGACTGCCAGTGACCGCAGTGCCCCCATATCACTTCCCGACTAACCTCCGTTAGCCGGGAACCAGCATCTGGACCCATACAACGTCAGGTCCCACTCTTACTTGCCATCTTCCTTCCCTTGCGCAGACCAACGCCCGCCACAGCACCCTAAGAGTAAAGCCTTACTCGCGGGTGCCCTCCCAAACCCGAAAAGCTCGCTGGATCCCGTCCTGCAATCCCAAGTTCCATAAATCAATTCCCACCTCATTGAGGTGTACGCCGTCAGCACTCAAGTACCTCCAGGTCTCAAATTCCAACTCCATATGCCTTATGGCCAAACCCCCATTATTAACTACAACTTTGCTCACTTCCCGGTTAATCTTTCTCCTGGCCCTGTTAACGCCTGCCACCGACCTGGCCATTCTCCACGAACTGCGAGCCACCATATCTGACCACACTATAATAGTATGGGGGAATTCCGCCATCAATCGCCGCACATCACATTTTATGTCCCGCGTGATATCCACCATTGAACGCAAACCTAGGTCATTACCCCCCGCATGAACAACCAGGATGTCTGGTGGTCTGTCTCGCTGGGCGTGGCGCTGCACTTCTGGCACTAATCGGCCCCATAACATGCCCGGTATCCCCAACCATTTTATGCATACTTCTCTCCTGTTAAACCCCAACTGCCTGCCCCCATGTCGAGCATCTCCCCTTCTTGCCCCCCAACACACATAAGAATGGCCCATAATCCAGACCAATCTTGCCACCGAACCTGAAATTAGAAGAAGACAAGAAAAACTAACCACTAACAATTTAATGATGAAACCCACTGACGTCTATAACTGAAACAGTAACGCCATAAAACTTGCTGCAATATTTCTCTTCCTCCTCCTTACCTCTTTTTTTTTTTTTTTTTTTATATTCCTACCACCAGATGAGGACGTACATAAGATTGGAACCTGTTGGATTCCCACCTCCCAATACGTTTTACAGACTCCACGTCGAGCCCATGCTTGGATGCCTCTGTAGCAGCCCCAATCCTGAACGAATGTGAAGAAAATTCCTTTTCTTCCAAGCCTACCCCCTTTCAAACATCTTCGAAAAACTACTGCAAACTGAAACCTGGATAACCAACTCCCATCCCGATGCACTAACAAGGAACCTTCGAAATCTGGACGTACCGCTAAAAATTCCCTGACCGTGGCCACCGGACACAAAGGGGAACCATGAACCGGAAAAACTTGGACCATCTTACCTTTTCCTACCTGATCCGTTTTTGACCTCTTGAAAAACACCTGCAAAATCTCCTTAACCAACTTTACATCCTGGCACCCCAAACCCCCTTCTACCTTTTTTGAAGGACTAACCAGTTCCCCTATCCTAAATGCCCCAAAGAACGCTAACACGAAAGCCACTTTAAACAACAAAACTTCGTACTCTGATGAACACACCACCTTTAATTGATCAACAACACCCCCCAAAATTTCGAAAGTAACCGTAACTTCACCACCGACCTCCTGTAGCCCTTTAGCGCTTGTCTCACTCGAAAGTCTTTTGTTACGTCCGGCTGACCCTGCAACTTGAACAGGAAAGCCAACCCTGCTAAGTTCGCGCTAATCATAGATGCCGACCTACCTTCCTCCATTTTCCTAATAATGAAATATAGCAATAACAAATTCACTGCCTGCCCGATCGGTTCCTCCCCAATCCCTGCCACAAAAGCCAACCACTCCTTCCATACCTTTTGGTATGCCGACCAGGTGCCCCCACTTACCGACCGCTCAATCCATCCTGCGGCGATTCTAACGCTATGTCCCACATCCACTCGGGACAAGGCACCCCGCGTTGCTCCGCCTCCGGCGCCAACTCTCGGAACCTGTCCCACTGGAATCGAGACAACGCGTCAGCTATCACATTTTCCACCCCCGGTAAGTGAACAGCATGAATAAAAATATTCAATTGTAAACATCTTAACACTAGATGCTGTAGCAACCTGATCACTGGCGGAGAGGACGCCGTGATCCTATTAATCACCTGCACTACCCCTAAGTTATCACCATGGAAGCGCACCTTCCGATCCCTGAAAGATGCTCCCCATAGTTCCACCGCCAGCACCACTGGAAACAGTTCCAGCAGCACTAAGTTCTTTGTGAACCCTCCTGCTACCCAAGATTGTGGCCAAGGACCAGCACTCCACTGCCCCTGAAAAAACGCACCAAAACCGGTGGCACCCGCCGCATCAGTAAAGAGCTCCAAGTCAAAATTGCTGACTGGGCCCGACATCCACATTGCCCTGCCATTAAATGACTCCAAAAAGGTATGCCATACCCTTAAATCTTCCCTGTGCGTTTTCTTGATCCTAACGAAATGCCTTGGTGATTGTATGCCACTTGTGCTAGCCGCAAGCCTGCGGCTAAACACTCTCCCCATTGGTAGTATCCGGCACGCAAAATTAAGTTTTCCCAACACAGACTGTAACACCCGCAACTGAACTTTGTGCAAACCTATTAAACCTGCAACCTCTTTTTTTAGATCCTCCAGCTTGTCGTCCGGCAGCCTGCATTCCATTGCCTCCGAATCCAAAATTATGCCCAGAAATTTGATGACCGTGCATGGTCCCTCCGTCTTGTCCGCCGCCAATGGAATGCCGAATCTGTCAGTGATATGTGCCAACGTCGCCATGAGCACCGCGCAGATTCTAGATGCAGCCGGGCCGAGACAAAGGAAATCGTCCAAGTAGTGAATGACTGAATTCACCCCTGACACGTCCCTCACCACCCATTCCACGAACGAGCTAAATTGCTCAAATAACGCACATGACACAGAGCAGCCCATTGGCAAGCACATGTCTACGTAGAATTCTCCATTCCAATGGCAGCCCAGCAGCCGGAAACTTTCCGGGTGAACCGGCAGTAGTCGAAATGCCGATTCCACATCTGCCTTTGCCATCAAAGCCCCCTTGCCGTAATGCCGTACCCATCCTACTGCCGCATCAAATGACGTGTACGTCACCGAGCACTCCTCCTGGCCAATAGCGTCATTCACCGACCCACCCTTAGGGAACGATAAGTGGTGAATTAGCCTAAATTTGTTGGGTTCCTTCTTCGGCACAACCCCCAATGGCGATACAACCAAATCTGCCAGAGGTGCCTCGGCGAAGGGGCCGCCCATTCTACCCATTGCAACCTCCTTCTTCAGTTTCTCTGAAACCACCTCCGGATGTTGCAATGCAGAACGTAAATTTTTTGGCACAGGAGGAACAACCGTTAACGTACATGGGATCCTAAAACGAAAAACCTTCCTCCAACAGGACTGCCGCTCTTCTATCCGGATACCTACCTAGAAACGGCCGCATCCTTTCCACTCTCACCGGAGTCCTCCCTCTTGTTTCCAGCGTCAACTGTTCGTCCCTTACTTTGCTTAAAGCATCTTGACGCTGGGTGCGTTCCCCCGCAACCTGTACACTCGTGTTTGTACTTACACGTGGCCCCAAATTTGCAGGCCCCTGTGTTGTACTGCCAGCAACTCCCTTTCTTATTTCCTGCCGAGTGTCCCTGGGCTGAAGGTCCACCGGCTCCCCCCTGAAAAAACTGGTTAGGAGCCCTCACCGTTGTCATCAGGCGCATCCACAGGCTGATGTCCTTGTGGTCCCAACGAAGCTCCGGACGCACCGCTCTCCTCTGCCTGAACTGTTCGTCGTACCGGAGCCAAGCTGTGCCCCCGTAGACTCTGTACGCTTCCCCTATCGCATCTTGATAACAAAATAACGCGGAACAGTGTTCCGGTTGCTTTTCCCCGATCACACTTGCCATGATAGCAAATGCCTGCAACCAATTCGTAAATGTCCTGGGTATTAAACGATATCTCTTCTCCTCGTCATCTTTTTTGGAGCTATCGGGTTTAACCCTGTCCAAGTTAAATTTCTCTAGGGGCAACAATGAAAAAATTTCTATGTACTCACCCTTCCACAGCTTCTCTCGAACCTCCTGCTTCAGGTGAGCTCCCAATGGCCCCTCAAAACACACATATACCTCACAACGTGCTGCGTCCCCCAATCTAGTTATATCCTGCCTACCCGCGACTTCCTTAGCCGCCACAGCATTGTCCGTCCCCTGCTTATCCCCGCTCACCACTGCCTCCGGCACCGCAGGTGGTGCCGCCACCGCTGGCAAAGCTACTGCTACATCTGCACTCCCCGTAGTCGGGACCCATGCCGTCGCCGGTACCGGAGCCGGCCGTTCCACCGCCTCAAACTTCTGTACCAACTCCTTGATGCCCGCCAAAAACCCCAATAAACCAGAAACCCCCCCAGCAGGCCCAACGCTTACTGTACTAGCACTTGACCCCCCGACAGTAACCCCCATCCCTGCCATGTCACCACTAACTATAGTATGTCCTGATGTACGAGACTCACCGGGCTGCACAGGTACCGTCCCATCAGCCGACCTTCCGCCCGCTGCTGCTGCTGCTGCTCTCCTGGAAGGGGGGTGCGCCTCCTCTTCCGATCCGGATCCTTCCTCCACCACGCCAGGGATGTCCTCTTCCTCCTCAGATGAGGGCCCGCTAGGCCTGCCGACCATAGCTGCCGCAGTCACCTCCATGTTTCCCCTCCTCTGCGCAGGAACCGTTCCGCCCGACTTCCGGACAGCCTTCCCAGGACCGGTGTTGGAAACCACAGTCCTGCCGGCCTCCGCTCTCCTGCTCACCGTGCCCGATCGGCCTCTCTCTCCTCTCTTTTGGTCCCCTGCCGCAGATGCAGAAGTCCCGGGCACTCCTGCTCTGGTCCTGGCCTGCGTTCCTGCTGGGCCGCCCGCCATGTTCCTGGGTGGCGGGGCTTGCGTTCCTTTCAGATCCTCTCCTCCTAGGCCTCAGCTCCGCTCCGTCCTCTTCCCGCCCTGCAGTCCGGTCCACTGCGGTCGCATAACCGCTGCTTCCTTCTCCCCCAGCCGCTCGTTTCGACGGTGGGCCCGCCGGGAGCCCCGCACCGGGACTACCCCGCTGCCGCTGTGCTGTCCCTGGATGCTCTGGGGAGAAACGCTCCGGCGGCCTAGAGCGGCGCGCTCTGTTGCCGGTTCTCCCACGTTCCACCGGTAACCGCTCCTCACCTGCCAGTGCTGCACCGACCGCTGCCTGGAGCCAAGCTGTGCCCCGCACCGCCGCTTCATCCCTCAGCTGGGCCATGATCCGCTCTATCTCTGCCATGCTGCCTCTGAACTTTCCACAACTTTCTGCTTGTCCCTCCCAGGGCGGGCCTACTATTTATCAGTCCCTCCCTGTGTTATCCTCCCCCTCGGCACCATGTCTCCACCCTCTGATTCATTAACCCTGTTACCTCCGTCATGTGCGCCTTGCACATACCTCATTTCGTTCGGCTGCTCCAGGCTTTTCTTTCTGGTATAACCACTCAAAGTCGTGAATGGCGTACCTGAAGACAAAAAAATGGTTAACAATAAAGCACAGTAAACGGTAAAGTATAAAAAATTGCATACCTGAAAAGCAAACATGATAAAACATAATAACAATAAAACATTGCAGAATAGAATACAGTAAAAAAGAGCAGAACAATAGAGAAAATAGAGAGAGAGAGTACAATAAAACGACAACTATTTTTTTTTTTTTTATATATATATATTTTTTTTTTTACACTTTTTTTGTAACTAACTTTTATAACTATAACTGGTTCCAGGTTTGGGTCTCTCAAAATGCGATGGCATCTTGGGAGACCCTGTGAAAGTCTGCCTAGTCTGTGCAATGCTGTACCCTACGCTAATACTCAACTAGTGTATGGTAGCGTTCAAAACATTCACCAATGCAAAGACCAGGATTGTCAGGACAGGAGGGACAATAATAGCAGGTGTCACGCCTATATCCGCGCTTGCTGCAGACACGACATCTTTTTTGGGGGGGTTCGTTGGGTAGGGGTACTCGGGAGGACATAAAGAAAATGCCTCTCATGCAGCCGACTGCATTTGGTTGGGGATGTGAATGGGGGAAGTACGGGCACTGTATAAGCGGTGGGTTCCCAATTAGGATTTGCGAATGCAGCAGGAAGGGCATTATGGGCACGACGGGCCTGTGTTTGTCTTTTTGGTGGCAGCGGGACACTACTTGTGTTTGCCACCTCACCAGCTTGAACTGCACTTATGGGACTCGCCACGTCACCAAGTGTTACTGCAGTGCTGGTTTGACCACGACCGGGGTGTACTAGGCCGCTGGTGCTTGCCAGTTCAATAAAAAGCTACCAAAAAAACTGTTAGTGATCGCAGGGATCAGGCCTGACTCTGCGAACGCTGCAGTTATGCGTTAAGTGTGTTGTAAGTGACAGTGATCGATCGATACTGCATTTGGGTGGGCTGAGCTGGGCCGGGCGGAGGGGCAAAATGCAGGTGCTAGCAGGTATCTGGGCTGATCCCGCTAACACTGCATTTTTGGGAACCCTAAACTGCTGGGGACGCTAGTATAGATCTGATCGGATCAGATATTGATCCGTTCAGATACTATACCACTAAGGGAGGTGTATGCTGCGTGCGTGGGTGTTAGCAGTACTGGCGCTAACCTGACGCTGCCTGGGGCTGGTGCTTGCCAGTTCACCAAAATACTACCAAAAAAACTGTTAGCGATCGCAGGGATCAGGCCTGACTCTGCGAACGCTGCAGTTATGCATTTAGTGTTTTGTAAGTGTCAGTGATCGATCGATACTGCACTTGGGTGGGCTGGGCCGGGCCGGGCGGAGGGGCAAAACGCAGGTGCTAGCAGGTATCTGGGCTGATCCCGCTAACACTGCATTTTTGGGAACCCTAAACTGCTGGGGAAGCTAGTATAGATCTGATCGGATCAGATATTGATCCGATCAGATACTATACCACTAAGGGAGGTGTACGGTGCGTGCGTGGGTGTTAGCGGTACTGGCGCTAACCTGACGCTGCCTGGGGCTGGTGCTTGCTTGCCAGTTCACCAAAATGCTACCAAAAAAACTGTTAGCGATCGCAGGGATCAGGCCTGACTCTGCGAACGCTGCAGTTATGCATTTAGTGTTTTGTAAGTGTCAGTGATCGATCGATACTGCACTTGGGTGGGCTGGGCCGGGCCGGGCGGAGGGGCAAAACGCAGGTGCTAGCAGGTATCTGGGCTGATCCCGCTAACACTGCGTTTTTGGGAACCCTAAACTGCTGGGGAAGCTAGTATAGATCTGATCGGATCAGATATTGATCCGATCAGATACTATACCACTAAGGGAGGTGTACGGTGCGTGCGTGGGTGTTAGCGGTACTGGCGCTAACCTGATGCTGCCTGGGGCTGGTGCTTGCTTGCCAGTTCACCAAAATGCTACCAAAAAAACTGTTAGCGATCGCAGGGATCAGGCCTGACTCTGCGAACGCTGCAGTTATGCGTTTAGTGTTTTGTAAGTGACAGTGATCGATCGATACTGCACTTGGGTGGGCTGGGCGGAGGGGCAAAACGCAGGTGCTAGCAGGTATCTGGGCTGATCCCGCTAACACTGCGTTTTTGGGAACCCTAAACTGCTGGGGACGCTAGTATAGATCTGATCGGATCAGATATTGATCCGATCAGATACTATACCACTAAGGGAGGCGCATGCTGCGTGCGTGGGTGTTAGCGGTACTGGCACTAATCTGACGCTGCCTGGGGCGACGCATATCACCGCCGGGCGATCAGGGGGCTAAACCTTTATTCGGTAATAAACGGCGGGTGCCCTGACACTATAAAAAATAAACAAACTAACCAGCGTCAACCGTAACACTTATACGGTGATCAGTGGTGAAAGGGTTAACTAGGGGGCAATCAAGGGGTTAAAACATTTATTAGGTAGTATATGGGGGTCCCTGACGCTATAAAACGCTGACGGCGAACCTAAATATTTACGTCCCTAACTAGCGTCACCAGCGACACTAATACAGCGATCAGAAAAATGATCGCTTAGTGACACTAGTGACGGGGGTGATCAAGGGGTTAAAACTTTATTAGGGGGGTTAGGGGGGTACCCTAGACCTACAGGGGGCTAACCCTAACTGTCCTAACACTGTAACTGTCACAAACTGACACCAATACAGTAATCAGAAAAAAAAAACCTGCTTGGTGTCAGTTTGTGACAGGGGGGGGTGATTGGGGGGTGATCGGGGGGCGATGGGGGGGGGGGGATTGGGGTGTTTTGTGTGCCTGGCATGTTCTACTGTGTGTGTTTGTGTTTTACACTCACATTTCAGTCTTCTCTCCTCGGCGCCGGAACGGAAAATACCGAGCCGAGGAGAGATGACATCATTTCCTTTGCTGCTGTTTAGCATACAGCAGCAAAGGAATGTTCCCATTGGCTGGCGTCGATCGCGAGGGGGGGGCCACGAACGGATGGCCTCCCCCTCGCCTCCGATCGCTGGGGGACAAAACAGGACCGCCTCGGGCACCGGGGGGGTCCAACCCCCCACCCGCGGGAGGCAAATCACGTGCATGTACGTGATTTTGCCTGCCCGTGCCGCCTTGCCGACGTACATCGGCGTGAGGCGGTCCTTAAGTGGTTAATATATCTCACTGACTTTCAGATGCCATTGTAACAAGTTAATGAATGTTATTCACTTTACCTGCCAGTGATCTTAATGTTATGGCTGATTGGTTTATGTTGCAGATAAGCTCAGTGTCCCTCAGGAGAAGAACAGAGCATCCCAGAACCTGTGGGGGCTCTTCAGTGGACATTTGGTGGAACTACAAGTGCCCTAGCAGGTTGAACATCCAACCAGTCGCTCACAGCCTGTGAATTAGTGTAAAAATGCACTTTTTTTGAACCTTTTAAAGCATTAACAAAAGGAGATCTTCATTTTTGTGTTGCGGCCGAAAGATCTGGGAAAATAGAGATCACATTATTGTTAAAGCTCAGTTTACTTTTCTCTAGGGCTCCCTGCAGGATAGCTTCTCTATTTCTTGTCTGGGCTCTTGGGCAAAGTTCGTCAACTTGCCTCTGGGGGAATGAGATGTCGCCTGGTCAATGGCATGGCAATAGTAGGGCACAGGTCCTGGATGGTTCCTAGGAAAACAGAAAGACAGCTGAGCTGTGTAGGATCCAGGGGCATAGAGGCATAGGGCATCACAGCTGGTAGGCTACAACATACCAGCCTGTCTCCTCCATACCGCCGATAGACAGGACGGCCTGGCAAGGTGGCTGTACATAAGTGTTGCCGCCGTCCTCCCCCTTTAACACAGCATCGTCTGTCCCACAATATGTATATATATATGCCACTCCTGCCTGGCCGCCTAATAAACTAAAGCCAGGACTCAAGAGATCCCAGGTGAGGAAGGAGGAACTTATGGGGCAGCTTCATTACCTAGGCAGAAGGGAGCGATACCACTGCCTTCTCAGCCAAGGGGCACACAAAACGCTCTGTCCATCACTCCACCTGAATCACTCCTTAGGTTTCCTGTCTTTTTGTTGGTGCAGGATAAAGCAGCTCCTATACCCCAGAGAAGCCCCCAAACAAGCTGTTGAACTGCATGCAGTATAGCTCCTGCTTGACCAAGGCGAGAGAGAGATTAGAGAGCAAGAAACGGTTTTGCTTAGTAGAAATGAAGGAGAAACAGGGAGCTGCTAAAAGTGCCTGTACACTGTCACTGCATATTCTCTGCCCATCTTTAATAACGGTCCTTATAATGCCACCCATATTCCTGTCCTTTTAACATGGTGACAGCAAGCTGACACCTGTGCAGCATAAATGTCAACATACTGTCACCATGTTAAAAGGAAAGAAATATGAGTGGCATTATAATGCCGCGTACACACGAGCGGACTTTACGGCAGACTTTGCCCGGCGGACTTTTCAACGTACTTTACGACGGACTTTCTGAATGAACGGACTTGCCTACACACAATCCACCAAAGTCCGTCGAATTCGTACGTGATGACGTACGACCGGACTAAAACAAGGAAGTTCATAGCCAGTAGCCAATAGCTGCCCTAGCGTGGCTTTTTGTCCGAACTAGCATACAGACGGCGGACTTTTCGACCGGACTCGATTTCAACGGATACATTTTAAACAAGTTTCAAATCTAAGTCCGTCCAACTTTTGAGCAAACAAAGTCCGCTGGAGCCCACACACGATCGAATTGTCCGACGAAATCCAGTCCACCGGGCAAAGTCCGCCGTAAAGTCCGCTCGTGTGTACGCGGCATAAGGACTGTTATTAGACTGGACAGCTGCAATCCAGTAGCCTCCTTTAATATATAAAAATCCCTAAAGGAGAAGTACGGCCAAAGCTATTTTGGCCAAACTTCTCCTATGGATCGCAGGAGTGCACTTTGTTCTGCACTCCTGTGACCCATTTTCAGCCAACAGCAAGATAAAGCCTGCTGTTGGCTGATGTCACTCAGCCACTCCAGGTGTTGGATCAATCCTGACTTTCTAGTAGGGATCCACCCAGAAGCCTGCATCAGCAGCTGCCTCAGCCTCTCATTGAGCCATTGAGAGGCTGAGCCAGCCACTCCCACCCCCTCCACAGCCCTGCGCTCCAGCAAGCACTAGAGGGGCAGAGCAAAGAGCCAGTGACTGACAGTCACGGCTCTCTGCTCAGAGCTGTTTGATCAGTGCAGACCAGTGGGGGACAGATGCAGCATTGGATCGATGCTGCATCCACCTAGGTGAGTATATGCTTTTTCTATTTTGGAAACCCCATACGTCTTTTAAAAATACAGCAACTTTGTTATGGATGTATTATGAGTATGCGTGAAACACATCTACAGTTTTTTCCCCCTACAGTGGGTATAGAAAAGAATCACACACCTTTAAAATAATCACATCTTGTTGCTCTGCAGCCTGAAATTAAGACAGACACCATTTCTGTTTTATCCAGCTGTGTTTACTCAGTGCAACTTATAACATCCAAGTGAAAGATATAACACCAACATGTCAGAAAAAAAAACAAATTCAAAAACAGAATCACTGAGTTGGGATAAGGATGACCCCCTTTTTGCTTTAATTACAGCCTTTAGTCTGTTGGGATATGTCTCTACTAACTTTGCACATCTAGACATTGCAATATTTGTCACTCTTCTTTGCAGAACTGCCCAAGTTCAGTTAAATTTGATGGTGACCGTTTGTGGACTGCAGTCTTCAAGTCATTCCATGGATTTTCAATGTGGTTGAGTCTGGTCTCTGACTAATGCCGCATACACACGAGCGGACTTTCCATCAGAGTAGACTCTGACAGTCTTTCCAACGGAGTTCCGCTGAAACGGACTTGCCTTCACACGATCACACCAAAGTCCGATCGTTTAGAACGTGATGACGTACGACGGGACTAGAAAGGGGAAGTCCAATAGCCGCCCTTGCGTAGTTTTTTGTCCGTCGGACTAGCATACAAACGAACGGTTTTCTCGATAGGTATTGAGTCCGTCGGAAAGATTTGAAACATGTTCTATTTCTAGGTCCGTCAGAAATTTCGAAAGTAAAAGGTCCAATGAAGCCCACACACGATCGGAATGTCCAACGGAATGATTCAGTTGGACCTTTTCTGCCGGAAAGTCCGGTCATGTGTACACGGCATTAGCCGTGCAAGGACATTCACCCTTTTCTCCTTCAACCACTGTGTGGCCATTTTTGCTGTGTGCTTTTGGTCATTGTCATGTTGAAGGTAAACCTTCTTCCCATTAACAACTTTCTGGCAGAGGGCAGCAGATTTTCCTCAAGAATTTGATGGTATTTTGCCCCATCCATTTTTCCTTCTATGTTGAGAAGTGCTCCAGTCCCTGCTACAGAGAAACACCCCCATAACAGGATATTACCACCTCCATTCTTTACTGTAGAAATGGTGTTATTTGGATGGTTAGCAGTATTGGATTTCCGCCAGACATATCGTTTATGCCGCGTACACACGGTCGTACTTTTCGTCTACAAAAGTCCAACAGACGCTGATGGACTAAAGCTGGCTGGTAATCCGATCGTGTGTGGGCTTCTCCGGACTTTCAACCGACTTTTTTAGCCTCAAATACGACGTACTTTAGATTTGAAACATGCTTCAAAACTTTTACTTCGTACCTACGACGGACCCCGAAATCCGCTCGTCTGTGTGCTAGTCCGACGGACAAAAAGCCACGCTAGGGCACCTATTGGCTACTGGCTATGAACTTCCTTATTTTAGTCCGGTGTACGTCATCACGTACGAATCCGACCGACTTTTGTGTGGTCGTGTGTAGGCAAGTCCGGTCGTTAGAAAGTAGGCCGCAAGTCCGCGGCAAGTCCACCGAAAGTCTGCCGGAAGTCTGTCCGACAGGCTGTCCGACTTTTGTAGACGAAAAGTACGACCGTGTGTACGCGGCATTAGTGTTGAGGCCAAATAATTAAATTTTACTCTCATCTGACCATAACACCTTTTTCCATGTGGCCCCATAATCTTCAAGGTGCATTTTGACAAAGCTCAGGAGTGACTGCATGTGGCCTTTCTTGAGGAGTGTTTTTTCCTTGCAACCCTCCCATACCAGCCACATTTGTGGAGATTTTGTGATATTGTTGTCAGATGCACACAATGACCACTCTTTGTCAAATTCCGGCCACTGCTTCAGAGTTGCTGTAGTCCTTGTGGTAGCCTCTCTGACCAGTTTCCTCATGGCTCTTTCATCCAGTTTGGAGCAATGTCCTGATCCAGAGAGGGTCTGTGTTGTACCAAATACCTTCCACTCCTTAAAAATAGACTTCACTGTGCTTCTAAACATTGATAAAGCCTTTGTATCCATCTCCTGACTTGTGCCTGTCCACAACTTTATCCTGGAGATCCTGCTGACAGTGCCTTGCCACCCATAGTTGATTGTTTGCTTCAGTTGCACTACCAGGGACTGAAATGCTCCAAGAAAGCTATTTTTATTCTGAACTAATTAAAATGACCACAGCTGATCACAGTTGAAAGTCAAATGGCTTTGTGTGCCATTGAGAAGGTGATTAGCTACACCTGATTGAGATTATAAGTCATTTTTTAGGAGGGGGGGGGCGATCCTTTTTTCAACGCAGTGATTCTGTTTTTGTTTGTTTTTTTTTCCTGAAATATTGGTGTTATATCTTTCACTTGGATGTTATAAGTTGCACTGAGTGAATACAGCTGGATAAAAAACACAAAATGAGTCTGTCTTCATTTCAGCTGCAAAGCAACAAAATGTGATTTTTTTTTTATAAAGGGGGGTGATTCTTTTCTATACCCACTGTACTTTCACTGCGAGTGCTCTGTTTTTAAGGACTTTTTGTGGCTACTGGAGTGCAGCTGTCCAGAGTTTGTTTTCCTATACTGCACAGTTAGGAGCTGAGCTTGCACCCAGTGAATATAAGCAGCAGATTGGTGTGGACCGACCTAGAGTGGCATTCATATTAGGTTGGGTTCTTTTGTCTTTTTAGGTTCATAACAGCCAAAGCTCTGAAAGGTGGTCTGTGGGTGGATCGCTTTTGAGAGTGCGACCCAGCGGCCATTGTTACCCCCTGAATGCCTTGCTTTTTTTTTTTTTAAATAGCAGTTTATAATGGTGTTAAAGCACTACAACAAAAGGCCAGGTGTTTGGCTTGCAGTTGTGGTGCAACCTCATTCAGTTGAATGACCAAATTTGATAGCCAACTCAGCACATTGTGTCAAATTTTCCATAGCTGTGATGCCAGGGCATATGAAAAGCCTTCTCCAGTTGTATTTTAGACTTTAGGTGGGTGTCCAGACCAGGGGGCTTTAAAACTGTGGCTCAATCGCCTGTTTTTACTGACCCCTGGGCTGTCCACGTGCAAGGGGCAACATTATCTGTCTTCAAGCGCTGACCCTTTAAATACCAGTAGATGACCATGCATTTTGTGCTCTCTACACTCATGGCCACTTCCCTCTGAACATTATGTATTCCTGATCTCTGCATTCTGTGAGTTACACAGTTTTGACCTCTGCACTTTAGACTGCTGAGGCAGAGGACCATATATATACCAGGTTTGAGATGGAGGCCCAGAGCATTGCTGGCTACCCCTTGCTTGGTTAGGACAGAGTATGTGAGATTGAACACTGTTTTTTGTTTAATACTTGTTTGCTGATGCACCCAGATTTTGCAGTCAGTAGAGTTCTGCCTAAAGGGGGTTGCATACACTAGGATGTATATGACATTCTCCTGACCCCTGCATTAATAATGCTATATTTTACAACAGATACTGGTTGCTCAGTTGTCACTGTTAATGTAGTTCATCTTCAAGATAGGCAGGGTGTAGAAAACCATATGTAATGGTAGAGTTGCATATTTTACAAATCAATGTGCTGAGGTGTTGTATATGTCTGTTAGAAACTTGTTTAACGTGTTTAGCTCCAGCCAAAAAATCAATTTTAAGCTTTTTGGAAAACCTAGGGAAGGGTTATCACCCCTGTGAAATTTGTTTTGCTGTCTGTGCTCCCCTTCAGAAGATTTCACCTCACTTTTTGTCCCAATAACAAATGTTTTTTGAAAATTTGGGTTTTTTTGTGAAACAAGGATTGGTGATAAAGCATCAGTGGAAAGGAGAAAAGTTTTTTCCCATATTAACTCTAACAGGAGAGAATTTCCCTTCCTAGGGGTAGATTTCATCTCACTTCCTGTTGTCTCCTTCCGTTTGCATATAGGAGTCGTTTGTAAGCTGGATGTTTGAAAGTAGGGGCCTGCCCTATATATTCAGCAGAAATTTGGGCTTTAGGTGTTGTTGTGGCCACAACACTGTAAGCCCTCACAGGGCCCTGCTGTGAAATATTAGATCAAGTACATGCCCCTTTTGAACAGGGGCTGAAAAATTGGGCCTTAGGCACTGGTGCTGGTGCCACAACACTGCAACCCCTCACAGATACTGTAGTTGGAACACAGGAACGAGCCCTGCTGCAAAGTATTGCATCAAAAATTGTAATTACATGCCCCTGTTAGACAGGGGATGAAAAATTGGGCCTTAGGCACTGGTGCTGGTACCACAACACTGCAACCAATCACAGATACTCTAGTTGGAACACAGGAATGAGCACTGCTGCAAAGTATTACATCAAAAATTGTAATTACACGCCCCTGTTGAACAGAGGCAGAAAAATTTGGCCTTTGGTGGTGGTGGTGGTGCTGGTGGCACAACACTGTAAGTCCTCACTCGCTCTTGGTGGGCGCAGAAACGGGCCCTGCTGTGAAATATTAGATCAAGAATTGTAATTGCATGCTCCTGTTGAACAGGGGCTGAAAAATTGGGCCTTAGGCACTGGTGCTAGTGCCACAACACTGCAACCACTCACAGATACTGTAGTTGGAACGCAGGAACGAGCCCTGCTGCAAAGTATTGCATCAAAAATTGTAATTACACGCCCCTGTTAAACAGGGGCTGAAAAATTGGGCCTTCGGCACTGGTGGCGGCTCCCAGAACCAAAAATTTTCTTACAAGCTATCAGCGTGATCATTGAGGAGGAAGAGGATAATTACTCAGGATAATCACTCAGCATCAGCATAGGCAGTCTTTGAAGGGATCTGAGATTTCAAAAAAAATTATTCGGTTACATCAGCATCAGGTGCTTGGTAGCTGGTGGTGATCCAAGACTGATTTGTTTTTATGAAGGTCAGTCGATCGACCGAGTCGGTGGACAGACGCACCCTGTGATCGGTTACAAAGCCTCCAGCGGCACTGAATGTGCGTTCCGAAAGAACGCTGGATGCAGGACAGGCCAGTAGCTCAATTGCATACTGTGCAAGCTCTGGCCAGTGATCCATCCTCAAGACCCAGTAACCCAGAGGATTTTCGGTGGGAAAGGTGTCCAAGTCAGATCTTGCCCCTAGGTATTCCTGCACCATGTAAAACAGACGCTACCGATGGTTGCTTGAACCGATCATACCTTGGGGCTGCGGACTAAAAAATTGTCTGAACGCATCGGTCAGACGGCCACCTTCTCCACCGCTCCTTCTTTGACTGACCGAAGCCTCAGCAACACGTTGTCCAGAAACAGGAGTTTGTAACCTCCCAGTCTCTGGGAACGCATTGCACAGACCTTTCTGCAAGGCCTCCCGAAGATGTTTCATCCTCTGCTCCCTCTGCACGGCAAGATAAGGTCCGCAACCTTAGCGTTGTAACGTGGATTAAGGAGGGTTGCCAGCCAGTATTGGTCCTTCTCCTTGATACCACGAATACGAGGATCCTTACGCAGGCTTTGCAGGATAAGGGAGGCCTTGCAGCGTAGGTTTGCTGAGGTATTCAGTCCGGAGTCCTCTGGGTCACTAAGGACGACATGGTCCACAGCCACCTCCTCCCAGCCACGTACAAGTCCATGTGTTTCTTGGGACTGATCCCTTAAAGACTGCTGCTGTTGCTGAGTGCCAGGCTCCACCTCCATACTGACACAATCCTCCTCCTCATCCTCTTTCTGTGTGATCGGCGGCCACGCAGGTACACTGTCTGCATAAATGGGGCCTTGAGAGCTAAGGAAGTCCTCCTCTTCCTGCCTCTGTTCTGCCTCAAGTGCCCTGTCCATTATTCCACGCAGCGTGTGCTCCAACAGGTGGACAAGGGGGACAGTGTCACTGATGCATGCACTGTCACTACTCACCATCCTCGTTGCCTCCTCAAATGGTGACAGGACAGTGCATGCATCCCTGATCATGGCCCACTGGCGTGGGGAAAAAAAACAAGCTCCCCTGACCCTGTCCTGGTGCCATAGTCGCATAGGTACTCATTGATGGCCCTCTGCTGCGTGTGCAGCCGCTGCAGCATGGCCAACGTTGAGTTCCATCTGGTGGGCATGTCACAGATTAGGCGGTTCTTGGGCAGGTTAAACCCCTTTTGGAGGTCTGCCAGCCGAGCACTGGCATTATATGACCGGCGGAAATGCACACAGACTTTCCTGGCCTGCCTCAGGACATCCTGTAAGCCCGGGTACCTGCCCAAGAACCGCTGCACCACCAAGTTAAGGACATGAGCCAAACAGGGCACATGGGTCATGTGTCCCTGTCGGAGGGCAGAGAGGAGGTTGGTGCCATTGTCGCAAACCACCATTCCTGCCTTAAGTTGGCGTGGCGTCAACCACCTCTGAACCTGCCCCTTCAGAGCTGACAGAACCTCTGCCCCAGTGTGGCTCCTGTCCCCCAAGCACACCAGCTCAAGCACCGCATGGCATCTTTTGGCCTGCATACTTGCGTAGCCCCTTAACCGGCTAGGGAGCACCGCTGGTTCTGAGGACAAAGCACAGGAAGGAGGAAGAAGAGGAGGAGGGGATGGAGGAGAGAGGTGTGTCACAATCATTAGTAGTGGCATTTTGGGAGCATGGTGGTGGAACAACCTCCAACACTACTGCACCTTGTCCTGCATCCTTCCCAGCTGCCAGCAGAGTCACCCAATGCACGGTGAAACTTAGGTAACGTCCCTGTTCATGCCTGCTGGACCACGAGTCAGCGGTAATATGCACCTTACCGCTGACCGCCCTGTCCAGCGAGGCATGGACATTGCCTTCTACATGCTGGTAGGGAGCCGAAATCGCCCCGTGAGAAAAAGTGGCGTTTGGGTACCTGCCACTGAGGAACCGCACATTCCACAAACTCACGGAAGGGGGCAGAGTCTACCAACTGAAAAGGCAGCAGTTGAAGTGCTAGCAATTTTGCCAAGCTAGCATTCAACCGCTGGGCATGTGGATGGCTGGGAGCGAACTTCTTTCGGCGGTGCAGCAGCTGGGGCAGGGAAATTTGCCTGGTACAATCTGACGTCGGTGTACCGAAAGCAGATTGCCCACAAGTACTTGGCTGTGACACACCTAATTCTACACCTTCATTCCTCTCAGTGCAGGTCTCAGAGAGGACTGAAGGTATAGTGGGGTTGGAGATCTCAGCTGATGAGGAGCAAGGAGAGGTCCTCTTTGTTCTTTGGTGTGGGTCTTTTAGATACGCTTGCCAACGAACTGTATGGCAGGTCAACATATGTCTGGTCAAGAATGTGGTGCCTAAGCGGAAGATGTTTTGGCCACGCGAGATACGCTTGAGACATATGTTGCAAATAGCAGTGGTGCGATCTGATGCACTCATCTCAAAAAAGGCCCACACCAAAGAACTTTTGGAATACCGTGCAGAGACAGCAGCGCCCTGCACATGCGGAGCTTTGGGGTGTGATGCAGTCAGTGTGCTGCCCTTAGGCTGGCCCCTGGAGGGCATCCTGCCTCGTTGGTGATGTGCCTCCTCCTCTCTCCTATCAGGCACCCACATTGAGTCAGTGACCTCATCATCCCCTCCCTCCACATCACTGGAGCAAACCTGGCAGTATGCTGCAGCAGGGGAAGCATGACTGCCAGATTGCTGTCCTTCTTGGGGCCCCCCCTCTGTCCATGCTCACGTTACTGACTTCATCTAGCTCAGTATCATCATCAAAGCCTTCTAAACGCTGGGCATTCTCCTGGAGCATGTACCCAACACTGTGGTCAAACAGTTCGAGGGACTCCTAAGGAGGACATGGTGGCGCTAGGGAAGGAGTCACTGATGCCATTGAGCCAAGGGAAGAGGCCGCGTTGGCAGCTGCTTTGCCAGACAAAGTACCCTGAGCATGGGTGAGAGAGGATGAGGAGGATGAGGACGGCTTGGTCATCCACTCGACCAAGTCTTCCGCATGTTACGGCTCAACACGGCCAGCTGCCGAAAAAGAGGCCAAGCGTCTCACGCGGCCATGTGCTGATGAGGATGCACCGTCTCCACGACCAGCTCTGTTGCCTCTAGACACAGAGCCTGCTTGCCCTCTTTTATTGGCTTGTGACTGTCTGCCTCTCCTTGTTGGCCTTCCAGACATACTAATGGCCTGTAGCTGCACTAACCTGGGATATATATATATATATATATATATATATATATATATATATATATATATATATATATATATATATATATATATATATATATACACTGGTACTGCAGCTAGCAAAATCAACTGCCTGCCTGTAGTATGAGAACACCACCAACCTTCTACAGGTAGCTTTAGGTGAACACTCTGCAGAGCTCGCAAAAAACTAACTTGTAGCTTATTTAGATGCCTGCGGTAGTGATAAAAACAGGAAAACACCACCGACCTTCAACAGGTAGCTTTAGCTGAACACTGTGCAGAGCTCGCAAAAAACTAACTTGTAGCTTATTTAGCTGCCTGCGGTAGTGATAGGATCAGGAAAACACCACCAACCTTCTACAGGTAGCTTTAGCTGAACACTGTGCAGAGCTCACAAAAAACGAACTTGTAGCTTATTTAGCTGCCTGCGGTAGTGATAGGATCAGGAAAACACCACCAACCTTCTACAGGTAGCTTTAGCTGAACACTGTGCAGAGCTCGCACTACACTAACTTGTAGTTTTAGCTGAACACTGTGCAGAGCTCGCAAAAAACTAACTTGTAGCTTATTTAGCTGCCTGCGGTAGTGATAGGATCAGGAAAACACCACCAACCGTCTACAGGTAGCTTTAGCTGAACACTGTGCAGAGCTCGCACTACACTAACTTGTAGTTTTAGCTGAACACTGTGCAGAGCTCGCAAAAAACTAACTTGTAGCTTATTTAGCTGCCTGCGGTAGTGATAGGATCAGGAAAACACCACCAACCGTCTACAGGTAGCTTTAGCTGAACACTGTGCAGAGCTCGCACTACACTAACTTGTAGCTTTAGCTGAACACTGTGCAGAGGTCGCACTACACTAACTTGTAGTTTTAGCTGAACACTGTGAGGAGGGTGACCGGATGCAGGTGTGAGCAGTGGAGTGTGTGCTCTATCCCGTCTCCAACCCTGATGCGGCATCAGTGCTGCTGTTTGTGTGAGGCTTATCCGGCCGTGTGACTGCCCTGTGATGGGCTTACCTAGCCGTGGGAAAGCCCTGTGAAGCACCCGGTCCCTGCCTACGATCTCTGTGGTTCCCACTGGCTGCTGGCTGCTGACAGGAACTCTGATTGGCGGTGGCGACGAGTGTGGGGGCCGGGAAGGATCAGCTGTTTTGCCGTGCTGCTGAGCTCCGAGGGGAAGCCTGGACTAATCACCGCGATGTGCCTGTGGCGGTGCCTGGTTGCCTAGCGACATACTGCAGACACAGCGGGTGGCTGAATGATCCAGGCCCGAGATGAACACAGGAGGGAGTGGCGGAGATTGTGCCAGGCACCAGCTGATGTGTGAGCCTGAGTGGAGGACATCAGGTCTGGATGGGCCCTCTGTAAGAAGCCTGCAAAACTCCCCTCAAAGCTAAAACTGGAGAGAGGTAAAGAAATTGATCTTTATATAAAGTGACTGTGGCTGTTAAAGCGGGGTGCCTGGGGCTCATCATTTATTATTGCAAGGACTGGATACTTGTATTGAGGAGGGTCTGCTTAGTAGCAAGGTCGGGCCGGTGGGCTATATAGTACCTAAAGTGTCCTAGCCTGATATGACTAAGAAGAAGGGGGAAGAGCAGCCCCAGGAAAGTATGCCTACCCAAGTTACCCGCTCAGCCAAAGAAAAGGAGAAGGGGACCCAATATGTGGCCGCACTGGCAGCTGCGGCGAAATTAGAAAAATTTGCTCATAGTTCCGCGCAGTCCCCAGCCAAAAGCAACCAGCCACCTCTGGGGAAAACGTCAATAGGGGTTCTGGAGATAGAAAGAGTCTGGGAAAAAGACCTGATAACCCGGTGGTTAGTGCGAAAACAATGAATAAAAAAAGCCCTGAGAGAGAGCACCTGGGAAGAACAGGGGATAGTATTCCCAATACAGCTGCAGTCAGTAAACAAGAACCCACCTTAAAAGAGGTATTATGCGCCATAAACGCATGCAGGAGTTCGATTAGTGGAATGTGGGAAGAGTTGAAAGCTCTAAGCGAAGAGTTTGGCAGCATTAAACAGGAACTTCAGAAAACAGTGGAGAGAATCAAAGGCGTGGAGGAAAGGGTTAATCAAGTAGAAGATATTGTAACCCCAATGCGGCAGGAGTTTATAAAAATGCAAGCCCAGCTAGATACTAACAGGCTCAAAATGGATGAATGGGAGAATAGCTCGCAAAGACAAAATGTGAGAGTGATGGGTCTCCCTGAGAAAAGTGAGGGTCCCCGCCCCGAATTTATGGAAAAATGGCTTAAGGAGGTTTTTGGGGCTGAGGCCTTTTCACATTTTTTTGCTTTTGAGCGAGCTCATAGAGTGCCATCCAGATCAGCATACTCAGGAGATCGCCCGAGACCAATGATAATGAGGTTTTTTAGTTATAAAGATAAGTTGAATTTAATGCAAAAATCTAGAGAAAAAGGGGACATTTTCTTTAAGGGTGCTAAAATCTCGATATATCCGGATTACTCCCCGGACCTACAAAGGAGAAGAGCAGGTTTTTTGGACATTAAGCGTACCCTACGGAACTATAATATACCATATGCTTTATTATATCCAGCACGGTTGCGTATTGAGGCCCTAGGGAACATCCATTTTTTTGAATCTGTTAAAGGAGTCACAGACTGGCTTGAAGAGAATAAAAAGAAATTATAAAGTTGAAATCGCATATGTGCAAATGAAAGCTTTTCTGTATTTTTTTTTTTCTCACTTATAGGGATTGGGTTCGAAGATGTGAATTTTTTTTCCTTTTTTTTTTTTTTTCTTTCTTTCTTTCATGCAGCAGCAGGGGTTGGGAGGGAGAGGGGTGGGTGGATGAAGTGAAAGTTGTGAGCAATGTTTAGATAGGTGACGGGGGTCTTTTTAGCCCTCGGGTGATGGGGTTGCAGGGGGGGAGGGGGGAGAGAGAGGATTATGGGGGGGGGGGGGAGTGGATGAAGTGGGATGCGGGGATTAGAAAGGTCACAAGGAAGGCCCCTAGGGCACGCCAAGCTAGGCAGGGGGGGGGGGGGGGGGAGAAGGGATTTTGTAAAGTATGGGATATCACAGTTGCAATAAGAATAGCAATAACTCACAGGGAACTGGTAAAAAAAAATTTGAAGGTGAAAGAAATGAAATATAAATATTTAAAGTTTATAAGTATTAGCAGGATTAGGAACACTGTTTTGAATAAAGATGGGAGGGGGGGGGGGGGGGTAATTTTCCCCCGGACTCTCTCGGCCCCTGCCTCACAATATTAGCACTGAGTGTGGTAAAAGAGGGTACTGATGATTTGATGCAGAAGGCCAAAAGGCCAAGGGAAATAAGGGCACGTGTGGTGAATTGGTATTCTCACAATAGAGGTTGGAGATTTTTTTTTCTTTTTACAAAATGGTATTGACTCAGAACAGCGCCATCTTATGGCCGTGACTTCTTTATATTTAAATAGAAGGTTAATTTCATGCTGGTATTTGCACTGCTGGTATTATTCTTTGATGTGTATATTTTGAATGCAGCTTAGAACATTTAGTATAAGTTCCTGGAACATTAGGGGGATGAGTGAGCCTATGAAAAAAATCACTGTATTCCAGGAATTAGAATCTTGTGCTACTGAGGTGATATGCCTGCAGGAAACTCACTTGACGGGTGAGACTAAATTATTAATTAAAAATAAAAAATTTCAAACACAATATCACTCAGTGTACTCCTCCTACTCAAGGGGAGTGAGTATTTTGATTAGGAGGGGCTTGATGTTTTCCTGCAGGGATGTCAGTATCGATAGATTGGGTTGTTTTATTTTTTTGCATTGTTTAATCGAGGGTAGGCCATTTGTCATAGCAAATTTGTATATCCCCCCACCATTTAAGATGGAGATCCTGTTCTTGCTACTGGGGTTCTTGGAGGATAAGAGAGAGGTCCCGGTCATCATAGTAAGGGACTTTAATACTGTGCTTGATAGCAGCCTAGATAGGTTCCCGCCTGGATTTAGAAGAGGTAGAGTGTCGGAGGGTAGGTTGGCACAGTTCCTGGAGGAGGTTGGGTGGTGCGATATGTGGAGAGTCCGTAACCCCATTAGCCAGCAATACTCTTGCTTTTCGGGGACCCATCACACCCTCTCCCGTATTGATATGGCCATTGGTAATCAAGAAGCCCAACCCTTAATAGGAAGAATTGAATACCGACCAAGGGGGGTGTCTGATCACTCGCCATTGATATTGACAATAACTATGCGGGATAAGGGGGGTCTGAGAATGTGGTCATTAAATCCAACATGGTTGGAGTTAGTGGGGAATAGAGACGAGATAAATTCAAGATTGAGAGAATTTGTTGAATTCAATACTGGTACTGCCTCGGGGGGTGTGATTTGGGACTCTTTGAAAGCATACCTCAGAGGGCTTTTGATCCAGCAGATAGCAAAAATAAAGAAACAAACAAGGGTAAGGGGAGAGCTTATTAGGAAAGAGGTACTGGAGTCAGAAAGAAAGTATGTACTAGACCGAACTACGGAACATTGAGCGTTTTGGGTAATGAAGCAACAGGAATACAAAAAGGAAGAAATTAGAAGAGTAGAAAATAGGAAGGTTTTTCAGAGGCAGAGGTACTTTGAGGAGGGGGAAAGGGTGGGTCGGACGTTGGCCTTATTGGCCAAAACTAATTCACCCTCCTCAATAATTCCCATGATTAAAACAAAAGAAGGGGATATTTCATCAGATCTTTGGGTAATTAATGAAACATTTCTAGAATTCTATAGGGATCTATATAAGACGCGTCACTGCCCTGAGCAAGTAGAGATGGAGAAATTTTGGGAAGGTACTGAATTACCGGTGTTATCGGACACAGAAATGAACAGTCTGGAAGCACCGATAACATTGGAAGAAATCGGGCAAGCAATAAAGAATATGCCGAACCAGAAATCCCCAGGCCCTGACGGATTGCCATCTGAGGTTTATAAACAATATGGGGAGGTGTTGGCCCTGGAGCTTTTGAAGACATTGAATTGGTCAGCTGAAGTTGGTAGATTACCTTTGTCAATGTCTGAAGCTATTATAGTATTGATTCAGAAAGAGGAGAAAAATCAATTAGATACATCGTCATACAGACCAATTTCATTGCTGGGTACGGATGTCAAGATACTTGCAAAAAATCCTGGCAGCCAGGTTGAATAAATGTATATCTACCTTGATCCACCCGGATCAATCTGGGTTTATGCAGAACCATAGGCTCCAGGGTTGTCCTGTCCTTGGATATTGCCAAGGCATTTGACACCCTGGAATGGGGCTATTTATTGTGGGTACTGGAAAAATTTGGGTTTGGCCCCCTATTCATTAAGTGGCTTAAGATATTATATCAGCATCCCAGCGCTAGATTAAAAACAAACAACATATACTCAGAACGGATCTCTCTTGAGAGGGGAACTAGGCAGGGGTGCCCCTTGTCGCCCCTGCTGTTTGCCCTGGCAATGGAGCCTTTCGCGGCGGTAATAAGAAACTCACCAGGTTTACAGGGTTATAAAAGAAAAGGGGGTGAGGAAAGAATAGCGTTATATGCTGACGACGTACTGCTATTTCTGGGTGATACGGGGCCATCACTAGTAAAGGCAATGCAGTTGGTGGAAGGGTTTGGGAGGATATCGGGGCTAACAGTCAACTGGGAGAAATCTACATTTCTCCCGGTTGACTCGACTACTGGATCTCTCCCTCAAGGGATACCCTGTCCCAGGGTGGTGGAGAAGTTCAAGTATTTGGGTATAGTTGTAACCAACAACCCAAGCCAGTAAATTGGAGACAACCTAGCTCCGCTATTAGAAAAGTTTAAAAGGAAGAAAGACATCTGGTGTCGGCTTCCCCTGTCTATGGCAGGACGCGTAAATTTGATCAAGATGATTTGGATGCCACAGTTAATGTATGTATTACATAACTCACCGGTCTGGATAGGGAGGGACTGGTTTGCAAAAATAAATTCTCTCTTTCGCGAATTAATATGGAGGAAGGGACAGGCCAGGATTATCCTCCAGACCCTGCAGCGCCCTATCAGGGAGGGGGGATTGGCGGTGCCTCATCCATATAGATATTTCCTGGCGGCCCAGCTGCAACATCTGGGGGGGTGCGAATGTGGAGGAGAGGTAAACTCCAGTGTAAAAATTATGTTATCAGGGAACCCGCACAATTCCCTAGTAGGGGCATTGGAAGCCGTGTCTTTAAGATGCGCATTTCCAACATTTAAACTGGTTATAAAAGTTTGGCGGTTAGTGAAGATTGAAATGGGATATAAGGGTGTTACGGAATTTTCACCTATATGGCAGAATGGGCAGCTACAGGAACTACAGACTATAGGAATAAACAGGATGTGGGAAAGGTCGGGTATAAATAGGTTGGTGCAAATATTTGATGGCAATATACTGAAGTCCTTTGCGGACTTGAGTCGGGAGTTCGGAATACCCAAAGAAACATTTTATTTTTATCTTAACATCAGGCACGCACTAGATAAACAATTTAAGACTAAGGCATTGGAATGGTGTAGTGCGTCGCTGCTTAGTAAGGTGGTAAGGGTATCTAGCCTTAAGGGGCTAATATCAGGAATTTATGACCAATTAATGGCTAGGGTGATCAGATTAGTCCCACTCTCACGCGCAAGGGAGGGGTGGGAGGTCGATGTGGGGGAGCTGAGTGATGATCAGTGGGAGAGAGTATTGGAGCTTGGTCCACTGGTGTCTTTCTCTCCGTCACAGCGGGCTTCGCACCTATTGTTGGTGCACAGAGCCTACTATACACCCAAGAGGTTGCATAGATTCGGTCGAAGACCAGACGATAACTGCCCCAGATGTCTAGAGACGGGCGATCTTATACATATGATGTGGAGATGCCCGAAACTAGTCAGGTACTGGACTGAGATTCTAAAAATTATAGATGCTAGGTTTGGGATAAGACTGGAACATGAGGCGAAGGCGTGTGTGCTGGGGCTAATAAATAAGAACATTGGGGAAGGCCACATAGGAATAGCAATAGTACGTTGTTTATACCAGGCGGGGAAACTGATCACAAAAGCATGGTTGTCAGCAGTGCCTCCTACTCCTGAAGATTGGGTCAGCACAATGAACTCAGTAGTAGGAACAGAAAGAATAATCTATACTAGAAGGGGAAGTTACAGGAAGTTTATAAGGATATGGGGCTTGTGGTGCCAGGGAATGAATAATGAATTATGAAACCTTATTGAAGGTAGGAATATAAGTGTCAGAATTGATACACGAGGAAATAAGCACTAAGCACTGAGTTTTTAACTGGGTATCTGGTTTTGCCAAGATTAAGATATGGCTACTTTTATAAAAGCAACTGTTTGGGGAGTAGGGTGGGTAACAGGGTGATAGGGGTGGGGGCTGGGACGGGGATGGGGGGGTAAAGAAAAAAGTATGGGCAAGATAATATGTCTTTGACTGTGGTATGGGGTAATATATAAAGGAATGTTTTCTATGATATATAATGTATAACCTGAAAAATTAATAAAAAAGATTTGGTCTAAAAAAAGAACACTGTGAGGAGGACGCACTACACTAACTTGTAGCTTTAGCTGAACACTGTGCAGAGGTCGCACTACACTAACTTGTAGTTTTAGCTGAACACTGTGAGGAGGACGCACTACACTAACTTGTAGCTTTAGCTGAACACTGTGCAGAGGTCACACTAAACTAACTTGTAGTTTTAGCTGAACACTGTGAGGAGGACGCACTACACTAACTTGTAGCTTTAGCTGAACACTGTGCAGAGGTCACACTAAACTAACTTGTAGCTTTAACTGAACACTGTGAGGAGGACGCACTACACTAACTGTAAATAGTCTAGCGGCCTGACTGTGGTACTAATAGGATCAAAAGAACACCAGCAATTTTCTTCAGGTAGCTGTAAATACTGTAACAAGACAAGCCTGCCTGTCAGTAGGAAGATAACAGGAACGGATCTAGCTAAACTGAATACAGTGTATATATATATACAACACCTGGGATGCATATATATACACAATACACTGTAAGTGCAGCTAACTCACTGACTGTCCTGCCTAATCTAACTTAAATCAAATGACACTGTCTCTCTGTCTATCTCTTTCAACGCCGGAACACACACTACACTTATATAGTGTGGGGAGTGTACTAAATCCCCTGAGCCATAATTGGCCAAAGCCTCCCTGGATTTGGCCAATTACGGCTCTCTGTTCAGACGGCGCTGTAATTGGCCAAGCATGCGGGTCATAGTACATGCTTGGCCAATCATCAGCCAGCAATGCACTGCGATGCCGCAGTGAATTATGGGCCGTGACGCGCCACACGAAAAAAAGTATGGGCAAGATAATATGTCTTTGACTGTGGTATGGGGTAATATATAAAAGAATGTTTTCTATGATGTATAATGTATAACCTGAAAAATTAATAAAAAAGATTTGGTCTAAAAAAAGAACACTGTGAGGAGGACGCACTACACTAACTTGTAGCTTTAGCTGAACACTGTGCAGAGGTCGCACTGCACTAACTTCTAGTTTTAGCTGAACACTGTGAGGAGGACGCACTACACTAACTTGTAGCTTTAGCTGAACACAGTGCAGAGGTCACACTACACTAACTTGTAGTTTTAGCTGAACACTGTGAGGAGGACGCACTACACTAACTTGTAGCTTTAGCTGAACACTGTGAGGAGGACGCACTACCCTAACTTGTAGCTTTAGCTGAACACTGTGCAGAGGTCACACTAAACTAACTTGTAGCTTTAGCTGAACACTGTGAGGAGGACGCACTACACTAACTTGTAGTTTTAGCTGAACACTGTGCAGAGGTCACACTAAACTAACTTGTAGCTTTAACTGAACACTGTGAGGACGCACTACACTAACTGTAAATAGTCTAGCTGCCTGACTGTGGTACTAATAGGATCAAAAGAACACCAGCAATTTTCTTCAGGTAGCTGTAAATACTGTAACAAGACAAGCCTGCCTGTCAGTAGGAAGATAACAGGAACGGATCTAGCTAAACTGAATACAGTGTATATATATATACAACACCTGGGATGCATATATATACACAATACACTGTAAGTGCAGCTAACTCACTGACTGTCCTGCCTAATCTAACTTAAATCAAATGACACTGTCTCTCTGTCTATCTCTTTCAACGCCGGAACACACACTACACTTATATAGTGTGGGGAGTGTACTAAATCCCCTGAGCCATAATTGGCCAAAGCCTCCCTGGATTTGGCCAATTACGGCTCTCTGTTCAGACGGCGCTGTGATTGGCCAAGCATGCGGGTCATAGTGCATGCTTGGCCAATCATCAGCCAGCAATGCACTGCGATGCCGCAGTGAATTATGGGCCGTGACGCGCCACACAAATTTGGCGCGAACGGCCCATATCATTCGCAATTCGACAAACGGTTGAACAGACCATGTTCGAGTCAAACATGGGTTCGACTCGAACACGAAGCTCATCCCTACTCATTTGTAATCGTTGCTTTTGATCGTTATAATGGATCTTCCCAAAAAATACCAAATATGGCGCAAAAACATTTAAGAATCCCAGAATTCAGGTAATCGATGAGAAGGACCACTACTGGATGGCCATCTTTTTAGAGCTCCGATACAAAAGTAAAATGGCCAATCTACTGCCTCTGATGCTATGATCCATGAAAAGAGACACAGTGGTGTCAGTATCTGTTCAAGGCCTCTTTTCAGAGTTTTTTTCAACAAAATAATATGTAAAGCACCATGTCATTCCTAATACTCCCACCCAAACACAGGACGTGCACGTATATTTAAACAACGATTATGCCCAGGGCTGGTGCTACCACCAGGCAAACTAGGCAGCCGCCTGGGGCGCACTACCACCTAGGGCGCTGCCACGGCCTCTGTCCCGGTGAAGCCTCAGGCATGTACTGACCTCTCCTGGTTCTCCTCTCCTAGTCCCGTGAGTCCCGTTCAGTGCCGGCTGTCCCGGGAACACATCCGCTGAAGGTGCCGCCAATCCCTTCATGTGTCCCCCTGAGCTCCCAGCTGACAAAATTAGGTTTCGCCTAGGGTGTCAAAAAACCTGATTATACCATACATATTGGGTATCGCCACGGACACTGGAGTGAGAGCAATAACTTTAGGTGCCTCATTTACAGTTAACTCAAAACAATGAGCTGTAAAAGACATTTAAAGCATCGCTTATTGATAATTTTGAGTACTGTAATTTTTTGCCATTTTGCAGGTGTGCACAGTTTTGAGGCATGGACACACTTGGTAGCTATTTACTCATCACGACCTCATCTTTTATTCTGTGCACATAAATTGGGGATTAATTTGTGTTGGTGTGCACTAAAATGAATTTTACTGTATTTTTTCCCTGATAAATAGATAATTGATAAATCTTTCTCAAATATTGGGCAACATAAAATATTGCAACTACCATTTTTTGTTCTACAGTGCCCCTGCTATCAGAAAATATATAGCGTTCTGGGGGTGTTAAGTAATGTTCTATGACTTTTTTGAATTCATGTGAGGGCAGCAATTTAGGGGCAATCAAGGGGTTAACTGTGTTCCTAACATTGTTTACTGGGTGTACTGTGTGCTGTTTTTATTAAGCAATGTGCCGGTTTTTACTCCATGCTTTGCATGGTAGTAAATCATCGGTTGGGACCTGCTGATCAGCTTGTGCTGTAGCGAATGACAGCACAGCCGGGGCAGTGGCCGCCTGCCACCTACCCGGAAATACAAAATCATGAACATGTACGTGATTCAGCACAGCAGGGCCACCCTGCCGCAATACAGGTGCGGTGGGTGGTTCTGAAGCAGTTAAAGTAGTTCTAAAGACTAAAAGTTTTTTTACCTTAATGTGTTCTCTACAGTAACCTCCCCGGCGGTAATCTCGAGTGTGGCTCGGGGTTAAATTTCAGTACCATCAGCGGTAACCCCGAGCCGCACTCGGGATTGCATTGCAAAATCCTGGTGCAGTGTACTTACCTTGTCACCAGGATCCTGCGATGTCCCCCCACAGTGTCTGCGGGCTGTGTCCTCCACCAGATGCTCTGTGTTCCAGGCTCTGTTCCCTGCGAGCGTCACGACGCATGGGGGTGAAGCCCGGTGGAAAATTCAAAAAGTACACAAAACATAACACATACAGTACACTGTAATCTTATTCCAATCAATGTTAATAATGTTACCATTTCTAAACTACTCAACCTAACCTCCTCTTTTAACCTAACACAATGCACACAAACCACCACTCACTCCAATGGGAACACTCTCGACCTTGTATTCTCCCATCGCTGCACTCCCTGCAATCTCTCTAACACCCCTTTCCTCTCTCTGATCACAACCTTATCCATTTCACACTCTCCTTGTCTCCTACATCCCATGCTGCCAACCCACAAACCACTACCCGCAGGAACCTTCGCAACCTCATGACAAGGGTAGCTAAGAGCTTACCCTGCTAAATACCACTTACCTATTTATACCATACTGCCCCTTAATGCAACTTAAATAACCACACAACACCTGAGGTGGGTTAAATGGCCAACATGGCCTCTATTAATAACCAACTTTTCTTTAACAACACATAATGTAAACACCCACCTAAACTTCACTATGCTCACTGAAAATGCATAACTTTTTTTTAAAGATCCAAGGCAGTACCAGTGTATCCACAACCCTCTTTGTTTGTGTCCGAGGCCCATCTAACTGAGTTGCCACCCCAGCCGCTATTTATAAAGACTCAGGGCCTAAACCCAGCTGACCTCAGCCACCCCAGGGTCCTTAATCTACACGGTCACTAGCCAGTGAACTGTTCCCACTTGAGGATACCATACCTGATGGTTCCCCACTGTTTATCCAGAATGCATCACATTCTACCACCGCCAAGGATCCCAAAATGCCCCCTTTTACCATTCAAATGTAAAACCCTATACCACCATACCTGTATGAAGGGCGGGAGGGAGGGAAGCTCTTGACCAGTTCAAAAGACTGTTACAGCCCCACCCACTCCTCCTTATTTGATTAACTACTGGCTCCCCCCCTTTGCACCAAATATTAACCAATAATAACCTTTTAATAAACCTATATGCCACACCTTAAACCTGACCTTTCTGGCTTGCCTTATCACCCTGTCATGTCCCCCTCCGCTGACTCGTTCCTTCTCAGCTACGGGCTTCTCTTGACAAGGGTAGCTAAGAGCTTACCCTGCTAAATACCATTTACCTATTTATACCATACTGCCCCTTAATGCAACTTAAATAACCACACAACACCTGAGGTGGGTTAAATGGCCAACATGGCCTTTATTAATAACCAACTTTTCTTTAACAATACATAATGCAAACACCCACCTAAACTTCACTATGCTCACTGAAAATGCATAACTTTTTTTAAAGATCCAAGGCGGTACCAGTGTATCCACAACCCTCTTTGTTTGTGTCCGAGGCCCATCTAACTGGGTTGCCACCCCAGCCGCTATTTATAAAGACTCAGGGCCTAAACCCAGCTGACCTCAGCCACCCCAGGGTCCTTAATCTACACGGTCACTAGCCAGTGAACCGTTCCCACTCGAGGATACCATACCTGATGGTTCCCCACTGTTTACCCAGAATGCATCACATTCTACCACCGCCAAGGATCCCAAAATGCCATAGCGCAGCAGGTATGACACCTTATGCCTGCGCGCTCTGTCACACCTGAAAAGCCCTCTGCACTCCGTCTTCCAAGCCCAAAAACCATAAGTCAGTACCCACTGCATTGAGGTGAACTCCATCACCCCTGAGGAACCTCCACGTCTCGGATTCTAGATCCAAGTGCCTAATGACCAGGCCTCCATTCCTGATAAAAAATCTCCCTACCTCCTTATTGACTTTCACACGGGCTTTATTGATTCAGTCTACAGATCTGGCCTCTTTCCAAAAAGTACGTGCCACAATCTCCGACTAAATAAATATGGTGCCCGGAAAATCACATCTCAGTCTGAGAAAATCAAACTGAATGTCGCGAATCAGTTCCCTGGATCGCGTGACTCCCAGATCATTTCCCCCCGCGTGGATAACCACAATATCAGGAGCCCTGTCCCACCGTGCAAATTTATGAAACTCCGGAACCACCCTATTCCACATCATTCCCCTAACTCCAATCCACCGGTCATTACCCACCTCTCAGGGCAAACCTAGCTGCCTAGCTGCTGGCCTGACTTCCGCCCTCTTGGCCCCCCAGTAAACAAAGGAATGCCAGAGGATCCACACCAGGCATCTGCGACCTGTAACAGACAAAGAAGAGACATTGCCCCACCACCAGCACTCTAACACCACTTAACAATGCACAAACTAACACACACAACAAGAAAGATCAATATGCGGAAATTGTAGAAAGAAACAACAATAAAAACACACACACCACATGGTTAAATAAGATGAGGTCTGACATAAAGCCTGAACCTGTCTGATTCCCATCTGCCTATTCAGCCCCCAGACCCCATCTGGCTGCCTCCGTAGCAGCTCCAATACGAAAAGAGTGCGAACCAAACTGACTGGGAACCAAGCCCGTCACCTTAAGACACTTGCGGAAAACCGCAATGAACTGGAAACGTGATAAGAATGAGCCATCCATGTGCAGCAGGAAAGGTCCCTCCCTATCAGGCCTGACCACTGCCAGCTGCAATACAGCCGTGACCGGACACAGTCCGACCTCCACACCCCGAAACCGCTCCAAAACGGCCCCTTTTCCCTTCTGGTCCCTTTTTGACTTCAGAATAGTAATACTCACCGAGTCACCGTGCAGCGACACATCCTCTTTCCCGAGACCCCCAGCAACGCACTTAGTCGGACTGACCAGCTCCCCTATGCGTAGGGCCCCAAAGAAAGCCAACAAAAATGCCGCATGAAACAATCGCTGCTCATACTGCGTAATGAACACCCCTGGTATAGTCTCCACTATCTTCCTTAACGTATCAAAAGAGACTGGGCACCTCTGATCCTTAGCCTTGTAACCCTTGCGATACCCCTTCAAGGCTTGACGCACGATGAAAGACTTCATGACGTCCGCCTCTCCCTGCATTTTGAACCTAAAAGCCAATCCCACCAACTTATGTTCTACCGATGACACCAAGGCCCCTTGAATAAAATTATTTACGATACAGTAAGTACAAGACCAACGTTGACCCATCGTCCCGAGGCTCAAGCCCCCCTACCTCTGCCACCAACGAAGTCCATTCCTGCCATGCTCCAGCGTAGGCTCCCCACGTCGCCTCACTCAGTGACTTGCAAATCAATCCCGCGGCGACTCCGATGCGATCGCCCACAATCGCCGAGGACAAGGGGTACCATGTTGCTCCGCCTCCGGTGCCAATACATGGAATACCGTCCACTGCGAACGAGACAGAGCATCCGCAATCCTGTTAGAAAGCCCCGGAATGTGAACAGCATAGATGAACACATTAAGGCGAAGGCATAACAACACCAAATGGCGCAGCAAGCGCACCACTGGGAGAGAAGAGGCCGATAAATTGTTTATGGCAGTATCCACTCCCAAATTGTCACAATGGAAACGCACTTTTTTATTCTGCAATGCACCACCCCAAATTTCCACTGCCAGCACGATAGGAAACAATTCCAAAAGTGCTAGGTTACGCAACCAACCCGCCTCCCTCCAATCATCAGGCCAGCCTCCCGTACTCCACTTACCCTGGAAGAACGCTCCATAACCTCCTGACCCTGCCGCATCTGTAAATACTCCATGTCCACATTGCTGACTGGGCCCGACATCCAAACCGATCTCCCATTGTAAGCAGCCAGGAAATCGTCCCAGACTCCAAGGTCCGCTCGATGATCCCGTGTCAGACGGATGAAATGCCTAGGGTCACTAACACCTGCCATCGCCAACGAAAGTTGGCGGCAAAATATCCTCCCCATTGGGATAATTCTGCAAGCAAAATTCAATTTGCCCAATGGAGACTGCAGGTCTTTGACCTGAACCTTCCGCCTGCCCCCCAAGTCCCTAACATCCTGCCTCAAAGCCACAAGCTTGTCTTCTGGCAGATGACACTCCATGGCCAGGGAATCAATCGTTATTCCCAAAAAGACCAAAGCCGTTGTGGGGCCCACTGTTTTTTCGGGTGCCAATGGAATTCCAAAACGATCCGCAATGTGCTGTAACGTTCCAAGCAGAACCGCACAAGCATTGGAATCTGCCGGGCCGATACACAGGAAATCATCCAGGTAATGGATGACGGAGTTTAACCCTGATACGTCGCGTACTACCCATTCTACAAAAGAACTGAAGGTCTCGAACAACGCACAGGAAATGGAGCACCCCATTGGCAGACAACGGTCGACGAAATACGACCCCTTCCATCTACAGCCCAGTAAATGCATGCTATCCGGATGAACTGGAAGCAAATGAAATGCTGCTTCCATAATTACTTTCGCCAACAAAGTGCCCCGGCCATACCTCCGAACCCAAGTGATCGCGGCATCAAAAGAAGTATAGGTGACCGCGCAGGCCTGTGGGTCAATACCATCATTTACCGACGCCCCTTTCGGGTAAGAAAGGTGATGAATCAGCCGGAATTTGCCCGGCTCCTTTTTGGGAACCACACCCAAAGGGGACACTATCAATCCCTGAAATGGCGGGAAGAAAAAGGACCGCCCATCCTACCCAACGAAGCTTCCTTCTGAAGTTTCTCCGTTACCACCTCAGGGAACAGGCGAGCCGACTGTAAATTAGCCGAAATCGGGGGAACTGTAACCAATGAACATGGGATTCTAAAACCCACAGAGAATCCCTCCCCGAAGAGTCGAGCCGACTCACGATCCGGATACCTATTTAGGAAAGGAAACATCCTTCCCACCCTCACCGGCGTCCTCCCTTTTTCCAGACCCATCTCCTGTCTTGTGTTTACCGGCCTTGAAACACCTGGTGAAGGCATGACTGCCCCCGCATCCTGAGCATTCATGTTTGAATCGACAGGAACCTCCGAAACGACAAGAGCTGTCGTTGGATTGCCAGCAGACCCCCTTTTTTTTAATGGCCGATGCACCTGGGGTGGAAGCACCGCCAGCCCCCCCTGGAAAAAACTGATTCCTGCTCCTGGCCGGGGTCATAAGTTTCATCCAAAGCCCTATGTCTTTGTGATCCCAGCGTATAGCCGATCGGACCGCCTTACGTTGCCGAAACTGCTCATCATAGCGCAACCACGCCATGCCGCCATACACCCTATACGCCTCCCCTATCACGTCTAGATAACAGAACAAGGCTGAGCATCTCGCCGGTTCCTTCTCACCAATCACACTGGCCAAAATAGCAAATGCCTGCAACCAGTTATTAAACGTGCGAGGGATCAGACGATACCTCCGTTTTTCCTCATCCTCCTTTTTACTTTCATCCAGCTTGACACGATCTAGATTAAATTTTTCCAGGGGAAGTAGAGAAAATATCTCTACATACTCCCCTTTCCAAATCCTATCCTGAACTTCCTGCTTTAGGTGTGCTCCCAGGGATCCTTCGAAGCATACATATACTTCGCACTTTGCCGCGTCCGCCATTCTTACCTTATCAGCATCCTTGTCCTGTGACTCCTTCTGCTTCTCCGCCGGCTTCACCAGACTAGCCCCTTGCAGCACATCCCCCGTAGTCCCTACTGTCGAAGGGGTAGAGGGGCTCAGTACAGTCTCCACCGGTCCCACGGACGTATCTCCCACTGCAGCTGCTCCTCCGAGCCCCCCCCCACTACCGAGCCTCTGCAGCAATTCTTTTAGCCCAAGCAGTACTTACCTCGTTAGACCCTCCGTCCCCGGGCCTCCAGCCACAACCCCCCCTTGCCCCTGGGCTCCCAATCCCAACAAAAGTGAAGGAGACATAAAAGGTAACAGAGGATGTGACTCACCAGGCTGCATGGGGCGGAAAACCCCTCCAGCCGCCGGCCCGACTTCCCTCACAGCGTCCCCGGGTTCCTCCACCAGCTCGCCCTCCTCAGCACTGCTGGCATCCGATCCCCGCTGCTCCCGGGTTCCTCCAGTCACAGGCAGCCGCCGCTGCATCGACCGCCCTCTATCTGCTCTCTCGGCGTCCTCCGTTTGATTCACTGACAGGCTCGCCGGCCTGCGCCTATCCGACCTCCGCTCCCTCTGACGTCATCATCCTGCGCCCTGGCCTGACCCGGGCGCGCAGGCGCCAGCTGCTGTCCGGAGGTGCGCGGTGCAGCAACCAAATGTTCTCGGGCAGACGTGCCCCTCCTCTCCCGCCGGTCATCCGAATCTTTGGGTAAGCCACCGGCCGCTTCACACTCCAGGCCGGTGCTCGCAGCTCCACCTCTCACACGCCAAGCCGGTGTGCCAACAGATACCTCGCCAGTCACACTGGGCGCAGTAACTGGAATCCAGATGATGGAGGATGGGGGGGCACGGATCGCCGAGGAGACCCCATCCCCCGCAGGCTCCGCCTAGGATGGGGATTCCTTCCAGGCTCACCCCCGTCCAAGGCAGGCATGCGCTTGGCAGGGGGGCCTGAAGGTTCCGCTTGCGGGCTCCCGTTGCTGCGCTGGGCCTGAGGGGTCCTATCTGGCGTGAAGCGCTCAGGGGGTTTAGACCTCCTAGCGCGCTGGGGCGCAGGTCCCAAAGTGGGGGGACTCTGCTGGACCCCTTGCAGAGAAGCTGAGACTTGGCTCTGTATCCAGTCCACTCCATGCACATCCGCAGCTGCTCTAAGCTGAGCTAAAAGTTGCTGTAGCTCACTCATTTTAAATAGGAACTCCACTCCCAATGTCCAGAGACACCTGACACTCTTGACCAGAAGCTCTTGACCAGTTCAAAAGACTGTTACAGCCCCACCCACTCCTCCTTATTTTATTAACTACTGGCTCCCCCCTTTGCACCAAATATTAACCAATAATAACCTTTTAATTAAACCTATATGCCACACCTTTAACCTGACCTTGCTGGCTTGCCTTATCACCCTGTCATGTCCCCCTCTGCTCACTCGTTCCTTCTCAGCTACGGGCTTCTCTACCCTTCCCTTCTTCACTCTGCTACTGATGGCCTTTATGACAAAATCGCACCCCTGTCCTGCCCAGACCTAACTACTTCCATCTACAACACCACGTTGTCATCCTCCCTAGACGTACTTGCTCCTCTTTCTACACGCAGAACCAGGCCCCAACCCTGGCAAACAGATGACACCAGAAGTCTCAAGAGATACAGCCGTGCTCTTGAGCGAGCATGGCATAAATCGAAATCACTGCAAGATTTTACCCTCTACAAATCTGCCCTTCTCAAATACAACTCCTGCCTCCACACTGCTAAACAAACCTATTACAACACTCTCATCAAAACCCTCTCATCCAAACCTCGTCAGCTCTTTTCTACCCTTAATTCCTTACTTCACCCCTCACTGCCTCCACCCACCAACTTGCTTACCGCTCAATATATTGCCAACCACTTCAATAGCAAAATCAACACAATTCGCTAGGAGATATCCAGCATTCAAATTCCTCCCCTACCCAACATATCAGGTCCAACACCGCACTCAATACTTTCCTCCTTTTGCCCTGTTACCACAGAAGAAGTTGATAAACTCCTCTCCATGGCCCACCTCACTACCTGTCCCCTGGACCCTGTCCCCTCTCAATTACTGCGACCACCTTCCCACTCTATCCTCAACTCCCTAACCCACATCTTCAACCTCTCCCTCTCCTCCGGCACCTTTCCTTCCCCGCTCAAACATGCACTGGTTACCCCCATACTCAAAAAACCCTCACTAGACCCCACCTGTTTAAATAACTTAAGACCTATCTCCCTGCTCCCGTTTGCCTCCCAGCACATCGAACGCTTTGTTCATGACCAAATGAGTCGCTACCTCACGGACAACAACCTTCTCGACCCCCTACATTCTGGCTTTCGCCCAAAACATTCTACTGAAACTTCCCTACTAAAACTCACCAATGACCTAATAACTGCCAAAACCAATGGCCACTACTCCATACTCATACTTTTAGACCTCTCTGCTGCCTTTGACACAGTTGACCACCTGCTCCTCCTCAGCAAATTACACTCCCTTGGCCTCCCTGATTCTGCATTATCCTGGTTCTCCTCCTACCTATCTCAGCGCACTTTCAGTGTCACTTACAACTCCATCTCCTCCGCTCCCCTTCCTCTTTCTGTTGCGGTACCCCAAGGCTCCGTCCTTGGGTCTCTCCTTTTTTCACTCTATACCTCTTCCCTGGGCCAGTTGATAACCTCCCATGGCTTCCAATACCACCTCTATGCCGATGACACACAGATCTATCTCTTCACTCCTCAACTCACCCCCTCTATCTCCTCACGGATCTTAAACTTGCTGAATGACATATCGGTATGGATGTCACACCACTTCCTCAAACTTAATCTTTCTAAAACTGAGCTTGTTATATTTCCTCCTTCACGGTCCCCCACCTGTGACTTCACCATTAATATCAACAACACAACCATTGGTCCCTCCACACATGCCAGGGTCCTGGGTGTAATCCTTGACTCTGACCTCTCCTTCAGCCCCCATATCCAATCACTGGCTAAATCCTGCCGCCTTAACCTCCGCAACATCTCCAGAATTCGACCCTTCCTGACTGACACCACAAAGCAACTTATTTACTCCTTGATTATTTCCTGCCTCGACTACTGCAACTCTCTCCTTAATGGCCTACCCTTAAGCAGGCTATCCCCCTTCAGCCTATTATGAATGCTGCTGCTAGACTAATACACCTCACTAATCGATCCGTGACTGCTGCTCCTCTCTGCCAATCCCTTCACTGGCTTCCCCTACCCCACTGTGTAAAATTCAAAATGCTAACCATAACATACAAGGCCATTCACAACATCGCCCCCATCTACATCACCAACCTCATCTGCATATATCACCCAAATCGCCCCCTCCGCTCCTCCCAGGACCTCCTGCTCTCTAGCACCCTTTTACCTCCTCCCATGCTCGCCTTCAGGACTTCTCCAGAGCCTCTCCCATCCTCTGGAATTCCCTGCCCCATTATGTCCGATCAGACCCTACCCTGTCCACCTTTAGGAGATCCCTGAAAACTCATTTATTCAGGGAAGCCTATCCTACACCCACATAACTGTCCCTGAGCCACCCCCATCAAATCATTCTTTGCAGCTATTACCTTTTGTACCACCACCCCCTCCCTTTAGAATGTAAGCTCTACGAGCAGGGCCCTCCTGTACCTTTTGTATTGAACTGTACTGTAATTGTGTCGTCCCCCTTATACATTGTAAAGCGCTGTGTAAACTGTTGGCGCTATATAAATCTTGTATAAAAATAATATAATATTAATAATTACTGTATCAAATCATTTCACATCCCTTTTGTCCCTATTGCTTTGTCCAGTGCCCTGCATGCAGTTTTATATTATACAGTATACACTGCTTTTTCTGCCTGGAAACTTTGTCCATGGCAACCAAAAAGTGTCCCTTTACAACAAAAGTGGTTTTAGACCAGCTAGAAAACAGCGATAGTAAAATAGAACACTTGCAGAATTGAGCGATAGTGAATCGTGAGGAAATTAATTTTATTATTATATTAATATTTTTTATAATTATTTATAGTTATTTATTATATTATAATTTATGATTTCGTGTTTCAAACTTTATCATACCCGGGATGTCTACTAGACTCTTTTTTGGACAGATTTATGTGTGTTATTACTAAGAATTACAGGCCTACAATATAAAACGCCAAATTTCTATGCAAAACAATGTACCGCTTTGAGATGCAAAAATCTGACATAATCATACTGCCAGGATGGCTACGGTAAAAAAACTCCCCACTACTTGTTACCCCTCCCCCCCATCGCAGGGATGGGATTCTCTTATGATCCAGCGCTGTCCTGATTGCAGCCCCGCTCTCCCCTCATGCTGGTCTCACAGGAGACTCTGGCAGCCGTGGGAAAAAACAACACAAACAATATACCAAGGTGCTAAAGCTTATTGGACAGTAGTGACTGTAGTAGTGAGAGGGGGTGGAGCTTACCAGGACTGTGTGCATCTATGGACAGCCCAGATTACAAGAGTGCCTGTCCTTTCAGCACACAGCTTTCTGAGGAGGCACCTGCAGGAACATGGAGTGGAGATGGTTGGTGGAGGACTCCAGCAGAGGAGGTATGGGACCACTCTGAGTAATACCATTGTATAGAGCAGGTAAGTATAACATGTTTTTTTTTATTCTAATGAAAAAAAATGCCTTTACAACCACTTTAATGCCAAACCCAGTTTTTCTACTTTGACATGTGTTAGTAAAACTGTACACATCATTCACACTACTTAGTGTATCCAGGTGGATTATACCCTGTTTTTATCAGGACATATTGGGCTTTCATTTGCTAGTAAATATTAATGGATATATCTCCTGATAATGTTTTATGATCAAAAGGGAAACTGTTCCAAAATAGTAAAAAAAATAATAATTTTTTGAACTTTATCTGTATATTTTTATGCCATTACTGTGACACACCACCAAAAAAAAAAAAACTCTTAAAAATAAATTTTCCTACTCCTTACGACCTCGACGATACCATATGTGTGGGTTATTTGTTCTTTGTACCCAAAGTAGGGTAAAGAAACTATAGAATGCATTTTTTTTGTTGTCCTTGTGACGAACCCCGGTCTATGTCTGCCGTAAATGCTTCCTTTGTCCAGAACCAGCACTATCCAAGACCCTTTAGCCCACCCAGTCACTAGTCGTAGCACAGTGTAGGGTGAACAACATCAGGCTTCTTTATTTCAGCACATGTTACCACAGATATCCAACTCCGAGACACTTCCCCCCACCCTTGGATTCAGGGTGGGGTAAACTGTCCAATCACAATAGACACACAGGTCAGGTGTATTCAAACTTCTCATCAGTGAACAGTCTTATCAACAGGGAGAGCTGTTGGAGGAATCCCTCCCCCCTCCACATAGACATTCATCTCGTAATATGCGTTTCTTCAAAGGCAGACAGACACAAACAATGGAATACAACCACACCCTAAAACGATCACAACAAAGAGTCCACAACAGCATGAGACAACACACAATATATACAGTGGCTTGCGAAAGTATTCGGCCCCCTTGAACTTTTCAACCTTTTGCCACATTTCAGGCTTCAAACATAAAGATATAAAATTTTTATTTTTTGTGAAGAATCACCAACAAGTGGTACACAATTGTGAAGTGGAACAAAATCTTTTGGATTTTTGAAACTTTTTTAACTAATAAAAAAATGAAAAGTGGGGCGTGCAAAATTATTCGGCCCCCTTGCGTTAATACTTTGTAGAGCCGCCTTTTGCTGCGATTACAGCTGCAAGTCACTTGGGGTATGTCTCTATCAGTTTTGCACATCGAGAGACTGAAATTCTTGCCCATTCTTCCTTGCAAAACAGCTCGAGCTCAGTGAGGTTGGATGGAGAGCGTTTGTGAACAGCAGTTTTCAGCTCTTTCCACAGATTCTCGATTGGATTCAGGTCTGGACTTTGACTTGGCCATTCTAACACCTGGATACGTTTATTTGTGAACCATTCCTTTGTAGATTTTGCTGTATGTTTGGGATCATTGTCTTGTTGGAAGATAAATCTCCGTCCCAGTTTCAGGTCTTTTGCAGACTCCAACAGGTTTTCATCCAGAATGGTCCTGTATTTGGCTGCATCCATCTTCACCTCAATTTTAACCATCTTCCCTGTCCCTGCTGAAGAAAAGCAGGCCCAAACCATGATGCTGCCACCACCATGTTTGACAGTGGGGATGGTGTGTTGAGTGTGATGAGCTGTGTTGCTTTTACGCCAAACATATCGTTTTGCATTGTGGCCAAAAAGTTCGATTTTGGTTTCATCGGACCAGAGCACCTTCTTCCACATGTTTGGTGTGTCTTCCAGGTGGCTTGTGGCAAACTTTAGACGAGACTTTTTTTGGATATCTTTGAGAAATGGCTTTCTTCTTGCCACTCTTCCATAAAGGCCAGATTTGGGCAGTGTACGACTGATTGTTGTCCTATGGACAGACTCTCCCACCTCAGCTGTAGTTCTCTGCAGTTCATCCAGAGTGATCATGGGCCTCTTGGCTGCATCTCTGATCAGTCTTCTCCTTGTCTGAGCTGAAAGTTTAGAGGGACAGCCAGGTCTTGGTAGATTTGCAGTGGTCTGATACTCCTTCCATTTCAAAATGATCGCTTGCACAGTGCTCCTTGGGATGTTTAAAGCTTGGGAAATCTTTTTGTATCCAAATCCGGCTTTAAACTTCTCCACAACAGTATTACGGACCTGCCTGGTGTGTTCCTTGGTCTTCATGATGCTCTCTGCGCTTTCAACAGAACCCTGAGACTATCACAGAGCAGGTGCATTTATACAGAGACTTGATTACACACAGGTGGATTCTATTTATCACCATCAGTCATTTAGGACAACATTGGATCATTCAGAGATCCTCGCTGAACTTCTGGAGTGAGTTTTCTGCACTGAAAGTAAAGGGGCCGAATAATTTTGCACGCACCACTTTTCAGTTTTTTAATTACTAAAAAAGTTTAAAGTATCCAATAGATTTCGTTCCACTTCACAATTGTGTCCCACTTGTTGGTGATTCTTCACAAAAAATTAAAATTTTATATCTTTATGTTTGAAGCCTGAAATGTGGCAAAAGGTTGAAAAGTTCAAGGGGGCCGAATACTTTCGCAAGCCACTGTACATATATACAACATTGAGTCTGACTAGCACAGATCATAGTGGAGTTCTCAGGCACCCTGTGCCCCTAATGGACACAGGGTGATTTACACATAAGCGGGTCCGGGAAAGTTGGACACGGAGTCTCCAAAGATCTCCAAGGTAAGCTGAGTTGCACAAACCCCCCACCCAAAGTGACCAGTGCCATCTTAAGAGCATTATAGGCCCCGGGCAATACAGTGCACTGAGGCCCTGTCTACACAATCACGCATGAGAATAAAAATGCAAATTATCAATCAGGCTAATGGTGAGAGAGAGAGGGGGGCTGCAGTGGAGAGAGAGAGAGAGAGAAAGAGAGAGAGAGAGACTGCAATAGAGAGAGAGAGAGGGGGGCTGAGAGAGAAAGAGAGGCTGCAATGGTGAGAGAGAGGCTGCGAGAGAGTGAGAGGCTGCGAGAGAGAGAGAGGGGCCAGATGGAAGGAGGAGAAATCAAGCACACCACGGCATTCTTCTGCTCCCCTCAGGCATACCACTCAGTTCAGTGGAGGATCAGAAGAGGAGGCAATGCGGTGGCCGACGCTGCTCTTCATTTTACTGACAGGCAGCTGGGAAAGCTCCGAGCCAAAAGCGGCCCCAGGGCACTGAGTGCAGGTGGCCTTGGCTGGGGTTGCTGGGCAGGTGGGGTCCCCCAGGTAAGTGGGGCCCCCAGGCAACTGCCCAGCATGCCCATGCGAAAAGACAGCCCTGAAAATGACTCCTGTCACACATCTCCCCTTTCAGTAGGAGACTAACGCCGGAGGAGACCCAAGACAGGTTGACTCCGAAGTTAGTCAGTAGTTCCAGTCCCCCAATACCGGTATCCACACAGTACCCCAAATAAATTGTCCCAAACATAGCATTACTCACCCAGCCAACCTCTGCCTCTCTCAGAGAACATGCCCACCACTGGGGAGAGGCGTGGACTGGCCCTTCTCCCTGGTGTCCTTTAAGCTGCTGGAGAGAAGACAGGGTGACTGGGCTCACTCCATCATCATGCTGTTGGGGATCTGGGCCGACTGCCCAGCATCCCTGGGGTATACACGTAGGGACTGAAGTCCCATCCACTTTTGGTAGGTGAAAATCCCCCCGGGCTTGCAAAGCATGGCTGACATCCTCCTGTCTCAGTGCCGCACCATTTTCTGGGGTTGTGTCAGTGGAGACCGAAGTCCCCTCCACTTTCACAGGAACTCCCTCTTCTGTTAGTTGAGGACAGAGGCCAGCAACACTCTGCTGTGTTGCCAGCCCTTCTGCTGGGTTGCTGTGAGTGGAGACCGCAGTCCCATCCACCGATATCAGCTTAAGCTGCAGTTGTGTGCAGAGGCCAGTAGCATTCTGCCCTGTTAGCACTTCAGTTGAGGACCCCACCTCATCCACTCCGGCTAACTGTTGGGGAGTGATCATCATGGCAGAGCCCAGTGATGTCTGGCCCTTATGCCAGCTCTCTTGCTGGGTTGGTGGCATCATTCTGGGGTGCCATCTGCTGCTGGGAAGGGGAGCTGGCTGCTCCATCTCCCTTACTCTCATCTGGCTGCTGGGACGACATGTCTCTGGTACTGTCTCCCAGGTGCATGGATCTTTGCTAGGGAGGAAAGATCGCTTCCTCCACCCTGGCCAACTGTTGGAAAGGGAGAATGAACACCTCCTCTTCCTTCTTCCCCTGGATCTTAATCTGCTGCTGGGAAGTTACCATCTCCTCACACTGGGCCTCTGGAACTGCCGCAGGTGTGGGGCAGAGGTCTTGGACCCTCTGTCCAGTTGTCGGGGCTTCAGCTGCAGAAGTTTCTGGTAACTCCACAGATGCTGCTGGCAGAAAATCTTATGTCTGTCAGTATTGTGGGAGAAAGACCAACTGCCTCTTCTCTCAGGAATGCTGAAGTTGCTGTTGGTTCTGGGCAGAGGTTAGCATAGCTGCTCTGCTCTGCTCTGTTGTCCCCACTTCAGCTTAGGAGACAGCAACCTCCAGAGTTTCTACTGCTGATTCTCTGGCATGCTGCTGAACATGTTCTAGCAGTCTGCTGTATGCCCTTTCCAGATGCTGTTCCTTCCTTAGCAAATAGTCTAGATCAGGTTTAAGCTCTGAGACCCCTGCAAGTCTTCAAGGGTAGGTTCCCTTTCATCACCAAACACCAAACTATCTGTAAGGCTCTCCCACAGCAATCAAGGGCCACCAAAGTCATATCCCTCCAGAGAACATTCTGTTGTCTCCTCTAAATATTCCACCTCTGCATGCCATTGCAGAGCCTGATACCGATTGTCCAGCTCTATCTCCTGCTGGACCAGCCTGTCCAACTCAGGCACCCATTGCTCCTGGGGCCGCTCTCCCAGGAATTGCATCCGTAACTCCCGTTGTTCACTGGCCTGTTGCTCTGGGTTTGGAAAGCACTTGCCCTGTTGTATACCAGCAACCTGGAGGGCTGTAATCCAGAGTCCTACCTGAATCTGCTGCCTGACCTTGAGATATTCTTCCGCAGACACAGACCTGGTGTATGCTGAAATGACAATCCGCAGGTTGATGCCAGATCCATATCTCTGCTGGGTTGACTGAAGTCTGCTCTTCTGATCTTGGATCCAGGTGGAGGTTTGGACGTGTTCACAGCCAGGAAGCACGATCCCGCTGCTGCCAACCAGTTGTGAGGAACCCCTGTCCTCAACAGGTCTATGTCCGCCGTAAATGCTTCCTTTGTCCAGAACCAGCACTATCTAAGACCCTTTAGCCCACCCAGTTACTAGTCGTAACACAGTGTAGGGTGAACAACAACATCAAACGTCTTTATTTCAGCACATGTTACCACAGATATCCAACTCCGAGACGCTTCCCCTCACCCTTGGATTCAGAGCGGGGTAAACTGTCCGATCACAATAGACACACAGGTCAGGTGTATTCAAACTTCTCATCAGAACACAGTCTTATCAACAGGGAGAGCTGTTGGAGGATCCCCCCCTCCACATCGACATCTATCCCATAATATACTGTTCTTCCAAAGCAGACGGACACAAACAATGGGATACAACCACACCCCAAATGATCACAGCAAAGCGTCCAGAACAGTATGAGAAAACACACAATATATACATACAGCTGCAATAAAAAGTATGTGAACCCTTTTGGAACGATATGGATTTCTGCACAAATTGGTCATAAAATGTGATCTGATCTTCATCTAAGTCACAACAATAGACAATCACAGTCTGCTTAAACTAATAACACACAAAGAATTAAATGTTACCATGTTTTTATTGAACACACCATGTAAACATTCACAGTGCAGGTGGAAAAAGTATGTGAACCCCTAGACTAATGAGATCTCCAAGCGCTAATTGGAGTGAGGTGTCAGCCAACTGGAGTCCAATGAGATGAGATTGGAGATGTTGGTTACAGCTGCCCTGCCCTATAAAAAACACACACCAGTTCTGGGTTTGCTTTTCACAAGAAGCATTGCCTGATGTGAATGATGCCTCGCACAAAATAGCTCTCAGAAGACCTACGATTAAGAATTGTTGACTTGCATAAAGCTGGAAAGGGTTATAAAAGTATCTCCAAAAGCCTTGCTGTTCATCAGTCCACGGTAAGACAAACTGTCTATAAATGGAGAAAGTTCAGCACTGCTGCTACTCTCCCTAGGAGTGGGCGTCCTGTAAAGATGACTGCAAGAGCACAGTGCAGACTGCTCAATGAGGTGAAGAAGAATCCTAGAGTGTCAGCTAAAGACTTACAAAAGTCTCTGGCATATGCTAACATCCCTGTTAGCGAATCTACGATATGTAAAACACTAAACAAGAATGGATTTCATGGGAGGATACCACAGAGGAAGCCACTTCTGTCCAAAAAAAACATTGCTGCACGTTTACAGTTTGCACAAGAGCACCTGGATGTTTCACAGCAGTACTGGCAAAATATTCTGTGGACAGATGAAACTAAAGTTGAGTTGTTTGGAAGAAACACACAACATTATGTGTGGAGAAAAAGAGGCACAGCACACCAACATCAAAACCTCATCCCAACTGTGAAGTATGGTGGTGGGGTCATCATGGTTTGGGGCTGCTTTACTGCGTCGGGGCCTGGACGGATTGCTATCATCAAAGAAAAAATGAATTCCCAAGTTCATGAAGACATTTTGCAGGAGAACTTAAGGCCACCTGTCCACCATCTGAAGCTCAACAGACGATGGTTGTTGCAACAGGACAACGACCCAAAGCATAGAAGTAAATCAACAACAGAATGGCTTAAACAGAAGAAAATACGCCTTCTGGAGTGGCCCAGTCAGAGTCCTGACCTCATTGAGATGCTGTGGCATGACCTCAAGAAAGCGATTCACACCAGACATCCCAAGAATATTGCTGAACTGAAACAGTTCTGTAAAGAGGAATGGTCAAGAATTACTCCTTTTTTTTCCTTTAAATATTCTTTATTATCATTTCTTAAAATTTACATACCATCCAACAAACATATTTTGGCATCACAAGGTGAGGGGTAATAGTAGTAGAGGGAGGGAGTGCAATATAACCGGCAGTAAAACATAATAAACTTTCAGAGCAACTACCCTGCTCCTCCCACCTACTCCCATTAATTAATTCAATAAATTACATCTTTTATCCTAACCCTCCCTCCCATCCCCTCCCACCCCCTCCCCCACCAGTAGGGATCGCACACAGTATCAACTAGTCATTACATCCTACTTTTGTCAACCAGGGATTCCACATCCTATCAAATTCCCTAAGGTTCCCCCTTCTGATGTATAGGGCTCTTTCCTTCCATATTTTCTCGTTTATGGTTTTTTCCCACTCCTCTACTATCAGGGGCGAAACTGCTTGCCATCTTTGCATAATCAGCTTCCGGGCTTGATACAAACACCTCAAAACCGCCATTTTTAGCGTTACCCCCTCCACTCCCCATACTCTATATCCGAGGATGCATAGTCTGACGTCTATTTCCAAAGATGTCCCAAACGTGCCGTTAATAGCTTCTACTATCCCCATCCAGTACCGGACTAGCTTGGGACATCTCCAGAACATATGTATCAAATCACCCTTCTCACCACATCCAGGGCACTTAGCATCAATTCTTAGACCAAATCTAAATAATTTTTTGGGGGTATAGTATGCTCTATGTATCAACATTAAATGGGAAACTCTGTGTGAAGGAGAGACCGAGACCGCCTGACCCATCTCCAGGTTTTTTCTCCACTGTACATCTGTTAATTTCCCGATATCCTCCTCCCATCCTTCCCTGCATCCAAGCTGTTCTGGCCTTACAGTGCTTTTACTACACAGTTGCGCATATATTTCTGAGATAAAGCTCTTTGCGTTTTCTGATTTGACCACTTTCTGAAGCAGTGGTGCGTTGTTCCATACTAAGGGACGTGTCCTAAACTGAGCGCTCAGAGCATATCTCATTTGCAGATATCTAAAAAATGTTTGTCTTGGAATCCCATTTTCAGATTGAAGTTCCCCAAAATACTTTAATACATTCCCTTTATATAACTGGGATAGTCTGTTTATGCCCCATCTTTCCCATTCTTTAAACTCCCCCATAGCCACCACCTCCTGTAAGTTTCTATTGTGCCACAAAGGGGCATACTCTGTAAACCCATCATATCCCATTACGTTTTTTGTTGCCTTCTAAACCTTTGTTAAAATCCTAATTGTGGGGCTACTACCTGGGAAGGAGTCTGCCTCTAATGCCTCCACCACTGTCTTATGTGGCACCTCCAGGGTGTCACAAGCCCCTGTCGGCATTTCCACCTATTATGTGCTGCAGTTGTGCCGCCAGAAAGTAACACCTTGGGTGGGGGAGTGCCATTCCCCCCTCCTTGGCTGACAATTGTAGGCTCTGGAGGCTGATCCTAGCCTTACCCCTCCTCCATACCAGCTCCCTGAATAACGTATCGATTTTCTTAAACCATTTTTTATTCAGCCACATCGGTGAGTTATGTAACAAGTACAGTTAGGGCTCTTTTACATGGGGCAGATCAGTGATGATCCGCCCCGTGAACACCCGCTTGCTCAGCGGGGATCGCTCCGCCGATCCCCGCTGAGCAGGAAGATGACAGGTCCATCGCTGCACACTGTGTAGCGATGGACCTGTCAGAGCGCTGCTCTCCCCTATGGGGGATCGGATGATGACGGACCGTAGTGTCCGTCGTCACCCAATCCAATCCGAAAACGGATGGAAAAGTAGGGTTTTCCTCCGTTACACTTTTCGGATCGGAGCGGGTCGGATGTCAGCGGACATGTCACCGCTGACATCCGACGCTCCATAGGGATACATGTATGTCCATTTTTCATCCGAAAACAGAAGGATGACCATCTTAATTAGGTTGCCTCTCCCGGCTACTGTTAGAGGTAGTCTGTTCCAAATATCTATTTTGCACTTAAATTTGAACAATAATGGGACTAGGTTGTCTTCAATATACTGATTTGGATCTTTTGTCAGATTTATACCCAAATACCGTATTGTTGAAACAACTTTCAGTTGGGGGATCCCCAGCGAAAAGGGATTATTAAGGGTGTCTATTTATAGAAGTGCTGATTTCTTCCAGTTCACCACTAGTCCTGAAAGGATACCGAACCTCTCCACCATGTCCATTACCTGCTTAAGGGAGCCCTCCATGTCTCCTAAAAAAAGGACATCGTCGGCATATAGAGCAATCCTTTCTTCTCCTGAACTTCTTATGAACCCCTTCATCTTTGCACTAGACCTAATACACGTTGCTAATGGTTCCATTGCAAGAGCGAAAAGCAGGGGGGACAAAGGACACCCCTGCCTCGTTCCTCTTTCTAGACAGATTTTTTCCGTTTATTCATTATTAACCCCGATCCTCGCGCTTGGGCCATTGTACAGTGTTTTTATCCATTTTATAAAGACGGGACCGAATCCAAATTCCTCCAGTACGCGCCAGAGATAGCCCCACTCAAGGATGTCAAAGGCCTTAGTTATGTCCAAGGACACAACGGCTCTTGACCCCGTATTCTCTGTCGGGGTCTGGAGGTTCAGGTATACCCTCCTTATATTCATACTAGTGGTCCTGTTGGGGATAAACCCCGTTTGGTCCGGGTGTATGAGTTTAAAGATAATTTTATTTAGTCTGGCTGCCAACACTTTTGCCAAAATTTTGGCATCCGCGCATAGCAGAGATATTGGTCTATATGCCGACGATTCCAAAGGGCCCCCCCTTCTTTATGAAGCAGAATGATATTGGTTTCGGTCATAGAGTTAGGCAGACTCCCTACCTGCAGTGCCCAATTCAGTGTTTTAAGTAGTTCTGGTATCAAGATTTCCCCGTATCTCTTATAGATCTCAATCGGGAGACCGTCTGGCCCCAGGAGATTTTTTGGTTTGCCATCCCATTCACCGCTTGCTGTAGTTCAGACAATGTTATTGGGGCGTCTAATCCTTCTCTGTCCTCTTCTGTAAGGGTAGGGATTAATATATCCTTAAAGAATTTATCCATATCCTCTTCTCCGGCCATCCCCTGCGACCTATGCAGGGTTTCGTAGTACTTCCTGAATGTGTCCGTAATCTCGGAAGTATGGGAAGAGATCTTACCGTTTAGGGTCTTAATTGCAGGGATTGTCGAAGAGGAGGAGTTGGTTTTCACTAAATAAGCCAGCATTCATCCCATGCTTTCTCCTTCTCCAAAGCCCTGTTGTCTCTGAAAAAGTTGCCTATTCTCCCCCTTCCTTAATACTGCTGTTCTGTAAGATTCTTGTTTATCCTTCCATACTTTTTGCTTCTCCAATGTTGGATCATCTAAATATTGTTTCTCTGCCACCTCCAGGTCCCTCCTAATCCCTTCCTCCCATTCTCTTGCTCTCTTCTTGACCCCTGCCACCCCTTGGATCAATAACCCCCTGAGGAATGCCTTCAAGGTGTCCCACTGCATACCCACTGTAGTTGAGCCTTCATTGGATTTTACAAATTCTTCTAACTTTTTTAATATCCTCTCTGGTTCTCCCATTAACTCCAGCCAATATGGGCTCAGTTTCCAAAATCCTCGAGTCTCCTTCCCGCCCATATTGACTGACACCACCACCAGAGAGTGGTCCGAGACCCCTCTCGGGAAGTAGACCACATCTTTTAATATTGGCAATGCTTCTGCATTCCCCAGGACCATATCGATCCTGGAGAAGACAGAATGGGAGGCCGAGAAACAGGAATATTGCCGTATTCCAGGGTTCCGTACCCTCCATACATCCGTCAGCCCTGCCTCTACCAAAAACTGACCCAGACGGCCCTCTGCGAGGTTATGTAGATGGACTCTCGGTGGAAATCTGTCCAAACCTTTGTTAATTACCTCATTGAAATCTCCTACAACTATTACCGGGGTGTCCATTTTATCCAACATGAATTCCATTCGTTTATACAATACTTCAAGTTTAAATGGTGGGGGGATATAAATGTTTGCTAAAACATACATTCTGTTTTCTATTGAGCAATACAAAAAGATGTAGCGGCCCATGCCATCTATACTAATCTGCCGGCAGGAGAACGCCACTCCACTTTTCACCAATATGCTCACCCCTCTGGAGTATGAGTAGTATACCGAGTGATATTGGGCCTGAAACCTCCTATTTCGAAGATATGTCGTGGTATCCTTTGTCAGGTGGGTCTCCTGCAAGCAGACCAGGCCCACCCCCCTCATCTCCAACAGCGAAAAGATGGCGGACCTCTTATTTGGATTCCCCATCCCCCGGATGTTCCAGGAACCTATGTTCAGAACCTTAGGCTGCATAGGAAACAAAGAGTAGGAAGGGACTTCAAACACCCAGTAATACGAAAAAAAACCCAGCTTTAAGCTCAATAACGTATATTGTGTGAAGAAACCACAATTACCTCTGTGACTCCAGACCAGTAGGGCAACTAAAAAAAGGCCCTACTACAAATTCAGTAAAATGCGTTATATAAAAAGAAAAAAAAATAAAAAAAACCATAGGACTTTCCCTAGTATTCTTACTAGTGTCTATTCCAAACATTTTCCCGTACTGTTTTCCCTTTCCCTGCCTCCCTATGTTCCACCACGGACACTGTGTGTATTCTAATTTTATTCTGTCTTAATTTTACTAAGCCCCTTGCTCCCCACCCCCCAACCATCCCACCCCCCACCCCACCCAACCCAACTTCCCCAGCACTCCCCCCCGGCTCCCCTCCCCCACCTTAAAAGGTTCGCCCATGGGGCTTAATTTGTGACCACCTCATACATCCCATATACCAAACCCATTCCTACCATGTTGCCCCCTCCCCCTACTGAAAATGTACCCATATACCAAATTTTAAGTGTAGTATTGTCCCCTTCCTTCATTTCTACTCTAAGATACAAGATCCCTCTTCTACTCTTTGCCAAGTTCAAAATTCTTCTCGAAGTTCCAAATCTTCAGCCCAAGTGTCCTTAACTTGCATGGCTCCTCTCTTTGGGTTTCAGCTTCTGTTTGTTTCCTTCAAGCCACCGTGTTGCTCCTGTCGGAGAGTAAAAAAAGAGGATTTCGCCTATTGCTTCTATCCGTAACCGAGCTGGGTACAGTAGTGCATACTTAACATCAAATTTTTGTAAACTGCGTTTGATCACCACGAATCCCCCCCTACGTCTCTGCAATTCTGGTGCGAAGCCTGGGTAAAATGAGATTTTGGATCCTTTATAGAAGGTGGGTCCATTCTCTAACTTTACGCAGTAGGGTTATCTTATCATTATGATTCAGGAACTTCATTAGTAGAGACCTAGGGTAACCTCCAGGAGGCGGAGCCCTGAAAGGGACACGATGAGCCCTTTCAATCGAGAACTGTAAAGAAAATACGTCTCTTCCAAATATTTCTATAAGCCATCCTTCCAAGAAAACAATAGGGTTGTGCCCCTCGCTCCCTTCTGGTAACCCCACTACCCTCACATTGTCCCTTCTGAGACGGTTTTCCATTTCATCCATTTTTTCAATGACTCTGCCCAGTTGATCCTTCATAGATTTAACTTCTTGCTGTAAGGGGAATACATCGTCTTCCACTTGGCTCACCCTTCCCTCCAGAGCAGTTATCCTTTCTACTGCCTTTTGTAGATCTTGTCTTATTAATGACAGTTCTTCTTTAACCTCTTTGACTTGGCAACTTAGTCCCTCTAACAATGTTTTACATGAGTTAACAGCTTGCAGTACTTCCCTCAGGGTGGGTTCTACCTCCGTTGTAGGGACATTGACAGGTATTGGTATATGATATTTTTCCACCATCCCTGCGCCTTTATTATTATTCACGTTCTTAAGCCCTGCTCCTACTGTGGCTGTTGATACCTGCCCCTGGCTTTTCCTATCCACAGGGACTTTTACTTGCGTTACTTGCCCATTTTTTGTGGGAGTCTGTTCGGAGGTGTGCGCATATTTCTCTAACTTTGCCGCTGCTGCCTGGCTTCCTTTCTCCTTTGCGGACCGCAGGGATTGAGACATAGCTGGACTTTGGAATATAAATGACGAACAGAAAAAATGCCAAAAAGAGAAGGTAGGGGGCACAGAGCAGATAAAGACGACACTGATAGCAATACAGGTGGCACAAATTTTTGTTGAGTTGGGCTATTTTATGCTGAGCTGTATTGTATTACTCAGTATCTTGATAGTTGTATAATAAACGCCCAGGCACTCCCCTGTTCCCTTGTTTTGTACAGCAGGGTTACTTGCACGTCTACTCCTTGATAACAAAGTCAACAACTGTACAAGCCTGTGCCCTGTCACAGAGTCCCACAGCATTCTGCGCTCTTTCCCAGCACCTATTACAGCCCACCAGCTGCCTTTAATAGTCCCAGCGTGCAATTGCACTAACAATGTTGCTCACCTGCGCTCTCCTGATCCCGTGCTTCACCAGCGGGAAGTCTAGGCTCCGAATATCCACTGCAAAGGGTACTTCAGCTGACTCTCGGCGGGGTCCACTCAGGCTATCCCCAATTCCAGAGACGCTAGCTTCTCACTCACGCCGATCTGCCGTTTTCTGAGTGGGCACGATGTTTCCCGGGCTCCAGTTGCGCAGGCGCAGTGGCAGCAGCAGCTCCTGCAGCAGGCTACAATGTGAAACGGCTTTCATGCACTGACTACCCCGCCGAGCGACACCTCGACCCCCTCAGTGCGGGGCACCAGGACACCAGGAGCAGGATTGCCGACACAGAACACAGAGCCGCCCAGCAGAACAATCCTTCAGTAGCAGAGAGGAGGCTCACATCCCACCACTCACTCACTCCACTGACTCCAACATCCGGTCACGCCCCCCCTCCCTTGCCCCAAGAATTACTCCTGACCGTTGTGCACGTCTGATCTGCAACTACAGGAAATGTTTGGTTGAAATTATTGCTGCCAAAGGAGGTTCAACCAGTTATTAAATCCAAGGGTTCACATACTTTTTCCACCTGCACAATGTTTGAATGTGAATGGTGTGTTCAATAAAAACATGGTAACATTTAATTCTTTGTGTGTTATTAGTTTAAGCAGACTGTGATTGTCTATTGTTGTGACTTAGATGAAGATCAGATCACATTTTATGACCAATTTGTGCAGAAATCCATATCATTCCAAAAGGGTTCACATACTTTTTATTGCAACTGTATATACAACATTGAGTTTGACTAGCACAGATCATAGTGGGGTTCCCAGGCACCTTGTGCCCCTAATGGACACAGGGTGATTTACACATAAGAGGGTCCGGGGAAATTGGACACAGTTTCCAAAGCTCTCCAAGGTAAGCTGGAGTTACACAAACCCCCCACCCAAAGTGACTCCTGTCACAGTCCTACTTAAATACACTGACACTAAAACTAATACTCACATTGACACTAAATATAAAACCTTTTTTTTCCTAACCTAAAACACACTGACCCTATAACTGACAATAACACTGACTGACACTTACACCAACTTACACACCGCCATTAAATGACACTAGCACTGACCCTAAGCGACACACTGACTCTGACACTAACTGACACTAACACTGACACTAACTGATAGACATGTGCGATTCGTTTTGTCTTGAATGGAAAATTCGGACAAATTTTCGTTTTTCGGAAATTCGGATGTATCCCAATTTCCAAATCGCAAGAGTGCCAAATTTAAACAAATCCGAAATAACGAAAAAAAATTTCAGATGAAATTCGAATCAGTTTCGAATAGTTTGCGAATAATTTTTGAATTTGAATAGTTTTCAAATTCAAACCATTTTACAATTTCCAAAACGAATAAAATAGAATAGAAAATAAAGAAATAGAACAGAAAAAAATAATAGAATAGAAAAGAATATAACAGAAAATAAAAGAATAGAATATAATAGATTAAAACAGAACAAAATAGATGAGAACATAAAAGGACAGAATAGACTAGAATATAATAGAAACAAATAGAATAGAATAACATAGAAGAGAAATAAATAGAATTTCAATAACAACATCCAACACTACTGCACCTTGTCCTGCATCCTTCCCAGCTGCCAGCAGAGTCACCCAATGCGCGGTGAAACTTAGGTAACGTCTCTGTTCATGCCTGCTGGACCATGAGTCAGCGGTAATATGCACCTTACCGCTGACCGCCCTGTCCAGCAAGGCATGGACATTGCCTTCCATATGCCGGTAGAGAGCCGGAATCGCCTTCCGTGAGAAAAAGTGGCGTTTGGGTACCTGCCACTGAGGAACCGCACATTCCACAAACTCACGGAAGGGGGCAGAGTCTACCAACTGAAAAGGCAGCAGTTGAAGTGCTAGCAATTTTGCCAAGCTAGCATTCAACCGCTGGGCATGTGGATGGCTGGGAGCGAACTTCTTTCGGCGGTGCAGCAGCTGGGGCAGGGAAATTTGCCTGGTACAATCTGACGTCGGTGTACCGAAAGCAGATTGCCCACAAGTACTTGGCTGTGACGCACCTAATTCTACACCTTCATTCCTCTCAGTGCAGGTCTCAGAGAGGACTGAAGGTATAGTGGAGTTGGAGATCTCAGCTGATGAGGAGCAAGGAGAGGTCCTCTTTGTTCTTTGGTGTGGGTCTTTTAGATACGCTTGCCAACGAACTGCATGGCAGGTCAACATATGTCTGGTCAAGCATGTGGTGCCTAAGCGGGAGATGTTTTGGCCACGCGAGATACGCTTGAGACATATGTTGCAAATAGCAGTGGTGCGATCTGATGCACTCATCTCAAAAAAGGCCCACACCAAAGAACTTTTGGAATAACGCGAAGAGACAGCAGCGCCCTGCACATGCGGAGCTTTGGGGTGTGATGCAGTCAGTGTGCTGCCCTTAGGCTGGCCCCTGGAGGGCATCCTGCCTCGTTGGTGATGTGCCTCCTCCTCCTCCTCTCTCCTATCAGGCACCCACGTTGAGTCAGTGACCTCATCATCCCCTCCCTCCTCATCACTGGAGCAAACCTGGCAGTATGCTGCAGCAGGGGAAGCATGACTGCCAGATTGCTGTCCTTCTTGGGCACCCCCTCTGTCCGTGCTCACGTTACTGCCTTCATCTAGCTCAGTATCATCATCAAAGCCTTCTAAACGCTGGGCATCCTCCTGGAGCATGTACCCAACACTGTGGTCAAACAGTTCGAGGGACTCCTTAGAAGGACATGGTGGGGCTAGGGAAGGAGCCACTGATGCCATTGAGCCGAGGGAAGAGGCCGCGTTGGCAACTGCTTTGCCAGACAAAGTACCCTGAGCATGGGTGAGAGAGGATGAGGAGGATGAGGACGGCTTGGTCATCCACTCGACCAAGTCTTCCGCATGTTGCGGCTCAACACGGCCAGCTGCCGAAAAAAAGGCCAAGCGTCTCCCGCGGCCACGTGCTGATGAGGATGCACCATCTCCACGACCAGCACTGTTGCCTCTAGACACAGAGCCTGCTTGCCCTCTTTTATCTTTTATTGGCTTGTGACTGTCTGCCTCTCCTTGTTGGCCTTCCAGACATACTAATGGCCTGTAGCTGCACTAACCTGGGATATATGGATATATATATACATATATATATATATATATATATATATACTGATACTGCAGCTAGCAAAATCAACTGCCTGCCTGTAGTATGAGAACACCACCAACCTTCTACAGGTAGCTTTAGCTGAACACTGTGCAGAGCTTGCAAAAAACTAACTTGTAGCTTATTTAGCTGCCTGCGGTAGTGAGAGGATCAGGAAAACACCACCAACCTTCTACAGGTAGCTTTAGCTGAACACTGTGCAGAGCTCGCAAAAAACTAACTTGTAGCTTATTTAGCTGCCTGCGGTAGTGATAGGATCAGGAAAACACCACCAACCTTCTACAGGTAACTTTAGGTGAACACTGTGCAGAGCTCGCAAAAAACGAACTTGTAGCTTATTTAGCTGCCTGCGGTAGTGATAGGATCAGGAAAACACCACCAACCTTCTACAGGTAGCTTTAGCTGAACACTGTGCAGAGCTCGCAAAAAAATAACTTGTAGCTTAATTTAGCTGCCTGCGGTAGTGATAGGATCAGGAAAACACCACCAACCTTCTACAGGTAGCTTTAGCTGAACACTGTGCAGAGCTCGCAAAAAAATAACTTGTAGCTTATTTAGCTGCCTGCGGTAGTGATAGGATCAGGAAAACACCACCAACCTTCTACAGGTAGCTTTAGCTGAACACTGTGCAGAGCTCGCAAAAAACTAACTTGTAGCTTATTTAGCTGCCTGCAGTAGTGATAGGATCAGGAAAACATCACCAACCTTCTACAGGTAGCTTTAGCTGAACACTGTGCAGAGCTCACAAAAAAATAACTTGTAGCTTATTTAGCTGCCTGCGGTAGTGATAGGATCAGGAAAATACCACCAACCTTCAACAGGTAGCTTTAGGTGAACACTGTGCAGAGTTCACAAAAAAATAACTTGTAGCTTATTTAGCTGCCTGCGGTAGTGATAGGATCAGGAAAACACCACCAACGTTCTACAGGTAGATTTAGCTGAACACTGTGCAGAGCTCGCACTACACTAACTTGTAGTTTTAGCTGAACACTGTGCAGAGCTCGCAAAAAACAAACTTGTAGCTTATTTAGCTGCCTGCGGTAGTGATAGGATCAGGAAAACACCACCAACCTTCTACAGGTAGCTTTAGCTGAACACTGTGCAGAGCTCGCACTGCACTAACTTGTAGCTTTAGATGAACACTGTACAGAGGTCGCACTACACTAACTTGTAGTTTTAGCTGAACACTGTTCAGAGGACGCACTACACTAACTTGTAGCTTTAGCTGAACACTGTGCAGAGGTTGCACTACACTAACTTGTAGTTTTAGCTGAACACTGTTCAGAGGACGCACTATACTAAATTGTAGCTTTAGCTGAACACTGTGCAGAGGTCGCACTACACTAACTTGTAGTTTTAGCTGAACACTGTTCAGAGGACGCACTACACTAACTTGTAGCTTTAGCTGAACACTGTGCAGAGGTCGCACTACACTAACTTGTAGTTTTAGCTGAACACTGTTCAGAGGACGCACTACACTAAATTGTAGCTTTAGCTGAACACTGTGCAGAGGTCGCACTACACTAACTTGTAGTTTTAGCTGAACACTGTTCAGAGGACGCACTACACTAACTTGTAGCTTCAGCTGGACACTGTGCAGAGGTCGCACTGCACTAACTTGTAGTTTTAGCTGAACACTGTGAGGAGGACGCACTACACTAACTTGTAGCTTTAGCTGAACACAGTGCAGAGGTCACACTACACTAATTTGTAGTTTTAGCTGAACACTGTGAGGAGGACGCACTACACTAACTTGTAGCTTTAGCTGAACACTGTGAGGAGGACGCACTACCCTAACTTGTAGCTTTAGCTGAACACTGTGCAGAGGTCACACTAAACTAACTTGTAGCTTTAGCTGAACACTGTGAGGACGCACTACACTAACTGTAAATAGTCTAGCTGCCTGACTATGGTACTAATAGGGTCAAAAGAACACCAGCAATTTTCTTCAGGTAGCTGTAAATACTGTAACAAGACAAGCCTGCCTGTCAGTAGGAAGATAACAGGAACGGATCTAGCTAAACTGAATACAGTGTATATATATATATATATATATATATATATATATATATATATATATATATATATATATATATATACATACAACACCTGGGATGCATATATATACACAATACACTGTAAGTGCAGCTAACTCACTGACTGTCCTGCCTAATCTATCTAACTTAAATCAAATGACACTGTCTATCTGTCTATCTCTTTCAACGCCGGAACACACACTACACTTATATAGTGTGGGGAGTGTACTAAATCCCCTGAGCCATAATTGGCCAAAGCCTCCTTGGATTTGCCCAATTACGGCTCTCTGTTCAGACAGCGCTGCGATTGGCCAAACATGTGGGTCATAGTGCATGCTTGGCCAATCATCAGCCAGCAATGCACTGCGATGCCGCAGTGAATTATGGGCCGTGACGCGCCACACAAATTTGGCGCGAATGGCCCATATCATTCGCAATTCGACGAACGGTTGAACAGACATGGGTTCGACTCTAACACAAAGCTCATCCCTACTCATTTGTAATCGTTGCTTTTGATCGTTATAATGGATCTTCCCAAAAAATACCAAATGTGGCGCAAAAACATTTTAAGAATCCCAGAATTCACGTAATCGACGAGAAGGACCACTACTAGATGGCCATCTTTTTAGAGCTCCGATACAAAAGTAAAATGGCCAATCTACTGCCTCTGATGCTCTGATCCATGAAAGGAGACACAGTGGTGTCAGTAGCTGTTCAAGGCCTCTTTTCAGAGTTTTTTTCAACAAAATAATATGTAAAGCACCATGTCATTCCCAATACTCACACCCAAACACAGGACGTGCACGTATATTTAAACAACGATTATGCCCAGGGCTGGCGCTACAACTAGGCAGCCGCCTGGGGCGCACTACCACCTAGGGCGCTGCCACGGCCTCTGTCCCGGTGAAGCCTCAGGCATGTACTGACCTCTCCTGGCTCTCCTCTCTTAGTCGGCGTGAGTCCCGTTCAGTGTCGGCTGTCCCGGGAACACATCCGCTGAAGGTGCCGCCAAGCCCTTCATGTGTCCCCCTGAGCTCCCAGCTGACAAAATTAGGTTTCGCCTAGGGTGTCAAAAATCCTGATTATACCATACATATTGGGTATCGCCACGGACACTGGAGTGAGAGCAATAACTTTAGGTGCCTCATTTACAGTTAACTCAAAACAATGAGCTGTAAAAGGCATTTAAAGCATCGCTTATTGATAATTTTGAGTACTGTAATTTTTTGCCATTTTGCAGGTGTGCACAGTTTTGAGGCATGGACACACTTGGTAGCTATTTACTCATCACGACCTCATCTTTTATTCTGTGCACATAAATTGGGGATTGATTTGTGTTGGTGTGCACTAAAATGAATTTTACTGTATTTTTTCCCTGATAAATAGATAATTGATAAATCTTTCTCAAATATTGGGCAACATAAAATATTGCAACTACCATTTTTTGTTCTACAGGGCCGCTGCTATCAGAAAATATATAGCATTCTGGGGGTGTTAAGTAATGTTCTATGACTTTTTTGAATTCATGTGAGGGCATCAATTTAGGGGCAATCAAGGGGTTAACTGTGTTCCTAACATTGTTTACTGGGTGTACTGTGTGCTGTTTTTATTAAGCAATGTGCCGGTTTTTACTCCATGCTTTGCATGGAGAAAAAAAGGGCGCATTGCTGCTTTCTGTAGAGAGTCCTGTGTTGATAAACACAGGGCTCTCTTCTGTCATTTAGTCAGCCGATCAGCAAGTCCTGGTAGTAAATCATCGGTTGGGACCTGCTGATCAGCTTGTGCTGTAGCGAATGACAGCACAGCCGGGGGCAGTTGCCGCCTGCCACCTACCCGGAAATATAAAATCATGAACATGTACGTGATTCAACACAGCAGGGCCACCCTGCCGCAATACAAGTGCGGTGGGTGGTTCTGAAGCAGTTAAAGTTGTTCTAAAGACTAAAAGTTTTTTTACCTTAATGTGTTCTCTACAGTAACCTCCCTGGCGGTAATCCCGAGTGTGGCTCGGGGTTAAATTTCAGTACCATCAGCGGTAACCCCGATCTGCACTCGGAATTGCATTGCAAAATCCTGGTGCAGTGTACTTACCTTGTCAGCAGGATCCTGCGATGTCCCCCCACAGTGTCTGCGGGCTGTGTCCTCCACCAGATGCTCTGTGTTCCAGGCTCTGTTCCCTGCGAGCGTCACGACGCATGGGGGCGGAGCCCGGTGGAGAATTCAAAAAGTACACAAAACATAACACATACAGTACACTGTAATCTTATTCCAATCAATGTTAATAATGTTACCATTTCTAAACTACTCAACCTAACCTCCTCTTTTAACCTAACACAATGAACACAAACCACAACTCACTCCAACGGGAACACTCTCGACCTTGTATTCTCCCATCGCTGCACTCCCTGCAATCTCTCTAACACCCCCTTTCCTCTCTCTGAGCACAACCTTATCCATTTCACACTCTCCTTGTCTCCTACATCCCATGCTGCCAACCCATAAACCACTACCCGCAGGAACCTTCGCAACCTCAAACCTTCCTTTCTTCACTCTGCTACTGATGGCCTTTATGACAAAATCGCACCCCTGTCCTGCCCAGACCTAACCACTTGCATCTACAACACCACGTTGTCATCCTCCCTAGACGTACTTGCTCCTCTTTCTACACGCAGAACCAGACCCCATCTGCCACAACCCTGGCAAACAGACGACACCAGAAGTCTCAAGAGACACAGCCGTGCTCTTGAGCGAGCATGGCGTAAATCTAAATCACTACAAGATTTTACCCTCTACAAATCTGCCCTTCTCAAATACAACTCCTGCCTCCACACTGCTAAACAAACCTATTACAACACTCTCATCAAAACCCTCTAATCCAAACCTCGTCAGCTCTTTTCTACCCTTAATACCTTACTTCACCCCTCACTGCCCCCACCCACCAACTTGCTTACCGCTCAACATATTGCCAACCACTTCAATAGCAAAATCAACACATTTCGCAAGGAGATATCCAGCATTCAAATTCCTCCCCTACCCAACATATCAGGTCCAACACCACACTCAATACTCTCCTCCTTTTGCCCAGTTACCACAGAAGAAGTTGATAAACTCCTCTCCATGGCCCACCTCACTACCTGTCCCCTGGACCCTGTCCCCTCTCAATTACTGCGACCACCTTCCCACTCTATCCTCAACTCCCTAACCCACATCTTCAACCTCTCCCTCTCCTCCGGCACCTTTCCTTCCCCGCTCAAACATGCACTGGTTACCCCCATACTCAAAAAACCCTCATTAGACCCCACCCGTTTGAATAATTTAAGACCTATCTCCCTGCTCCCGTTTGCCTCCCAGCTCATTGAACGCCTTGTTCATGACCAAATGAGTCGCTACCTCATGGACAACAACCTTCTCGACTCCCTACAGTCTGGCTTTCGCCCAAAACATTCTACTGAAACTGCCCTACTAAAACTCACCAATGACCTAATAACTGCCAAAACCAATGGCCACTACTCCATACTCATACTTTTAGACCTCTCTGCTGTCTTTGACACAGTTGACCACCTGCTCCTCCTCAGCAAATTACACTCCCTTGGCCTCCATGATTCTGCATTATCCTGGTTCTCCTCCTACCTATCTCAGCGCACTTTCAGTGTCACTTACAACTCCATCTACTCCGCTCCCCTTCCTCTTTCTGTTGCGGTACCCCAAGCCTCCATCCTTGGGCCTCTCTTTTTTTCACTCTATACCTCTTCCCTGGGCCAGTTGATAACCTCCCATGGCTTCCAATACCACCTCTATGCCGATGACACACAGATCTATCTCTCCACTCCTCAACTCACCCCCTCTATCTCCTCACGGATCTCAAACTTGCTGAATGACATATCGGTATGGATGTCACACCACTTCCTCAAACTTAATCTTTCTAAAACTGAGCTTGTTATATTTCCTCCTTCACGGTCCCCCACCTGTGACTTCACCATTAATATCAACAACACAACCATTGGTCCCTCCACACATGCCAGGGTCCTGGGTGTAATCCTTGACTCTGACCTCTCCTTCAGCCCCCATATCCAATCACTGGCTAAATCCTGCCGCCTTAACCTCCGCAACATCTCCAGAATTCGACCCTTCTTGACTGACACCACAAAGCAACTTATTCACTCCTTGATTATTTCCTGCCTCGACTACTGCAACTCTCTCCTTAATGGCCTACCCTTAAGCAGGCTATCCCCCCTTCAGCCTATTATGAATGCTGCTGCTAGACTAATACACCTCACTAATCGATCCGTGACTGCTGCTCCTCTCTGCCAATCCCTTCACTGGCTTCCCCTACCCCACTGTGTAAAATTCAAAATGCTAACCATAACATACAAGGCCATTCACAACATCGCCCCCATCTACATCACCAACCTCATCTGCATATATCACCCAAATCGCCCCCTCCGCTCCTCCCAGGACCTCCTGCTCTCTAGCTCCCTTATTACCTCCTCCCATGCTCGCCTTCAGGACTTCTCCAGAGCCTCTCCCATCCTCTGGAATTCCCTGCCCCAGTATGTCCGATCAGCCCCTACCCTGTCCACCTTTAGGAGATCCCTGAAAACTCATTTATTCAGGGAAGCCTATCCTACACCCACATAACTGTCCCTGAGCCACCCCCATCAAATCATTTTTTGCAGCTATTACCTTTTGTACCACCACCCCCTCCCTTTAGAATGTAAGCTCTACGAGCAAGACCCTCCTGTACCTTTTGTATTGAACTGTACTGTAATTGTGTCGTCCCCTTTATACATTGTAAAGCGCTGCGTAAACTGTTGGCGCTATATAAATCTTGTATAAAAATAATATAATAATAATAATTACTGTATCAAATGATTTCACATCCCTTTTGTCCCTATTGCTTTGTCCGGTGCCCTGCATGCAGTTTTATATTATATATACTGCTTTTTCTGCCTGGAAACTTGAGATTGTCCATGGCAACCAAAAAGTGTCCCTTTACAACAAAAGTTGTTTTAGACCAGCTAGAAAACAGCGATAGTAAATTAGAACACTTGCAGAATTGAGCGATAGTGAATCGTGAGGAAATTAATTTTATTAATATATTAATATTTTTTATAATTATTTATAGTTATTTATTATATTATAATTTATGATTTCGTGTTTCAAACTTTATCATACCCGGGATGTCTACTAGACTCTTTTTTGGACAGATTTATGTGTGTTATTACTAAGAATTACAGGCCTACAATATAAAACGCCAAATTTCTATGCAAAACAATGTACCGCCTTGAGATGCAAAAATCTGACATAATCATACTGCCAGGATGGCTACGGTAAAAAAATCCCCACTACTTGTTACCCCTCCCCCCCATCCCTGCCTTCTCTTATGATCCAGCGCTGTCCTGTTTGCAGCCCCGCTCTCCCCGTTATGCTGGTCTCACAGGAGACTCTGGCAGCCATGGGAAAAAACAACACAAACAATATACCAAGGTGCTAAAGCTTATTGGACAGTAGTGACTGTAGTAGTGAGAGGGGGTGGAGCTTACCAGGACTGTGTGCATCTATGGACAGCCCACATTACAAGAGCGCCTGCCCTTTCAACACACAGCTTTCTGAGGAGGCACCTGCAGGAACATGGAGTGGAGAGGGTTGATGGAGGACTCCAGCAGAGGAGGTATGGGACCATTCTGAGTAATACCATTGTATAGAGCAGGTAAGTATAACATGTTTTTTTTTATTCTAATGAAAAAAAATGCCTTTACAACCACTTTAATGCCAAACCCAGTTTTGCTACTTTGACATGTTACTTTGACTTTGACATGTGTTAGTAAAACTGTACACATCATTTACACTACTTAGTGTATCCTGGTGGATTATACCCTGTTTTTATCAGGACATATTGGGCTTTCATTTGCTTTCATTTGCTAGTAAATATTAATGGATATATCTCCTGATAATGTTTTATGATCAAAAGGGAAACTGTTCCAAAATAGTAAAAAAAAAAAAAATTTTTTTAACTTTATCTGTATATTTTTATGCCATTACTGTGACACACCACCAAAAAAAAAAAACTTCTACACACGGTCGGACATTGATCGGACATTCCGACAACAAAAACCTAGGATTTTTTTCGACAGATGTTGGCTCAAACTTGTTTTGCGTACACACGGTCGCACAAAGTTGTCGGAATTTCTGATCGCCAACAACGCGGTGACGTCAACCACGTACGACGAGACTAGAAAAGGCCAGTTCAGAACCAAGCGCAGCACCCTTTGGGCTCCTTTTGCTAATCTCGTGTTAGTAAAAGTTTGGTGAGAGACGATTCGCGCTTTTTCAGACTCGTGGTTTTCAGATCGTTTTCTGGGGTTCAGTTTGTGCTTGTGGGTTTGTATCTGCTCTTCAGTGCGTGCAAGCAAGCTCCGCGTGACTTTGTCATTGTGTTCTTGTTCGTTCGTTACTGTTTTTCAGGTCGCTCTTCACAGGCCTTGCTGTTCTTCAGTGTGTTCTGTTGCTTCGTTCTGAGCAGCCGACCGTTTTCTAGCCATGTTGCGTATACGTACTCCTCGTAGAGTTCGTGCTGTGCGGGGTCTTGGTGTTGGGGTCCTGACCTTGACACAAGTCCAGTCCATGAACAGGGTGGGGAGGAGTTCATGGACCAAGAATTGGTTGCTTCAGCATGACCAGTTCTCTCATATGCCTTTTTCCCTCGTGAGATCCGTGAGAATAATCCTGATGATTTCAGGAACTTTCTCAGGATGACGGACCCCATATTTCACAATTTGTTGGCTTCGCTGACCCCCTATATCAGCAGGCAGGATACCTGCATGAGGCAAGCCATCACTCCGGAGCAGAGGCTCGTCGCTACCCTGCAGTACTTAGCAACAGGGAGAAGCCTGCAGGACTTGAAGTTCTCGACAGGCATCTCCCCCCAGGCTCTGGGGATCATTATCCCAGAGACCTGATCTGCCATCATCCAGGTCCTGCAGAAGGAGTATATGAAGGTAAGATTTTTATCCTTTAATATCACATTTTATTGTATTGAATGTTTGCTAATATATTGTATTTCTTTCCTCATTCCCTAATTACCATGATTGTAATATGCTGTGAATGTCCCCTTTATTCTCATGCATGCTGGATTTTTTTTTTTTCTTTTTTTTTTTTCCACATCAGTAAACAGTATTTGGAGGGCTAAATCAGTTTGATGTTCATTAACTGTCGCCTTCTCATATTCACATCATAGTGGATTATACTTTTTCTCATTTTTTTTTATATCGTCATAATGACCAAAGAATTCCGTTACACATCTTTACCATCAAGTCCCCTATCACTTCCATCTCATAAGCCCCACTAACTAAGACTCGATAACCAAAGGGACCCATCCTTTTCCAACTCAGTTTGGAGAGAGAGGGGACCAGTATAGAGAAATAAAAAGGACAAAAGCACCAACAAAAAATACAAGAAGAGAGGTTTGTAAAAATGAACTTGTGGGCTCCCCGTGCCCATCTTCTACTGACCCAGCCTGCATTGTGCACCAAGTTACCTATGTCCTAATACCCCAATCCCCCCCACCCACTCCCCATATATTTATCCTGTGCCCTACTAACTATATATTTGACTAAAAATATTCATATCCAGAAACACTTTATTATAGCATCCTTTGCCTGCAAGGATACCAGTTGTCTATATACCTATATTAAGCCCTTCCCTCAGCCTATTCCATGCCTATGCCGAACCCGCTATTAATGACCCTTCACTTTCTCTATCCACATCTTCCACATACTTTCAAATTCCTGAAGATTGCCCCTTTTTATGTACTCCATTCTTTCCCTACCCAGGGTTTCATTCATTGTAGAGATCCAATCTTTCACGGTGGGGGGCTCCTTTGCCTGCCATCTAAGTGTTATCAACTTTCTAGCCTGAAACAGGGCCCGCGTGACAGCTAAGGTAGTACTCAGCCTTTCTCCCATCACTCTTCTATGCCCCAGAATACAAGCCAAGGCCTCCTTTGCCACTGTCGTACCGAAAATATTTCCCAAGTTCCCAGTCACCTCCTCCCAGTATCTGAACAGCTTGGGACACCTCCACACCATGTGGATGAGATCTCCCGTCCTTCGACACCTGGGGCAGTTGTCATTGGGCCTTCTCCCAAATTTAAAAAGTCTTTTTGGAGTATAATAGGCTCTGTTTAACAGCATTAAGTGTGAGAGTCTCTGTGAAGGGGTCACAGAAACCTGCGCTCACAACGCCAAGATTCTCGCCCATTGTTCCTGGGTCATTCCTCCCATCTCCTCTTCCCATTTAGCCTTTACACCAAGGAGTATTTCCCTGCTATTAACCGATTTGCTTAATTGGTCATAAATTCTTGAAATTACCCCTCTAGTGGGGGTTATTTGAATTATGCACTGAAATAGAGGCATCTCTTCCCATCTCGGAATCTGGGCTTTAAATTGTGCTTTAAGGGCATGTTCCAACTGGACATATAGGAAGAAAGACCCCCGGGGAAGCTTAAACTCCCTAACCAGTTCTGGAAATTTCTTTAACCCAGAGTCGTTATATAATTGACTTAACATACTGATACCAAGCTTCTCCCACTCTCTAAATATGCCTATTTTAAGAACTTCCTGCAAATTGCGGTTGTTCCAAATAGGAGAGTAGGCTGTTAGGTCTCCATACCCCATCTTTTTCTTAACTGTTTTCCAGAGTTTGATTATCAATTTAATTGTTGGAAATTTATCATGGAACGCGTCCGCCTCTAGGACTTCAATAATTGTATTATGTGCGGAGCTCAACAACAGTAACTTGCCATTAGGGGTGCCTCCTTTCGGTATCCCACAGCCCAATAATTGCTGCAACTGAGTTGAGTAAAAATAACTCTCGGGATGTGGGAGGGCAAGGCCCCCCTCCCGGGTAGGGAGCTGGAGCACTCCAAGACGAATCCTGGCTTGTTTCCCCTTCCAAATCAATTCCCTAAAGAGACTATCAATTTTTTTAAACCACTTCTTGCCTATCCAGACAGGGGAGTTGTGCAAGACGTATAGCAGTTGTGGCATCCATATCATTTTTATTAAGCTACATCTTCCTGCGACTGATAGGGGCAGGCGTCTCCAAATTCCTATTTTTCGTTTAAATTTTGTTAATTAAGGAACGAGGTTTTTACTAATGTATAGAACAAGGTCCTTCGTCAGGACAATCCCTGGGTACTTCAAAGCTTCCACTATTACCATCTGGGGCATACCACATGCTATTGTCTCATTTATGGGGTCTATCGGCAGAAACTCCGATTTCTCCCAGTTTATCTCTAAGCCAGAAAAACTACCGAAGTCCTCCACTATCCTCATTGCTCCCGGTAGTGATTTTCTCGAGTCTCCCAGAAATAACAGAATGTCATCCGCATACAATGCGATTCTTTCCTCGCCTGTTTTTCTCTGGAAGCCGGTTATCGCTCGACTTCCCCTTATGGAAATGGCCAGGGGTTCCATCACCAGTGTAAACAACAGAGGGGAGAGTGGGCATCCCTGCCTCGTCCCCCTCTCCAGCTCAAACCAGTCCGAAAATTCGTTGTTAATTTTTAATCTTGCCTTGGGACGAGTATATAGCATTCTGATCCACCCTATAAAGGCAGGGCCGAATCCGAAGTTCTCCAACACGCGCCACATATAGCCCCACTCCACGCTATCAAAAGCCTTGGATACGTCAAGGGTCATCAACGCTCTCGAACCCTCATTCACCGCTGGGGTCTGTAAATTCAAAAACGCCCTTCTAATATTCAGGCTCGTGGATCTATTAGCTATGAAGCCCGCCTGGTCCTCGTGAATCAGCTTATGGATAACCCCATTCAATCTTGCTGCCAACACTTTGGCCAGAATTTTTACATCCGTGCATAAGAGAGAAATTGGTCTATAGGCGGCCATATCCAAGGGATCTTTCCCTTCTTTCTGTAATACAATAATGGTTGCTTCTAGCATTGAGGCAGGTAGTTGGCCCCCCTCAAGCGCCCCCCCCAAAACTTTCAGCAGTTCGGGGATCAACACTTCGCCATAGTGTTTGTAGGTCTCAATTGGAAGACCATCTGGCCCGGGCGTCTTATGGGTTGCCATGCCCGCTACTGCTTGGTGTAATTCTGCTATAGATATTGGGGCATCTAATATCTCTCTCTCTTCTTGTGATATGGTGGGGATATCTAACTCCCTTAGAAAGTCCTCCATCTTGGCCTCCTTACCCCTCTTCTGGGAGGAATACAGTTTTTTATAGTAATCCCTGAAGGCTTGTACTATTTTTAAGGTGCTTGATACTTCCTCACCGCTCTGGGATCTAATCGCGAGGACCGTGGATGGAGCTGCATTTGATTTTGCTAGCATAGCCAGTGTCCTTCCCATTCTCTCGCCCTCCACCATAGATTCCTGTCTTTGGAGTAACAGCCTGGTTTCTGCTTTCTGTATAACCACTGATCTATATGCTTGTTGTTGCTCTTGCCAGGTACTTTCCGTCTCCGGGGTTGGGTTGCAAGTATAGTTATTTTCTGCTTCAAGAGCGTCTCTCAACAAACTCTCCTCCTCCCTTCCAGCCTCTTTATTGAATTTAGCTATCTGCTGTATCAGGACCCCCCTAAAAAAAGCTTTAAGGGCGTCCCATAGCATAGAGGGGGACACCGTTCCCTGATTATTCTCAACAAACTCCCTTAAGGAGGAAAGTATCCCATCCGGCTTTTTAATAATTTCAAACCAGTACGGGCTTATACTCCAGTTCTTCCGGGGCCTAGGCTCCCCAAGATTTAAAATGGCTACCATAGGTGAGTGGTCTGAGATGCCTCTTGGCCAGTACGTTATTTTTTCTACCATCTGGAGAGCCCTATCATTTCCTAGGGCTAGGTCTATCCTTGAAAGCGCGGAGTATGATACAGAACAGCAAGTATATTGCAGCACGCCTGGGTTCCGTGCCCTCCACAGATCCACTAATCCCACTTCTTCCAAAAAAAAGCTTAACCGGCTCCTTACTGAGTCCTCTGAGCATTTTCGTAGTAGGAATCTATCCAGCCCTTTATCTAGAACCTCGTTGAAGTCCCCCATTGCTACAATCGGCACCTCTTTTTTATCTAGCAGGAATTCGTACAGTTTAAGCAAGACATCCAGATTAAAGGGCGGAGGGATATATATATATTTGCCACCACATACCTGGCGTTTTCAATAGAGCATAATAAAAAGATGTATCTACCCAACTCGTCTATCCTGACCTGGCTGCAGGAAAACTTCACCCCAGACTTTACCAAAACACTCACTCCCCTACTGTAGGAGGAGTGAACCGCATGAAATTGGGTTTGAAATTTTTTCATCTGTAAGTGATGAGTAGTTTCCTTGGTTAGGTGGGTTTCCTGCAGACAGACCAGATCAACCCCACATCTCTCCATCATAGAGAACACTGCCAATCTTTTAAGTGGTGTACCTAGGCCCCTGACATTCCAGGATCCTATTTTCAGGGTCTTAGCTAGCATCTAAAGACTGAAGAATATCCTTTGCCCCAACACGTGCAATCATATATATCAGAAAGATAAAAGAGAAATATAATATATATATCCCTACACCCAAAACTAGTTTTTCCCCTCCTTGTGACTATTGTGACAGTTCCATGTGTATGCATACTTGGCCTCTAAACCACGTGTTCATTTTGGCTATATTAGCCTTACTTTGGGCATAAATTTGCCATAGACAGTGCTTGCATGTGCGTGTAGAACAACCAAAAGCCTATAAGTGAAAAACTGGATACCTCCAGAATAGTTTCTAGTGCTGTATATTCTTAAAAGTAGTATTTTACCCCCCTGACACCCCTCCCTTCCGCCCTCCCCTCCCTACCCTTTCCCCCTTCCATACCCCCGTTTCTACCCCCCCCCTTCCCCCCTCCCCACTTTCCCACCCACACCCACCTATCTAGGTGAACCCCCCGGGGGTTTACCATGACCGTTTTCACACCCGCTACCAACACCCTATTATACCAGTCGTCCCACTCACCTCCCCACAAACAGGCAACTATGTGCACCCATCCCACCCCCACCCCCCAACAAGCACAAACTTTTAGTAACTAGCAGATAGGGGTGAATACTAAGGAACAGGGACCACTAAACAAAAGAAAGGAGAAAAAAAAAAAGGGAAAAGGAAAAAGTGTAAATAAATCCCCTGTGTCTCCCCGCTCCCCACCGCGTCACCCCATTAACACACCGGTCCAATTCATCCTCCTTAACCCTCTAAATAAGATTCGCTAATTTTTCTCTGTTGTCCTCGAGCCACTTCTCAACCCCAGCAGGAGAGTTAAAAAACAAGGTTTCCCCCAAGGCTGTAACCCACAACCTTGCCGGGTAGAGGAGGGCGTATGGCAGCTTAATTTTTTGTAGATTGCGTTTTGCTTGGATATATTCCGCCCTGCGCCTCTGCAAATCTGGTGAAAAGTCAGAGTAGAACGAGATTTTTGCGCCTTTAAAGCGGACCTCCCCTGCCTCCCTGGTCTTCCGTAACAGAGTCACTTTGTCCCTATAATTAAGGAATCTCAAGAGAAGGGGTCGGGGGTGGCCCCCCTCCGGCGGTGCCCTGAAGGGAATCCTGTGGGCTCTTACGATGGCAAACGAGGCCGAGAACGATTCTTTCCCGAATAGCTCCCCCAGCCACTTCTCTAGGAACTCAACCGTGTTGGCGCCCTCGCTTTTTTCAGGCATTCCTACCAACCTCACATTATCTCTTCTGCTCCTATTCTCCATCTCATCCAGTTTAGAAGCTTGTTTGGATATCTGTTCTTTCAGCCATTCCATTTCTTTAATCATTGGGGACACATTATCTTCTAGGCCACTGACTCTTTCTTCCAGGGCTGAGGTTCTCTCCGCCGTTTTCTGCAAATCTTGTCTAACCAGTAGCAAATCTGCTTTTACCTCTTTCATTTGTGCACAGAGTTCTTTAAGTGAGCCATTGCACATCCCTACTGCCATGAATACATCCGTTAAAGTTGGTTCTTTATCCAGAGGTTGATTCGGATCTCTTATTAACTCCATATTCAGATTTATATTCTGTTCGCTTGACCCCGGGGCTTTATTATTTTGCGTTTTAGAGGACTGTACGATAGGTGCACTCCCGGAGGGCTGTGAATGTGGCTGACCCTGGCTTTTCCTATCCGATGCCCCCCCTGCTGAGACTTCAGCTGTGCCCCCTTTTTTGGAGGGGTCAGAGCTGAGGCATGAGCAAATTGCTCCAGTTTTGCTGCTGCAGATGCTGCCATAGTATGTTGCGAGGTCTTCTCTTTCGCTGAGCGTAGACTCTGCATCCTTTGCTCTTAAATATGTTCTCTTATAGCAATTGGTTTAATCAGACGGGGGGAGGATAAAGGGAGGAGGAGAGAACTTATACCCTTATCTGCTCGCGTTATGGGGCTTACAAGAAGAAAGATGCTTTTTAATAGAATGATGACCAGAGCGAAGCTGCCTTTTTTTTTTTTTCACCCCTATACACCCCCGTCCCTTCTGCAGCCGATGCCCCCACCCCCTCCTAGCTCCACCATAGAATGAAATGGCTATTCTGGATGACTTGTTTATACAACAACAATGTATATCAGCTGGAATGAATGTAAAACATATCCCAACACCCCCAAGCCTGCCGCCCCTTCAGCTACTGAGCCCGTCCTGAACCCCCTACTCCTGCAAGAGCTTGGGTAGTAGGTAGAGGGCAACCCCACCTGAGACTGAGGGGTTAGGAAGTTAATACACAGACCTGCTGCTCCCAGACCCAACCTGAGCTCAGTGCAAACATTGAGCAATATTTTACATACAGAATTGTAACATTATAGTATTATAGCATTTAACTCTCGATTTTTATGCCCCCAACCAATCACACAGTCAAACAGGCCCCTAATGGCGCCTAGATATCCTGTATCCTATGTTGTTTGTTTGTTTGTTTGTTCCAGGGGATGTTGTAATTGCAAGAGTTTGTTGTTGTTATTACAAGAATGTTATATTACCAGGTGCTGAGCCGATCCGCAAAGAAAAAGATACCATAGATACTATGTCTCCTTCAACAGCTTCTGGCATACCTCACATTAACATTAATTGTGCTTCATACTATACCACTCTAGAGGTCTTCAGCTCACTGCTGGATGCGTGAGAATAGGAGAAGGAGCTATTGCTGTGTCTCGTTCCGGTATCTCATACCAATACATGACAGAGTGCGGGAGGCAACGTCATGCCTGGGGGTTTCCTCGGCATTTACAGCCTACCCTGGAGTAGCGAGGAGGAGTAGAGGAGTCCGGCGGGGGGAGCGGTGAGGCGAAGCTGATGGACAACAGCTGCTCTACCCACGCTCTGACGCTACACCGCCCGTCCTGCAGTGAATCTGCCTTTCCCGGTCATCCATCTGTCCGTGTGCTCGCAGGGGGGCGGAGGTGAGACATAACACACAGCGTCCTCACTCACTCACACTCACTCCATGCTGTGGGACAGCACGCACCCGCCCTTCCGGTCACGCCCCCCGGCCGCATGCTGGATTTTTATGTAATTATTTTTTTAGTCCTTCATACATATTTGCCTTCACTTACCTCCCCAGCATGGTCTCCTGCCCCGATATTCACCTCATGTAGTCACTTAACAATGTATTTTATCAGCTCCATAGTAGTGTTTTACCCCACACACCCCCTAAAATGTTTAGAAATCTGATTTGTGCTTTAAATTCAGGCAGAGTGCCAGAGGCTTTTTTTGTAGTGTCCCCAAATCATTTTTATTAACCCTCCCTCCCCCCAGCTGCTAAGTCAGCTGATCCCAATTCTCTATCTATCCTCAATCATCTATCTGCTGACTTTGCCAAACCCATACACACTATACCCATCTCTTTTGTGGTCAGATTTATGGATGAATTCCCCAAAGCATGTAGAGCAAGGGCCTGCCTGTATACTTTCAAATGGTACTGTTTAAAGTTTTTGTATCCTATTATTATCTTGATGGGTAATAGCAGAAAGTCCAAATGTGCTCAAATTTGTACAGTGTGTATTTATATCTTTGTATTCTGACAGTTCTTAACTGTCCAGTGGGCTGCCAATAGTGTAACTAAGGAGGGGCTGTTCCAAGTAATACCCTGTATTTAGGCATTCATCTCTCAATGAAGTGAAGAGGGTTACCTGTCCAAGATCCCCCCCCCTATAATGTTAGAAATGTCCCATGAGAGGGGGGGAGGATATGATAGGTGTACCTTATACTTTGGTGTTGTAAAATTCCCCTTAATAAATGTTATCTGGATGTTGGCCAAGCATGTTTGTGTCTAATCTGCTTTCCATGTTTATGTGCAAAAATACTAATTTTTTTTGTTTTCCTCAACAGTTTCCTTCCACGCCACAGGAATGGCAGACTGTGGCCTCCCACTTTGCCCAGCGGTGGGACTTTCCTAACTGCGGAGGGGCAATTGATGGGAAACACGCCCACATCGTCCCACCACCCAACTCGGGGTCGTACTATTATAATTACAAGGGGTTCAATAGTATTGTGATGTTGGCGGTGGTGTCGGCTAATTACGACTTCCCGTATGTGGACGTGGGGAAGAATGGCCGGATATCCAATGGTGGAGTCATCGCCCAGACGGAGTTTTACAGGCGTCTCCAGAATGGCAGCTTGGACTTGCCACCTCCAGAAGAGAATGTGGAAGGACTCCCATTCGTCTTCGTTGCGGATGAAGCATTTGCGCTGGGGGACCATCTTATGCGGCCATTCCGGATGAGGACCCTCACTCCGGAACAGAGGGTTTTTAATTACCGGCTGGCTAGAGCCAGAAGAGTGGTGGAGAACACATTTGGAATCATGGCCAGCCAGTTCCGCCTATTTCTGACACCCATCCATATGGCGGAGTATAAACGTAATCATATAATCCTGGCGTGCTGTGTTCTAAATATCTTTTTACACCAACATTCTGCCAACTATGCTGGCTCAGTTGGGCCTGAGGCCGGAATGATAAATGAAACAACCCTGACGGCGCTTGAAAGTGGCCGTCCTGGCCTGCCCTCCCTGAGTGCCCGTGATGTCCGGTTAAGATACCTTGAGTTCTTTGTGGGTAGGGGGGCCATCAATATGCCAAACAATTTGTGAAGCCTTTATCAAATAAAATCCAAAAAAATCCAAATCTTTGGTGACATTTACTGCTTGTGTTTGTTTTAGCTGACCCTGACAGAAATGTGGGGAGTCCTGAAAATGGCGTGATTGTGTAACCTTATAAAAAGCACTGTTGGGTGTTATTTACTAAAGGCAAAAACACTTTGCACTACAAGTGCACTTGTAACTGCACTGAAACTGCACTTGTAGTGCAGAGGATTTGCCCTTAGGAAATAACCCCCATTTTCACAGAAAGCAGCAATTACATCACCACAAAAGTGTTGTAGCGTTGAGACAATAATCCACACATTCTTGATTAACAATCTTTTTAATACCTGCACAATCACGTGCATTTAGAAAAGGTTTTTAAAACAAACCAACATGTTTGTTGTATAACAATTTTTGGGGTGGCATTATAAAAAATAGAAATGTCCATTTAAGATAAAACAGGCATGTGTTAAACCAACAATAAAGACACAAATCTTGAACTTACAAAGTTCACATTTGGTAAAACTTGAAGGCAATATCAGACATGAGTATTTAGGAACTGTGTTTGATATTGCATTCAGATGGGGTGAAGTCACCCCAGGAAAAGCCAAATTTGGAAGATGCACACAAATTTGCCAATGTCAACATGTGCTAACTGCCATCACGGGGGATCAAGGGACGTGTTTTGGGGGAGAAACCCCTTCCTCTTTATTATTGAGGAAGGGGTTGCACCCCCAAAACGTCTACATTGATCTCCCGTGATGGCAGATAGCACATGTTGGCACACTGTGTGCATTCTCCAAATTTGGCTTTTCTAAAAATCGCTAAAACATTTTGAACTTTGTAGCACACAAAAGAAAAAAGTGATTTGGAGGGGTTTTAAACTCGCCCCAAAACATCAATGATGTTTTTATTTTTTTGAATAACATCATTGATGTTTTTCTTGAGGTTTTCCAATTCTAAATTGCACCCCATGATCTCCCCGATCAGGATCTGGGCACTTTCTGATGTGAAAGGATCTGGATCCACAACATGACGATCACCTAAAAAGAGAGAAACCAAATAAAAACAGGTATCAAAAATATGCCGGCATCCATCTCTTATCTGAGCCTGTGGTCGCAGACACTCACCTGTTGTGGTGACTAGTTCCACCACGTCTTCTTCCTCCTGTTCTTCTTGGGTTGGGGGTATTTCCCCTTCTTCCAGAGGTGGGGGGTCTGTGGTCTCCTCGGATGAGGGGTGTCCTCCGAGTCTTTTCTCCCCTATGTAAAACAAAAATGCTGTACTTAGCACACAGATATTTGATGGCAGAACTATAAATAGGAAACATTGCTTGGAAGTGTGGTACAATTGTCAATTTTGGCAGAGTTCCAAAATCTAGCATTTTCAGTATCTTTTGTCAAGCTGCAATACTTTACCTGTTTAGTACAAGCTTCACAGATGGAGACCCCCCTATAGTATACACTGGAGCACCTGTGTGCCCCCCCCTAATAAAAATGTTGTTCTGGTGTCCCACACTAGTGCTCCAGTGTCCAGATGTGAAAACAGCTGCTCAGTGTCCTCTCCTTACACAGAATCTAGTTTGCATTTCATTCTAGTAACAAAGCCATCTACACAACCAAATTAGTTTCATATAAGTAGGGCGTAAAAAATGTGGCCAAATGCATATGGCCAAAACAATGGTGTTTTATAGGCCGAAAGAAAAATGTTTGATACAAACGAATAATGTGCCCATGAACATGAAAGTTGCCATTTTAAAATGTACACTTTTAAGAAAAGCACATGGAGCAGCACGAACGTAATAAACATAAAGAATAGGAACACAGCACAACTACTTACTTTTTTTGCAGCACTCTCCGGATCTTTCTGTACTGCTCATGTTCTTGTAATTTGAGGTCCGACCACCGTTTCCTGAGCTGATCTTTCGATCGTCGTACCCCAAAATTCCGGTGCAGACTCCTGACCACTTTTGGCATGATCTTGGCCTTTCTGACATTGGGGTTGGGGTAAGGTCCATACTTTCCATCATAGTCGGCCTTCTTCAGGATGTCCACCATCTCCAACATCTCCCCAAAGGACATATTTGAGGCCTTAAATCTCCTTCTGGATCGGGACGTCTCCGGATCCGGGCTTTCCTCCTCCTCGTTCCTGTAATTAGCACGCACCTGCTGTGTATCCGCCATGTTCTCTTCCCCCACTGCGCAGAACGAAAAGGGGTGGGGAATAGACTAGAAAGAACGTCAGGGGCGGGCAGAGTTACACGCATGCTCAGTGTGTATAAAGCGTAACACGAGTGAGTATTACGTACGATCTGTGAGCGGAGGAAGGAGCATCGGAGGCGCCGAGCATAATAACGAAGGTAAGAGACAAACTTGGGCCTATACTGCTTCTAGATTGAGGCCTATATTGTAACAAGATTAGGAGAGTTTTGGCTGACATTAGGGTTTGTCTTGTGTTGTGTCTTGCAGTGAAAATGGATATCTTGAACGATACCGACTTCATGGCAATATTCATTGACATGTTCAGGGAGCTGCCTTGTCTGTGGGAGATCAACCACCCACATTATAAGAACCAAACAAAGAGGAAGGCAGCGCTGGATCAATTGTTGGAAATTGTGAAGCAGGTGATCCCCACGGCAGACATCACATATTTGAAGATCCTAATTGGTGGCCTGAGGAGCACATATGTAAGGGAGCGCAAGAAAGTCCAGGATTCGCAGAGATCCGGAGCAGCAGATGACATCTATCTCCCCAGGATGTGGTACTATGACAGGCTGCATTTTCTGACAGGTCAGACTGAACCCAGGTCATCACTCTCCAGTCTTCCTTCCACGCTTCCTTCCCCCCCCAGCTGAGGCTTCTGACACCCAACCTGGGCCTTCCAGGCAGCAACAAGTGGAGGGGCCCAGCTTGAGCCAGGTAGAGCATTCCTCTAAATATTTCTGGTTTTACAATCAATGATGTTAACTAGATGTTAGTTTGGAGTACTAATTTATGATTGTGATTGATGATGCAAAACATTACAACCATGTCCCTTTTTCATACACAGGGAAGTCTCAGCCAGGAGCTGGCCGGGCCGAGCAGGCTGCCTGATATGCAGGTCCCTCCCCTACACATGCAAAGAGAAAGTGGCAGGAAGAGGAGTACCCTAGAGGAGGCTGCCATAGGCCTCTTTTGGAAGGCTACAGAGGCCCTGGGAGCACCACACACTGTGGAGGAGGACTTTGCTGCCATAATTGCCTGTAAAATGCAGCGGATGGAGGAGAGCCAACAACTCATGTGTGAGTCATTAATGTTGGAAGCTCTCAATAAGGGGTTGAGTGCCCAAATAACATCTGATACCCACATTTGTGACCTCACACATGGTCCTCCTCCTCCTCCTCCAGGTCCTACTACTCCTCCTCCAGGTCCTACTAGTCCTCCTCCTCCTCCAGGTCCTACTCCTCCTCCTGCCACATCTCCAACACCTGAGCCACAGCCAGGAAGGAAGCGTGGAAGGAAGACCAGGAATGATGACCCTGGATCCAGTCTGGTCTGGCAAAAAATGCCGCCTCTTGTGGTACCACAGCCTGGGGACACAGATGTCATCTGCTGCTTTCCGGATCCCTGGGACTTCTGGACCAGACTGCACTCCCTTTACATATGGACTCCTCAGGCCACCAATTTTGATGTTCAAGAATTGATGTCTGCCCTGGGGTCCAAGGCTTCGCTAATTTCTGCTGTTTATCCAGCGTTGTCTCCCTCTTTGTTTGGTCCTGAGCCCTTAATAAAGGATTTTTGGTTTCAATTATACTTAAAATCATACAATACAGCGCTCGCAAATATATGTAATAAATAGTATCAAAAAAATTTTTTGTGAAAACCAAAAAGAAAAAACTTTGTTGCAGCTGCAGAGTGAAAGTACTGTACTTTTGAAGATATATAAACCAAGTGAACTGCGCTGACAACTAAATGTGAAAAATATATATAAACAAAAACCACAAAACACCGCAGGTGATGGTAAAGTGGCACGTAAGGATAAATATGGATGTGTCAGAGAACTGGACCTGCAGCCCGCGCATCTAAGCCAACACCCAGTAAGCGTGCGCTGAACTGCACTACCAGAGCTCCAAGACCCTCCACAAAATTAATTAGTGTGTATAAAAAATACCAAATAACAGGATCATGGGACGATGCACTATCCAAATAGAAAATGTTGATTTGGACAGATGCATCTAACAAACATCAGAAATAGCAGTTTAGCATACCAATGATATAAATAAATGTATAAATGTATAAATAAAATATGTCATATCAATTATGCAAAAAATGAGATACTATGGAGCAAACCACTCTGCAAGTTCCAGATAGCACAAAGAAACCATGAAATGTCAACTACAATATATATACTCCTTCATGGGGCAAACAATGAACAGGATTCCAACTTTTTCATCTTTTCCAACAAACAGGGCCAGTAGTGTAGCGATGTAAAAAGATTGCTCGTAAAACCACAGAAGCACACGTTCCACCGAAGGAGAGAAGAGAGGTATATAGCATAAAACCTTAAAATACCAAAGGTCACCTGCGCATAAATGCGCTACTCACGGGACCGGTAAGGAAAGCAGGCATTCAGATATTTCGGTCGGTTCGCCGCTCTTAGGCGTGCGTTCCACCGCCAGGAAGTGATGTCACTGGTACAAACCAAACGAACGTGTACAGGATGTTGCGTCGACGCGTTTCGCCCCTCCCCCAGGGCGTTATCAAAGACTCAATTATACTTGCCTATGTGTGTTTTCCTTCAAAAAGGACAGTTTGCTTGTGAGGATTCAGGTACATTTCAAAAATACAATGTGAAATTAACAAGGGACACCAACACCAAACAATCTCCTTGAGATTAAATAATACAAGATAATAATGGTGTTGTGGTAACTTGACACACAAAACACACACAAAAATATTCTGGAGTAAAACTAAAAATAAAATAAAACAAAGATCAGCCTTAGAAAAAATACAAACCTAAAATAAAAAAAAAATCTGCCTTTAAAAAAAAACAAAAAACTAAAAATATTTTTGTCAGATGTGACAAATCAAAATATATTAAGGGAATCCCGATAAATAATAAAGAAATAAGTTTGTGAGAAGTCTGTGTGAATATGAGCAGCAAAACTACTTCATTCTTCTCACATTATAAAGAAGAAGAGAGTGCGCTGTATTAAACCATTTTTAACATTGCACCGTGATAAAAGTGTTGTATCCATTGCGAACGCTAAGTTTACCAGACCGAGCTGTTCCGTCTCGGAATTTCTTCTGAGCATGCGTGGCACTTTGTGCGTCGGAACAGACCACACACGGTCAGAATTGACGCGATCGGATTTTGTTGTCGGAAAATTTTATAGCCTGCTCTCAAACTTTGTGTGTCGGAAAATCCGATGGAAAATGTCCGATGGAGCCCACACACGGTCGGAATGTCCCACAACACGCTCCGATCGGACATTTTCCATCGGAGAATCTGAACGTATGTACGGGGCATAATAAATACATTTTCCTACTCCTGACGACCACGACGATACCATATGTGTGGGTTATTTGTTCTTTGTACCCAAAGTAGGCTAAAGAAACTATAGAATGCATTTTTTTTTGTTGTCCTTGTGACGAACCCCTGTCCTAAACAGGTCTATGTCTGCCGTAAATGCTTCCTTTGTCCAGAACCAGCACTATCCAAGACCCTTTAGCCCACCCAGTCACTAGTCATAGCACTGTGTAGGGTGAACAACATCAAGCTTCTTTATCTCAGCACATGTTACCACAGATATCCAACTCCGAGACACTTCCCCCCACCCTTGGATTCAGGGTGGGGTAAACTGTCCAATCACAATAGACACACAGGTCAGGTGTATTCAAACTTCTCATTAGTGAACAGTCTTATCAACAGGGAGAGCTGTTGGAGGAATCCCTCCCCCCTCCACATAGACATCCATCTCATAATATGCATTTCTTCAAAGGCAGACAGACACAAACAATGGAATACAACCACACCCCAAAACGATCACAACAAAAAGTCCACAACAGCATGAGACAACACACAATATATACATATATACAACATTGAGTCTGACTAGCACAGATCATAGTGGGGTTCTCAGGCACCCTGTGCCCCTAATGGACACAGGGTGATTTACACATAAGCGGGTTCGGGAAAGTTGGACACGGAGTTTCCAAAGATCTCCAAGGTAAGCTGAGTTGCACAAACTACCCACCCAAAGTGACCAGTGCCATCTTAAGAGCATTATAGGCCCCTGGGCAATACAGTGCACTGGGGCCCTGTCTACACAATCACACACGAGAATAAAAAATTCCAGATGCTGTTCCTTCCTTAGCAAATAGTCTAGATCAGGTTTAAGCTCTGAGACCCCTGCAAGTCTTCAAGGGTAGGTTCCCTTTCATCGCCAAACACAAAACAATCTGTAAGGCTCTCCCACAGCAATCCAGGGCCACCAAAGTCATATCCCTCCAGAGACCATTCTGTTGTCTCCTCTAAATATTCCTCCTCTGCATGCCATTGCAGAGCCTGATAACGATTGTCCAGCTCTATCTACTGCTGGACCAGCCTGTCCAACTCAGGCATCCATTGCTCCTGGGGCCGCTCTCCCAGGAATTGCATCCGTAACTCCCGCCGTTCACTTGCCTGTTGCTCTGGGGTTGGAAAGCACTTGCCCTGTTGTATACCAGCAACCTGGAGGGCTCTAATCCAGAGCCCTACCTGAATCTGCTGCCTGACCTCCAGGTATTCATTCGCAGACACAGACCTGGTGTATGCTGAAAGGACGATCCGCAGGTTGAGGCCAGATCCATATGTGGGGTGACTGAAGTCTGCTCTCCTGATCTTGGATCCAGGTGGAGGTTTGGACGTGTTCACAGCCAGGAAGCCTGATCCCGCTGCTGCCAACCAGTTGTGACGAACCCCTGTCCTCAACAGGTCTATGTCCGCCGTAAATGCTTCCTTTGTCCAGAACCAGCACTATCCAAGACCCTTTAGCCCACCCAGTTACTAGTCGTAACACAGTGTAGGGTGAACAACAACATCAAACGTCTTTATTTCAGCACATGTTACCACAGATATCCAACTCCGAGACACTTCCCCTCACCCTTGGATTCAGGGCGGGGTAAACTGTCCGATCACAATAGACACACAGGTCAGGTGTATTCAAACTTCTCATCAGAACACAGTCTTATCAACAAGGAGAGCTGTTGGAGGATTCCCCCCCTCCACATAGACATCTATCCCATAATATACGTTTCCTCCAAAGCAGACGGACACAAACAATGGAATACAACCACACCCCAAACTATCACAGCAAAGCGTCCACAACAGCATGAGAAAACACACAATATATACATACAGTTGCAATAAAAGGTATGTGAACCCTTTTGGAATGATATGGATTTCTGCACAAATTGGTCATTAAATGTGATCTGATCTTCTTCTAAGTCACAACAATAGACAATCACAGTCTGCTTAAACTAATAACACACAAAGAATTAAATGTTACCATGTTTTTATTGAACACACCATGTAAACATTCACAGTGCAGGTGGAAAAAGTATGTGAACCCCTAGACTAATGAGATCTCCAAGCGCTAATTGGAGTGAGGTGTCAGCCAACTGGAGTCCAATGAGATGAGATTGGAGATGTTGGTTACAGCTGCCCTACCCTATAAAAAAACACACACCAGTTCTGGGTTTGCTTTTCACAAGAAGCATTGCCTGATGTGAATGATGCCTCGCACAAAATAGCTCTCAGAAGACCTACGATTAAGAATTGTTGACTTGCATAAAGTTGGAAAGGGTTATAAAAGTATCTCCAAAAGCCTTGCTGTTCATCAGTCCACTGTAAGACAAACTGTTTATAAATGTAGAAAGTTCAGCACTGCTGCTACTCTCCCTAGGAGTGGGCGTCCTGTAAAGATGACTGCAAGAGCACAGTGCAGACTGCTCAATTAGGTGAAGAAGAATCCTAGAGTGTCAGCTAAACACTTACAAAGTCTCTGGCATGTGCTAACATCCCTGTTAGCGAATCTACAATACGTAAAACACGAAACAAGAATGGATTTCATGGGAGGATACCACAGAGGAAGCCACTTCTGTCCAAAAAAAACATTGCTGCACATTTACAGTTTGCACAAGAGCACCTGGATGTTTCACAGCAGTACTGGCAAAATATTCTGTGGACAGATGAAACCAAAGTTGAGTTGCTTGGAAGAAACACACAACATTATGTGTGGAGAAAAAGAAGCACAGCACACCAACATCAAAACCTCATCCCAACTGTGAAGTATGGTAGTGGGGGCATCATGGTTTGGGGCTGTTTTACTGCGTCGGGGCCTGGACGGATTGCTATCATCGAAGAAAAAATGAATTCCCAAGTTCATCAAGACATTTTGCAGGAGAACTTAAGGCCATCTGTCCACCAGCTGAAGCTCAACAGACGATGGGTGTTGCAACAGGACAACCACCCAAAGCATAGATGTAAATCAACAACAGAATGGCTTAAACAGAAGAAAATACGCCTTCTGGAGTGGCCCAGTCAGAGTCCTGACCTCAACCCGATTGAGATGCTGTGGCATGACCTCAAGAAAGCGATTCACACCAGACATCCCAAAAATATTGCTGAACTGAAACAGTTCTGTAAAGAGGAATGGTCAAGAATTACTCCTGACCGTTGTGCACGTCTGATCTGCAACTACAGGAAACGTTTGGTTGAAGTTATTGCTGCCAAAGGAGGTTTAACCAGTTATTAAATCCAAGGGTTCACATACTTTTTCCACCTGCACAATGTTTGAATGTGAATGGTGTGTTCAATAAAAACATGGTAACATTTAATTCTTTGTGTGTTATTAGTTTAAGCAGACTGTGATTGTCTATTGTTGTGACTTAGATGAAGATCAGATCACATTTTATGACCAATTTGTGCAGAAATCCATATCATTCCAAAAGGGTTCACATACTCTTTATTGCAACTGTATATACAACATTGAGTCTGACTAGCACAGATCATAGTGGGGTTCCCAGGCACCTTGTGCCCCTAATGGACACAGGGTGATTTACACATAAGAGGGTCCGGGGAAATTGGACACAGTTTCCAAAGCTCTCCAAGGTAAGCTGGAGTTGCACAAACCCCCCACCCAAAGTGACTCCTGTCACAGTCCTACTAAAATACACTGACACTAAAACTAATACTCACATTGACACTAAATATAAAACCTTTTTTTCCTAACCTAAAAGACACTGACCCAATAACTGACAATAACACTGACTGACACTTACACCAACTTACACACTGCCATTAAATGACACTAGCACTGACCCTAAGCAACACACTGATTCTGACACTAACTGACACTAACACTGACACTAACTGATAGACATGTGCGATTTGTTTTGTCTTGAATGGAAAATTCGGACGAATTTTCGTTTTTCGGAAATTCAGATGTATCCGAATTTCCGAATCGCAAGAGTACCAAATTTAAACGAATCCGAAATAACGAAAAAAAATTTCAGACGAAATTCGAATCAGTTTCGAATAGTTTTCCAATAATTTTTGAATTTGAATAGTTTTCGAATTCAAACCGTTTTCCAATTTCCAAAAAGAATAAAATAGAATAGAAAATAAAGAAATAGAATAGAAAAAAAAATAATAGAATAGAAAAGAATATAAGAGAAAATAAAATAATAGAATATAATAGCTTAAAACAGAACAAAATAGATGAGAACATAAAAGGACAGAATAGACTAGAATATAATAGAAACAAATAGAATAGAATAACATAGAATAGAAATAAATAGAATTTGAATACATAAGAAAAGAATAGAATAGAAAAGAATAACAGAAAAGCACAACAGGCGACCCAGCAGGAGATGAACAGACAGTTCGCAGAGGCTCTTGTGGAACTAAGGAAGGGGTCCTCCCCGCCTCTGCCAGTGGAACCAAAAATGGTACGTGCCCCCTACCACCTGCAGAAAATGACACCTGCCGATGATGTCGAGGCATACCTTGCGATTTTTGAGAGAGTTGCTGTCCGCGAAGGATGTGTGAAAAGAGTGAAATTACTGCGCTATACCCAATGAAACATAAACAAAGAGCTGCTAACACACAAACAAACCAAGTCAAAGTGGAAGTGAAAACAATAAGTGTAGCACTAAGAGTAATATAACCTATATGCACCCAATCTGTCCCAAACAAATGGGCGGGATGGGTGCTCTAGGAAACAGTGTTAATATAGGGTAGTGAACCTCATAAAGTATGTGAAAAAATGAATACAAAAATGGGAGAAATGTCCACAGAAATGTCCAAATAGTAGGAGGACTGGCTCCTCAATCTTCAACCGAACTGGGAAAGGTACCAAAGAGCAAGGTGGGCACGAACAAACATTCAGGTAGAAGAATGGGTACTCTTACCAGATCTGTAGGACGCACCTACCGTACGGCAGTGCGTATATAGGGCTTTGGGGTATTAAATCCCCAGTGGTGATGCCAAACCGGATGGTCTCCTGTAGGCCTCGAACTCCAATCTGGACAATGATAGATGTAAACGGAAGTTCCCAAGGATTGGACACCCGCCAAACAGGTCCAGCAATGAAGATGGTCCCAAGGTGGTCATCAGAACTCCATCGTGGGGAAATAAAGAAAAAAGGGGCTCCACACGGCGTAGATCAATCAAAGTAGGTTTATTTAAGATAAAATGGCGTATAAAAAGTGATCACAAAAATGCATAAAATGGCAATGTGGGAAGCAAGAAGTGCTGGCCCGACGCGTTTCGACTAAAAAGTCTTCCACAGGGTCATGTCTTTACCTCCTCACATTGCTCCTATATATAAACTATATATCAATTACTGAATAAACTAGGTCCGCCCCCATCATGGCGGAACCGGAAGTGGTCTCCGGAAGTAAATAAGATGACTTGCGTCCCAGATCACACATATAATAATTATATACTGCATGGAATTACATATTAATCTCTAGAGAATGGTCCTGTATATAAAAAGACTAAAACTAGACTAGTAGCAGCAAAGATATAAGCAGATCTCTCTCTATCTGCATCTTGTTTGAGTTCCTAGCCTCGAAGCCGTGTAAGGTAGTGATGTCGTCATCACTTCCGCCGGAATACACGTAGTTTGCGTTCCAGACCTCTTAGAGGATGTGGGCGGTGTCATCGTGTATGAGAGAAAAACAACGGCGTCATATCCGCCACACACTGGGCCTGACGTTCAATGGTCACATGGCCTCAGAATAGATGTGGGCGGGGATGTCGCGGTTAGGAAAAAATCTGCCGCGTCCCATCCACCACACAAAAGGCATGGAGCTCGGTGGTCGGCTGGCCACATACCGCCCCCGCCCACCTGCATCTAATATTGACATCAGAGAAGAGAGGAAAAAGGCGAGGACACAGGAGAGCACAAAGAAGGGACAGTAAAGAGCTGCAGTTGAAAAGCTAGCCAATCAGATGATATATATGGTGGAAACAAAAATTGTTTATATTCATTACAAAAAATGTTAAAAAAACACAAAATAAAATAAAAAAGGGGAGGTGCTCCTCTAGCAGACCCAGAAAGAAAGGCGAGTAATACGCAGCCAAACACCTATACCAAGTGCACGGCAAACGCCACAACGCCATCTAGTGGGAATTAGACATAAGGCGAACAGGCGGAACATATAAGAGTGCCAATGCTCCCTGACAGGTGCAAGGTCACTCACTAATGTCCACCCAGAGGCACAGTTGACCATCACAGGGACCAGGAAAGGAGTGGCCATGTGGGGAGATGCCAAAAATACCACGGCCCCCGAACAAAAATTTAGAAGAAATAAAGAAAAAATAAAGAAAAAATATATGGATAATATAAATGTATATGAGTAAAAAATATTGGTGCTACATGAGATTGTTGTAATTATTATTATTATACAGGATTTATATAGCGCCGACAGTTTACGCAGCGCTTTCCAACATTAGGGCAGACAGTACAAGTACAATACAATTCAATACAGTCCCCCATCAGAGGGCCCTGCTCGTTAGAGCTTACAATCTAGGAGGGAGGGTCAAGTTATACAAAAGGGTAATAGCTGTGGGGGATGAGCTAATGGAGAAAATAGTGCAGTTGTTAGATGGAGGCAGGATAGGCTTCTCTGAAGAGGAAAGTTTTCAGGGATCGCCTAAAAGTGGATAAATTTGGAGACAGTCTGACAGATTGGGGTAGGGAATTCCAGAGGATGGGCGAGGTTCGAGAGAAGTCCTGGAGGCGGATATGGGAGGAGGTGATGAGGGAGCTAGAGAGCAGGAGGTCTTGGGAGGAATGGAGATGGCGATTAGGTTGGTATTTTGAGACTAGGTTAGTGATGTAGCTGGGGGCAGAGTTGTGGATGGCTTTGTAACTTATTGTTAGTATTTTGAATTTAATTAGTTGGGCGAGTGGTAGCCAATGGAGGAATTGGCAGAGAGGGGTAGCAGACACTGAGCGGTTTGTAAGGTGGATGAGTCTGGCAGCTGCATTCATGATGGACTGAAGGGGGGATAGTCTATTTAAAGGTAAGCCAATGAGGAGTGAGTTGCAGTAGTCAAGGCGAGAGATAACCAGGGAGTGAATCAGGAGCTTTGTGGTTTCACTGGTTAGAAAGGGACGTAGTTTAGAGATGTTACGGAGGTTGAGGCGGCAAGCTTTGGAAAGTGATTGGATGTGGGGCTGAAAGGAGAGTTCAGAATCCAGGATAACACCTAGCACCCTGACATGTGGGGACGGGTGGATGGTTTTGCCATTGCTCTTGACAGAGAAGTCAGGGGAAGAGGCACGTGGGGGAGAAAATATTATAAGCTCGGTTTTGGACAAGTTGAGTTTGAGGAAGTGGTGTGACATCCATACAGATATGTCCACACATTCTTGATTAACAATCTTTTTAATACCTGCACAATCACATGCATTTAGAAAAGGTTTTTAAAACAAACCAACATGTTTGTTGTATAACAATTTTTGGGGGGCATTATAAAAAATAGAAATGTCCATTTAAGATAAAACAGGCATGTGTAAAACCAACAAGAAAGATACAAATCTTGAACTTACAAAGTTCACATTTGGTAGAACTTGAAGGCAATATCAGACATGATTATTTAGGAACTGTGTTTGATATTGCGTTCAGATGGGGTGAAGTCACCCCAGGAAAAGCCAAATTTGGAAGATGCACACAAATTTGACAATGTCAACATGTGCTAGCTGCATCACGTGGGATCAAGGGACGTGTTTTGGGGGAGAAACCCCTTCCTCTCAGCTACTTTATTATTGAGGAAGGGGTTGCACCCCCCAAAACGCGTCCATTGATCTACTGTGATGGCAGATAGCACATGTTGGCACACTGTGTGCATCCTCCAAATTTGGCTTTTCTAAAAATCGCTAAAACATTTTTAACATTGTAGCACACAAAAAAACAAAGGGATTTGGAGGGGTTTTAAACTCGCTCCAAAACATCAATGATGTTCTTATTTTTTTGAATAACATCATTGATGTTTTTCTTGAGGTTTTCCAATTGTAAATTACACCCCATGATCTCCCCGATCAGGATCTGGGCACTTTCTGATGTGAAAGGATCTGGATCCACAACATCACGATCACCTAAAAAGAGAGAAACCAAACAAAAAGAGGTATCAAAAATATGCCGGCATCCATCTCTTACCTGAGCCTGTGGTCGCAGACACTCACCTGTTGTGGTGACAGATTTTGAAGAAAGTGCCCGGTTTGCTGACTGTCATTCAGAAAAAGGTGATCCCCACGAGCTAATTCCCCACAATATATATATATATACATACACACACACGTGTAAAGTGCATACCATGACAGAAAAATACAATAAACACACAGCTACCTCAATAATTCAGCACAATAATAGATTACAAAGCTGGAATAAACGAAATACATTACAATGCATAAACATACAATTGATCATAAAAAAATATATGGATAGAAATAGAATGGAGAATTAGTAAAAGAATAGAAAAATGTATGTGGGTATATGACAGTGTATGATAGTGATAGTGGTGATGGTGAGGAGATTATAAATTAATGGTAATTTTTTTTTTTCCCGTGCGGAAAGGGGGAAAGCAAGAAAAAATATTATTGAAAATAATATTAGGAATGAAATTGAAAATAAAAATACAAATAAAAATAGGAAAGAAAAAAAATAAAAAATAAAAAAATAAATAATAAAAAAAAAATATATATATATATTATTTTTTTTTTTTCCTATTTTTATATTTATTTTTATTTTCAATTTTATTCTTAATATTATTTTCAATAATATTTTTATTGCATTGCCCTTTTCCGTGCATTCACCATTAATTTATGATCCCCTCACCATCACCACTATCATACACTGTCATACACCCACATACATTTTTCTATTCTTTTACTAATTCTCCATTCTATTTCTATCCATATATATATTTTTTTATGATCAATTGTATGTTTTTATTGCATTGTAATGTATTTAGTTTATTCCAGCTTTGTAATCTATTATTGTGCTGAATTACTGAGGTAGCTGTGTGTTTAATGTATTTACCTTCATGGTCAGCACTTTACACGTTTAAATGCCGCGGAACTTTAAGACCCAGCAGCAGCGGCGAAATTGCATAAAAGTCCACATCCAACATGGCCCCAGTTAGGCCTGAAGAAGGAGCGCATGCTCCGTAAACGCGTTGCCTATTGGTTCACCTCGTCCCCGGAAGTGACATCATCCACGGCTCCCTGTGCGTTCCAGACTCCAGGAAGTGTCCTCCACCACCGGCACCACCTGAGCAAACACAGCAGAAGCCCTCTGGATGGACCCTCTCCGAGGATGCCCTGCAATTTATGCCTAATGCCTATTGTCACTTCACTCTTGTGAGTGCCTACATCTGCATGTGAAATAAGTGAACTTCTATGCATTGGTGAATCTTTCCGTCACTACCACTCACTAGTGGAATATTAGTGTAGGGTACAGAACTGCACAGTCCTAGGGCACATTAATGCCCTGTACACACGGTCGGACATTGATCGGACATTCCGACAACAAAATCCTAGGATTTTTTCTGACGGATGTTGGCTCAAACTTGTTTTGCGTACACACGGTCGCACAAAGTTGTCGGAATTTCCGATCGCCAACCACGCGGTCACGTACACCACATACGACAAGACTAGAAAAGGCCAGTTCAGAACCAAGCGCGGCACCCTTTGGGCTCCTTTTGCTAATCTCGTGTTAGTAAAAGTTTGGTGAGAGACGATTCGCGCTTTTTCAGACTCGTGGCTTTCAGATCGTTTTCTGCGGTTCAGTTTGTGCTTGTGGGTTTGTATCTGCTCTTCAGTGCGTGCAGTGAGTACCCTTGACTTGTCATTGTGTTCTTGTTCGTTCGTTACTGTTTTTCAGGTCGCTCTTCACAGGCCTTGCTGTTCTTTAGTGCGTTCTGTTACTTCGTTCTGAGCAGCCGACCGTTTTCTAGCCATGTTGCGTATACGTACTCCTCGTAGAGTTCGTGCTGTGCGGGGGCTTGGTGTTGGGGTCCTGACCTTGACACAAGTCCAGTCCATTAACAGGGTGGGGAGGAGTTCATGGACCAAGAATTGGTTGCTCCAGCGTGACCAGTTCTCTCATATGCTTTTGCTCCGTGAGATCCGTGAGAATAATCCTGATGATTTCAGGAACTTTCTCAGGATGACGGACCCCGTATTTCACCGTTTGTTGGCTTCGCTGACCCCCTATATCAGCAGGCAGGATACCTGCATGAGGCAAGCCATCACTCCGGAGCAGAAGCTCGTCGCTACCCTGCGGTACTTGGCGACAGGGAGAAGCCTGCAGGACTTGAAGTTCTCGACAGGCATCTCCCCCCAGGCTCTGGGGATCATTATCCCAGAGACCTGTTCTGCCATCATCCAGGTCCTGCAGAAGGAGTATATGAAGGTAGGATTTTTATCCTTTAATATCACATTTTATTGTATTTAATGTTTGCTAATGTATTGTATTTCTTTTCTCATTCCCTAATTACCATGATTGTAATATGCTGTGAATGTCCCCTTTGTCCTCATGCATGCTGGATTTTTATGTAATTATTTTTTTAGTCCTTCATACATATTTGCCTTCACTAACCTCCCCAGCATGCTCTCCTGGCCCTATATTCACCTCATGTATTCACTTAACAATGTATTTTATCAGCTCCATAGTAGTGCTTTACCCCAAGCACCCCCTAAAATGTTTAGAAATGTGATTTGTGCCTTAAATTCAGGCAGAGTGCCAGAGGCTTTTTTTTGTGGTGTCCCCAAATCATTTTTATTAACCCTCCCTCCCCCCAACTGCTAAGTCAGCTGATACCAATTATCTATCTATCCTGAATCATCTATCTACTGACTTTGCCAAACCCATACACACTATACCCATCTCTTTTGTGGTCAGATTTATGGATGAATTACCCAAAGCATGTAGTGCAAGGGCCTGCCTGTATACTTTCAAATGGTACTGTTTAAAGTTTTTGTATTATATTTTTATCTTGATAGGTAATAGCAGAATGTCCAAATGTGCTCAAATGTGTACAGTGTGTATTTATATCTTTGTATTATGACACTTCTTACCTGTCCAGTGGGCTGCCAATAGTGTAACTAAGGAGGGGCTGTTCCAAGTAATACCCTGTATTTAGGCATTCATCTCTCAATGAAGTGAAGAGGGTTACCTGTCCAAGATCCCCCCCTATAATGTTATAAATGGCCCATGAGAGGGGGGGGGGAGGGGGAAGATGATAGGTGTACCTTATACTTTGGTGTTGTAAAATTCCCCTTAAGAAATGTTATCTGGATGTTGGGCAAGAATGTTTGTGTCTAATCTGCTTTCCATGTTTATGTGCAAAAATACTACGTTTTTTTTGTTATCCTCAACAGTTTCCTTCCACGTCACAGGAATGGCAGACTGTGGCCTCCCACTTTGCCCAGCGGTGGGACTTTCCTAACTGCGGAGGGGCAATTGATGGGAAACACGTCCACATCCTCCCACCACCCAACTCGGGGTCGTACTATTATAATTACAAGGGGTTCAATAGTATTGTGATGTTGGCGGTGGTGTCGGCTAATTATGACTTCCTGTATGTGGACGTGGGGAAGAATGGCCGGATGTCCGATGGTGAAGTCATCGCCCAGACGGAGTTTTACAGGCGTCTCCAGAATGGCAGCTTGGACTTGCCACCTCCAGAAGACAATGTGGAAGGACTCCTATTCGTCTTCGTTGCGGAAGAAGCATTTGCGCAGGGGGACCATCTTATGCGGCCATTCCCGATGAGGACCCTCACCCTGGAACAGAGGGCATTTATTTACCGGCTGGCCAGAGCCAAAAGAGTGGTGGAGAACACATTTGGAATCCTGGCCAGCCGGTTCCGCCTATTTCTGACACCCATCCATATGGCAGAGTATAAACTTAATCATATAATCCTGGCGTGCTGTGTTCTACATAACTTTTTACGCCAACATTCTGCCAACTATGCTGGCTCAGTTGAGCCTGAGGCCGGAATTCTAAATGAAACAACCCTGACGGCGCTTGAAAGTGGGCGTCTTGGCTTGCCCTCCCTGAGTGCCCGTGATGTCTGGTTAAGATACCTTGAGTTCTTTGCGGGTAGGGGGGGCATCAATATGCCAGCAAATTTGTGAAGCATTTATCAAATAAAAACAAAAAAAAGCAAATCTTTGTTGACATTTACTGCTTATGTTTGTTTTAGCTGACCCTGACAGAAATGTGGGGAGTCCTGAAAATGGCGTGATTGTGTAACCTTATACAAAGCACTGTTGTGTGTTATTTACTAAAGGCAAAGACACTTTGCACTACAAGCGCACTTGAAACTGCACTGAAACTGCACTTGTAGTGCAAAGAGGATTTGCCCTTAGGAAATAACCCCCATTTTCACATAAAGCAGCAATTAGAGCACCACAAAAGTGTTGTAGCGTTGAGACAATTATCCACACATTCTTGATTAACAATCTTTTTAATACCTGCACAATCACATGCATTTAGAAAAGGTTTTTAAAACAAACCAACATGTTTGTTGTATAACAATTTTTGGGGGGGCATTATAAAAAATAGAAATGTCCATTTAAGATAAAAACAGGCATGTGTAAACCAAGAAGAAAGATACAAATCTTGAACTTACAAAGTTCACATTTAGTAGAACTTGAAGGCAATATCAGACATGAATATTTAGGAACTGTGTTTGATATTCTGTTCAGATGGGGTGAAGTCACCCCAGGAAAAGCCAAATTTGGAAGATGCACACAAATTTGACAATGTCAACATGTGCTAGCTGCCATCACGGGGGATCAAGGGACGTGTTTTGGGGGAGAAACCCCTTCCTCTCAGCTACTTTATTATTGAGGAAGGGGTTGCACCCCCCAAAATGCATCCATTGATCTACTGTGATGACAGATAGCACATGTTGGCACACTGTGCATCCTCCAAATTTGGCTTTTCTAAAAATCGCTAAAACATTTTTAACATTGTAGCACACAAAAAAACAAAGGGATTTGGAGGGGTTTTAAACTCGCCCCAAAACATCAATGATGTTCTTATTTTTTTGAATAACATCATTGATGTTTTTCTTGAGGTTTTCCAATTGTAAATTACACCCCATGATCTCCCCGATCAGGATCTGGGCACTTTCTGATGTGAAAGGATCTGGATCCACAACATCACGATCACCTAAAAAGAGAGAAACCAAACAAAAACAGGTATCAAAAATATGCCGGCATCCATCTCTTACCTGAGCCTGTGGTCGCACACTCACCTGTTGTGGTGACAATTTCCACCATGTCTTCTTCCTCCTGTTCTTCTTGGGTTGGGGGTATTTCCCCTTCTTCCAGAGGTGGGGGGTCTGTGGTCTCCTCGGATGAGGGGTGTCCTCCGAGTCTTTTCTCCCCTATGTAAAACAAAAATGCTATACTTAACACACAGATATTTGATGGCAGAACTATAAATAGGAAACATTGCTTGGAAGTGGGGTACAATTGTCAATTTTGGCAGAGTTCCAAAATGTAGCATTTTCAGTGTCCTTTGTCAAGCTGCAATACTTTACCTGTTTGGTACAAGCTTCACAGATGAAGACCCCCTATAGTATACACTGGAGCACCTGTGTGGCCCCCCTAATAAAAATGGTGTTCTTGTGTCCCACACTAGTGCTCCAGTGTCCAGATGTGAAAACAGCTGCTGAGTGTCCTCTCCTTACACAGAATCTAGTTTGCATTTCATTCTAGTAAGAAAGCCATCTACACAACCAAATTAGTTTCATACAAGTAGGGCGTAAAAAATGTGGCCAAATGCATATGGCCAAAATAATGGTGTTTTATAGGCCAAAAGAAAAATGTTTGATACGAACGAATAATGTGCCGATGAACATGAAAGTTGCCATTTTAAAATGTACACTTTTAAGAAAAGCACATGGAGCAGCACGAACGTAATAAACATAAAGACAAGGAACAGAGCACAACTACTTACTTTTTTGCAGCACTCTCCGGATCTTTCTGTACTGCTCATGTTCTCGTAATTTGAGGTCCGACCACCGTTACCTGAGCTGATCTTTCGATCGTCGTACCCCGAAATTCCGGTGCAGACTTTTGACCACTTTCGCCATGATCTTGGCCTTTCTGACATTGGGGTTGGGGTCCACACTTCCCGTCATAGTCTGCCTTCTTCAGGATGTCCACCATCTCCAACATCTCCCCAAAGGACATATTTGATGCCTTAAATCTCCTTCTGGATCGGGACGTGTCCAGATCCTGGCTTTCCTCCTCCTCCTCGTTCCTTTAATTAGCACGCACCTGCTGTGTATCCGCCATGTGCTCTTCCCCCACTGCGCCGAACAAAAAAGGGCAGGGAATAGATTAGAAAGAACGTCAGGGGCGGGCAGAGTTACACACATGCGCAGTGTGTATAAAGCGTAACACGACTGCGTATTACGTACGATCTGTGAGCGGAGGAAGGAGCATCTGAGGCGCCGATCGTAAGAACGAAGGTAAGACAAACTTGGGCCTATACTGCTTCTAGATTGAGGCCTATATTGTAACAAGATTAGGAGAGTTTTGGCTGACATTAGGGTTTGTCTTGTGTTGTGTCTTGCAGTAAAAATGGATATCTTGAACGATACCGACTTCATGGCAATATTCATTGACATGTTCAGGGAGCTGCCTTGTCTGTGGGAGATCAACCACCCACATTATAAGAACCAAACAAAGAGGAAGGCAGCGCTGGATCAATTGTTGGAAATTGTGAAGCAGGTGATCCCCACGGCAGACATCACATATTTGAAGATCCTAATTGGTGGCCTGAGGAGCACATATGTAAGGGAGCGCAAGAAAGTCCAGGATTCGCAGAGATCCGGAGCAGCAGATGACATCTATCTCCCCAGGATGTGGTACTATGACAGGCTGCATTTTCTGGCAGGCCAGACTGAACCCAGGCCATCACTCTCCAGTCTTCCTTCCACGCTTCCTTCTCCCCCAGCTGAGGCTTCTGACGCCCAACCTGGGCCTTCCAGGCAGCAACATGTGGAGGAGCCCAGATTGAGCCAGGTATAGAATTCCTCTAAATATTTCAGGTTGTCCAATCAATGATGTTGACTAGATGTTTGTTTGGAGTACTAATTTATGATTGTGATTGATGATGCAAAACATTACAACCATGTCCCTTTTTCATACACAGGGAAGTCTCAGCCAGGAGGTGGCCGGGCAAAGCAGGCTGCCTGATATGCAGGTCCCTCCCCTACACCTGCAAAGAGAAAGTGGCAGGAAGAGGAGTACCCTAGAGGAGGCTACCATAGGCCTCTTTTGGAAGGCTACAGAGGCCCTGGGAGCACCACACACCGTGGAGGAGGACTTTGCTGCCATAATTGCCTGTAAAATGCAGCGGATGGAGGGGGGCCAACAACTCATGTGTGAGTCATTAATGTTGGAAGCTCTCAATAAGGGGTTGAGGGCCCAAATAACATCAGAGATCCACATTTGTGACCTCACACATGGTCCTCCTCCTCCTCCTCCAGGTCCTACTACTCCTCCTCCTCCTCCAGGTCCTACTAGTCCTCCTCCTCCTCCAGGTTCTACTCCTCCTCCTGCCACATCTCCAACAGCAGAGCCACAGCCAGGAAGGAAGCGTGGAAGGAAGACCAGAAAGTGATGGCCCTGGATCCAGTCTGGTCTGGCAAAAGATGCAGCCTCTTGTGGTACCACAGCCTGGGGACACAGATGTCATCTGCTGCTTTCCGGATCTCTGGGACTTCTGGACCAGACTGCACTCCCTTACATATGGACTCCTCAGGCCACCAATTTTGATGTTCAAGAATTGATGTCTGCCCTGGGGGTCCCAGGCTTCGCTAATTTCTGATGTTGATCCAGCGTTGCCTCCCTCTTTGTTTGGTTCTGAGCCCTTAATAAAGGATTTTTGGTTTCAATTATACTTGCCTATGTGTATTTTGCTTCAAAAAGGACAGTTTGTTTGTGAGGATTCAGGTACATTTCAAAAATACAATGTAAAATTAACAAGGGACACCAACACCAAACAATCTCCTTGAGATTAAATAATACAAGATAATAATGGTGTTGTGGTAACTTGACACACAAAACACACACAAAAATATTCTGGAGTAATGCCGCGTACACACGGTCGTACTTTTCGTCTACAAAAGTCCAACGGACGCTGACGGACTAAAGCTGGCTGGTAATCCGATCGTGTGTGGGCTTCTCCGGACTTTCAACGTACTTTTTTAGCCTCAAATTTAGATTTAGATTTAGATTTAGACGTACTTTAGATTTGAAACATGCTTTAAAACTTTACTTCGTAACTACGACGGACCCCGAAATCCGCTCGTCTGTGTGCTAGTCCGACGGACAAAAAGCCACGCTAGGGCACCTATTGGCTACTGGCTATGAACTTCCTTATTTTAGTCCGGTGTACGTCATCACGTACGAATCCGTCAGACTTTTGTGTGGTCGTGTGTAGGCAAGTCCGTTCGTTAGAAAGTATGCCGCAAGTCCGCCGAAAGTCTGCCGGAAGTCTGTCGGAAGTCTGTCGGACAGGCTGTCTGACTTTTGTAGACGAAAAGTCCGACCGTGTGTACGCGGCATAAAACTAAAAATAAAATAAAACAAAGATCAGCCTTAGAAAAAATACAAACCTAAAATAAAATTAAAAAAAATTTGCCTTTAAAAAAAAATAAATAAAAAAAAAATATTTTTGTCAGATGTGACAAATCAAAATATATTAAGGGAATCCCGATAAATAATAAAGAAAGAAGCTTGTAAGAATATGAGCAGCAAAACTACTTCATTCTTCTCACATTATAAAGAAGAAGAGAGTGCGCTGTATTAAACCATTTTTAACTTTGCACCGTGACAAAAGTGTTGTATCCATTGCGAACGCTAAGTTTACCAGACCAAGCTGTTCCGTCTCGGAATTTCTTCTAAGCATGCGTGGCACTTTGTGCGTCGGAACAGGCCACACATGGTCGGAATTGACGCGATCGGATTTTGTTGTCGGAAAATTTTATAGCCTGCTCTCAAACTTTGTGTGTCTGAAAATCCAATGGAAAATGTCCGATGGAGCCCACACATGGTCGGAATTTCCGACAACACGCTCCGATCGGACATTTTCCAACGGAAAATCCGACCGTGTGTACGGGGCATAACACAGGGTCTCGAAAGATGAGATTGTCCATCACATTTTGAGAGACCCTAATCTGCAACGTTTACAGTTAAAATAAAAGTGCAAAAAAATATATATATATAACAATTAAAAAAAACACAAAAAAATAAATAAAAAAACAAAACAAAATTAGTTATTATTTTATTTTCTTCTCTCTCTATTGTATTCTCTCTATTGTTCTCTATCTATTGTTACAGTATTTTATGCTTAACTGTAATGTTTTATTTTTACTGTGTTTTATTATATTTGTCTTGCAGGTATGGTATGTCTTACTGTTATACTGTAATGTTACTTTGTTTTATTGTAAACCATTATTTGCTTTGCAGGTACGCCATTCAGTTGCAGCACGGGTTTATTTATTCTGACAGCAACAGGATTTGCTTTTACGATACGTAAAGCGTGACTCCAGCGCTGTAGAAGGTGATTTCACCACCACAGTTAAAAAAAAGAGCATATATGCCGAAGCATGGGGACAGGGGTGGAGGGGCTGATTGCCCCCCTGCTTCGGCATATATTTTTTACTCTTTTTTTTTGGGCACAGGTTGTTGTTGTTTTATTGAGTTGATGTTTTATTGTTACAATTGTTTGCTTTTCAGGTAAGCCATTCAGCTGCAGCACGGATTTATTTATTTTGACAGCAACAGGGTTTGCTATCACGATACGTAAATCAGTGACTCCAGTGCTGTAGGAGGTGATTTCACCACCACAGTTAAAAAAAAGGTAGAGAAAAAAAAGGGGGGGTTCCGGCGCTCCGTAAAATGTGATGTCTAAAGTAAATAGTACAATGGTAGCTATAATAGCACATTAACATAAGGCAGGTAAAATCTGGAATGAGGAGGCAGCCATCCTCAGAGGGTGTCCATTACCTCTGTTAATAATCAATGTTGAGAAAGGGGGGGTGGGGAGGCGCCAACTGTAGTAGCTTAAATATGCAAAAATGAAAGTTAGTGTAAAGATTACACTTACTAGTTCGCAGGGTGGAAGTGTCCTTTAACCAGTTGCCGACCGCCGCACGACGATGTACGTCGGCAGAATGGCACGGGCAGGCAAAAGGACTTACAGGTACGTCCTTGCATCTCACATCTCACCAACAATCCAGATATAGTTGTCAAAACTGCAGATAAAGGCGGGGGCATTGTCATTCAAAACCGTCAAGACTATCTGGCAGAGGCCACACGCCTACTGTCAGATTCAAATACATATCTCAAATTACGTTGTGACCCTTTGTCTACCTTCATTACAGAAGCCAAAATACTGACAGATAGAGCCAAAAACAATAACATCATCTCTAAACAAGAACATGCATTTTTCAATAGACCGTATTTTAATACCCCTTACTTCTACCACATTCCAAAAATACATAAGAGCATTCAAAATCCCCCAGGCCGACCTATAGTCGCAGCTATAGACAGCATCACCAGTCCTTTTTCCCAGTATATAGATCAATTTCTACAACCCCTTGCAACCGGCCTTCCTTCATATATCCGTGATGGCACCCACCTTTTAGAACTATTGGAACACTATAAATGGGAGCCCACTTATATGTGGGCCTCCCTGGATGTGAACTCCCTTTACACCTCGATCCCACATGAAACAGGTCTAAGAGCTGTTGCCCACTTCTTCTCGTCTGAGACCCTGTTAAACCCGGGTCAGGCAGAGTTCATCTTGGAGGCCACAGAATTCTGCCTGACCCATAACTATTTTGAGTTTGATGGAGAATTTTATCTCCAACAAAAAGGCACAGCAATGGGGGCGAATTTTGCCCCTAGTTATGCTAATTTAACCATGGGGTTCTGGGAGGCCAGCTATATTGAGCTTAACAACCCCTATGCCTCCCACATAGTGTTTTACGGGAGGTATATAGACGACATTATTGTTATTTGGGATGGCCCAGAGCCCTTATTTCTAGAATTTTTGTCACACTGTAACAATAACGAACATGGTCTCACATTCACTTCAGAGCACCATCCCCTTCAATTGGCATTTTTAGATTTATCATTATTATTATTATTTTTTTTTATTGTTATTTTTTATACTTTTGTTTCTGTTAATTTTTCTTTTTCTCCACTCCTGATTTTTATTATTTACATTATTAATTTATTAATCCATATCAGCATTATTTCCATTACACACAAAGAAGATGAATAAGCTCCAATTTTTTGTAGTTTTTTGTAGTTTTTTGTAGTCCCGTGTTTAGAATTCTTGTGTGCTATCTTCCATTGCTAGTGTAAGTCCTGTATGTATATGGCATAAGCTATATCCATAATGTGGTTACACATGTCATCACTTCAAAATACCACAACACTTACAGATTTTATTATACATTTTTTATACAGTTTTTATGATGTTCTTATGAAGTTACTCCAGAGAGATATACATATATATTTATCTAATTGTTGCCTGACACATTGGCCAAATACTAGTTAGCCTGAGTGATTGTAGATAGAGTTACAATGCAGCGCCCTGTTTTCACCAATCAGCGCCATCCACAAGCCTTTAACTATAGTCCAATCAGATCATCCGTTAGGCCTGAGGAAGGAGCGTAGCTCCACAAACGCGTCACCTTTACGTCCCTTGTATCCGGAAGTGATCTCATCCCTGTGGTTCCTGGGTTACATCGTGCGTTCCAGCGTCAGGAAGCGACGGCATCCACCGCCGAGCCTGTCCACCGGACACCAGCACAACTCGAACCGGACTATGAACCGTCAAGGACACAGCAGCAACACTACCTATATGCTTTTTTTAACATGTACCATTGTGAGTACCACCTTTCCGTATTTTTTTAAAATAAATTTTATGGCATTCTGCACTTAGAGTGGCGCCTTGTGTTCTTATGTTCCTGGCGAGAGAGTACCCAATGAATATATCCAGTAGGCCTCCAGCTGACACAAGTGTTTGAAACGTTCTGCAGCAGGAAGACCTCTGGGCATGGCCTCAATAACCTAAACTCTGAGGCCCATGGTAGATTTTTGGTGTTCCTTCAAAAAATGAAGAGGGACACTATGTTTGTCCCAGCCCTTTTCTATGAAACGCCTGTGTTCGCCAAAACGTTGGCGTAGGGGGCGTATGGTCCTACCCACATAAAAGAGGCCACATGGGCAGGTCAGTTATGCTAATTTAACCATGGGGTTCTGGGAGGCCAGCTATATTGAGCTTAACAACCCCTATGCCTCCCACATAGTGTTTTACGGGAGGTATATAGACGACATTATTGTTATTTGGGATGGCCCAGAGCTCTTATTTCTAGAATTTTTGTCACACTGTAACAATAACGAACATGGTCTCACATTCACTTCAGAGCACCATCCCCTTCAATTGGCATTTTTAGATTTATCATTATTCCATGAAGACAGAAAAATTCTGGCTAAAAATTATACTAAACCAACGGCAGGCAATTCATTCTTACACCACCAAAGCTGCCACCACCCTAGGTGGATTTCAAACATTCCTAAGAGCCAATTTTGCCGCTTACGCAGGAACTGCACTAGGCAATTAGACTACATCATAGAAGGGTCCCTCTTAAAACAAAAATTTATTGATAATGCTTTCCCACCAAAAGTGATTGATGAGGCTTTCGATTTTTACATGTCAGAGCGTCCTATATGTACCACAGATCTAGACCAACCCACGACACAACCTGTCAGATTTGTGACCCAGTTCCATACTCGATATAAAACCATGGAACGTATTCTAAACAGACATTGGCCTATTCTACTCCAGGATCCGCTATTAAAATCAACTATCACACCGAGACCGAAATTTACATACCGGAAAACCAGGAACATTAAAAACTTGATAGCACCTAGTAAGCTCAAATCCAAATCAGGCCCTAAGATAGCATTCCCATGTCTTATCCCTCTTATTGGGATGTATCAATGTCGTAAAAAATTATGTTTAACATGTAATCATGTCACACATGGTCAAAAGGAGTTCACCCATAAGGACAAAACATACCAGATCAGCAGTTTTTTCAATTGTTCTACTGAATTTGTCATTTACTGCTTAACTTGTCCTTGTGGGCTCTATTATGTGGGAAGAACTATACGTACATTGATGAAAAGATTTGGGGAGCACCGTCGTCTCGTAGAGGCGGGAGACGACAATCACAGTGTTCCCTTACATTTCCTCAAAAACCATCAACATTCGTCTTCAGGCCTCAGGGTCTGGATTATTGAGTCCATTTCCGGTACGTTCCCACTGGCAGAGCGTTTTAAACGTCTCTGCCAGAGGGAAACCTACTGGATATAGACTCTCTTGCCCCTGGTGGATTAAACAAGGAAATAGAGGTGAGCAGCCTTATCTGACGGGTACCCTCTTTTTCCCCTCTTTCCCCCCCCCTTTTTTTCATCAGACAGTTATTATTTCACATTAATTTTCTTTTTTTCCAAGTAAATCTTTTCACTATTTATTGGTCATACAGCATATGTTCATATTTACACGTAATTTTGTTTCTATTAGTACATAAAACACTATTTTTTATTTTTTATTTTTATCCCTTTATTTTTATTTATTTTTCATCATTTATTTTTCATCTTTTATTTATTATTATTATTATTATTATTTTATTATTATCATTTTTCCATCCATTTATTACTTATATATTTTTATTTATAATTTATTTATCATCATTATATATTTTTTACTAATTAATTATTATTTTTAATTTTTATTTAATTTTTATACTTTTGTTTCTGTTAATTTTTCTTTTTCTCCACTCCTGATTTTTATTATTTACATTATTAATTTATTAATCCATATCAGCATTATTTCCATTACACACAAAGAAGATGAATAAGCTCCAATTTTTTGTAGTTTTTTGTAGTTTTTTGTAGTTTTTTGTAGTCCTGTGTTTAGAATTCTTGTGTGCTATCTTCCATTGCTAGTGTAAGTCCTGTATGTATATGGCATAAGCTATATCCATAATGTGGTTACACATGTCATCACTTCAAAATACCACAACACTTACAGATTTTTTTATACATTTTTTATACAGTTTTTATGATGTTCTTATGAAGTTACTCCAGAGAGATATACATATATATTTATCTAATTGTTGTCTGACACATTGGACAAATACTAGTCAGCCTGAGCGATTGTAGATAGAGTTAAAATGCAGCGCCCTGTTTTCACCAATCAGCGCCATCCACAAGCCTTTAACTATAGTCCAATCAGATCATCCGTTAGGCCTGAGGAAGGAGCGTAGCTCCACAAACGCGTCACCTTTACGTCCCTTGTATCCGGAAGTGATCTCATCCCTGTGGTTCCTGGGTTACATCGTGCGTTCCAGCGTCAGGAAGCGACGGCATCCACCGCCGAGCCTGTCCACCGGACACCAGCACAACTCGAACCGGACTATGAACCGTCAAGGACACAGCAGCAACACTACCTATATGCTTTTTTTAACATGTACCATTGTGAGTACCACCTTTCCGTATTTTGTTTAAATAAATTTTATGGCATTCTGCACTTAGAGTGGCGCCTTGTGTTCTTATGTTCCTGGCGAGAGAGTACCCAATGAATATATCCAGTAGGCCTCCTGCTGACACAAGTCCATGGTAGATTTTTGGTGTTCCTTCAAAAAATGAAGAGGGACACTATGTTTGTCCCAGCCCTTTTCTATGAAACGCCTGTGTTCGCCAAAACATTGGCGTAGGGGGCGTATGATCCTACCCACATAAAAGAGGCCACATGGGCAGGTCAGGCAGTACACCACATACTCACTGGAGCAATTATAAAATTATTTTATGGTATATGTTTTATCTTTGAAGTGAAGTTTTTTTGTCCATGGTCAACAAATTTGCACGTAAGGCATAATTTTTTCCTGCATTGGTACATTCCCACTAATGGAATTAGGGGAATGTGTGAGGCTGGAGTGGGTGGAACATTACGGATTTTACTGGGTGCTATCTTACTTTTAAGTACTAATAAGTACTGGTGACCCCACAATAGGGATAAAACTTTTTCGCAGAAGAGAGTTTAATAAGACTCGTGGCCACTCATTACAATTAGAAGAAAAGAGGTTTAACCTTAAACTACGTAGAGGGTTCTTTACTGTAAGAGCGGCAAGGATGTGGAATTCCCTTCCACAGGCGGTGGTCTCAGCGGGGAGCATTGATAGCTTCAAGAAACTATTAGATAATCACCTGAATGACCGCAACATACAGGGATATGTAATGTAATACTGACACATAATCACACACATAGGTTGGACTTGATGGACTTGCGTCTTTTTTCAACCTCACCTACTATGTAACTATGTAACTATGTAATACTTTTTGCTTTGCGATATGAAACCTTGGGTAGTTGGGTGAGGGAAGAACCTAGAAAGGGGTCTCCAAGCAAGATGCACCAATGTTTGGCTATGATGTTCTCCATCTTCTTGTGACAATCATGAAACTGGGTGGTGAAACGTGTTGGTTGTGGATCATCTGATGTTTTGGGTTTGGGTGGAGGTTTCTTTGCCTGTAGGAGGAAGGCCTCTTGCACCAGATGTGGTGGGTATCCTTTGTCCTGAAATTTGTCGGAAAGGAGTTTACCCTGTATGTAGTAATCTTCGTCCTTGGTGCAATTCTGCCGAATTCTATGGAATTGACTCTTCGGTATGTTATTAATCCATGTTGGATGGTGACAGCTCTGGTAGTGAATATAGGAATTGCCAGCGGTGGGTTTGACAAAGTTTGTAGCATGTATTTCAGATTCACTATGAAAAAGTTCTAAGTCCAACAGGATTCGTTTTTCGGGGTCTATGACATGGGTGAAGGATAACCCTAGGGAGTTGCAATGCTTGACAAAGGACTCTACACTCTCTGATGTGCCCTCCCAGATCAAAATGATGTCATCGATGTAGCGCCCATAGTATATGATATGGGCGGCAAAAGGGTTGGTATGTGAGACGTACTGTAGTTCCCAATAGCCCATAGTCAAGTTGGCGTAGCTTGGGGCAAAATTGGCACCCATGGCAGTACCTTGAGTTTGTAGATAGAAGGTGAGGTCAAACTCAAAATAGTTGTGTTCTAGACAGGATTGTGTGGCCTCCAGGATGTACTGTGCCTGTCTGGGATTGCTGAGGGGGTCCTCAGAGAAAATATTCTACTGCTCTGAGGCCTACTGCGTGGGGGATGGAAGTGTATAGAGATGTAACGTCCAAGGACACCCACTGGTAGGTGGGTTCCCAGGTGTAGAAGGAAAGCATCTCCAATAGGTGGGTACTATCTCTAATATAAGATGGGAGGTGTTGCGCAAAGGGTTGGAGAAAATGGTCTATGTACATGGAAAACCCGCTGGTGATGCTCTCCATAGCAGCTACTATGGGACGGCCTGGTGGGTTAGACTGATCTTTATGGATTTTTGGTAAATGGTAAAAATATGGAGTTTTACGAAAACCTTTGATGAGAAATGACAGTTCAGCTTTGGAAATAATACCATCTTCTAGGGCTCTGTGGGCTAATTTTGTAGCTTTCTAGGTGAATTCTGGTAAGGAATCATGGGTGAGTTTAGAATAAATGTTGGTGTCGGATAACAGTCTGAGTGATTCCGCCATGTAGTCTGAACTATTCTGTATTACAATGCCCCTCCCTTGTCTGCTGCCTTTATGATGTTGTTCTGATTGTTGGTTAATTCATCCAGGGCCTTCTGTTCTGTTTTAGAGAGGTTAGCTCTTTTCTTGGGAGCCGATTTACACATTTGGACAAGGTCGGTATACATGATTTGATAGAATGTCTGTAAATAGGGGCCTTTTTTATGTACTGGGTTGAAGATGGACTTGGGTTTGAATTTTGTATGTTGAATCGGAGGGGATGTTTGATAGTGTTGAGTGTACAATTCCATATCTGCAAAGGGATTTTCTGTATGGAGTTCATCTGGGTCCAATATGATGGAGGAATCTGTGTCTGTGTCTACTGAGAGGACATCATGGTTAATGGTTTCAATGGGTTCTTGCGAGGGTGGGGGTTTCAGAGAGGATTGAATATTGTAGAATCTTTTCACTGTCAAGTCTCGTATAAATTTATTAAGGTCTTTGAATAACATGAATGGGTTTGGGCGGATGGTAGGTGCAAAGGTGAGACCTTTGCTCAAAAGTGAGAAAAGTCTCTTCCATTGATAATGTATGGGTGGATAAGTTGAAAATCTTTATACTTTCCGTATTTTTCCTTTTGAGTTTTCCTCTGCCCCCCCTTCCTCCTCTCTTGCGTACTTTCTTTTGAAGGTGCCGAGGGGGGGGCTGACCCTAGAAAATCATCCTTGGTTGTTTCTGGGTTTGTGGTCACTGTGGGGCTATAGGATGAGGTAGGAAAAAGGGGGGTGACTGGGTTGGACTGTGTATTTGTTTCAACCCTTGTGTTGAAGGGAGGAGTACTTGGGCAAAGTGTAGTAGAGTTTGGTTCAACCACTGGGTTTGAAGGTGAATCTGGTAATGGATCTGGATCCGCATGAGTATTGTTGACTGGTGTGTAGACATGTGCATTCGTTTTCGTCCGAATGCATTTTCGTCCGAATTTTAGGTATTTTCGCTATCGTTTTAACAAACGATAACGAAAGTGCAGAGTCCGAAAAACGAAAGATCCGACATAAACAAATGCTTTATTTTCGTTTTCGTTGCTACAACAGTTCGATATAGATAGGAGATTCGACATGATGATGACAATAACAATCTGTGTCCATCAAACCTGTGGTCGAATGTGCCTAACCTTAGCTCTATTAGTCCAAGATTATTCTACATAGAGAGAAAAGATTCGACGTAGGGGAGGAAAGATTCGACGTAGGGAGGAGAGATTCGACGTAGGGGAGGAAAGATTCGACGTAGGGGAGGAAAGATTCGACGTAGGGGAGGAAAGATTCGACGTAGGGGAGGAAAGATTCGACGTAGGGGAGAAAAGATTCGACGTAGGGGAGAAAAGATAAATAAAAATAATGATGATGATGAATGTTATTGGCTGATTGTAACCAAAGAGGTGGAGCAGTAAAATAGCTAGAACTAAGTACACACGTACTTTGGCTTATGGTGTCTGTTGAAAGTTCTAAGAAGATTCGACGGAGCAGGTAAACTATACGGCATTGTACAGTTTAGCTGCTCCGTCGAATCTTCTTTGAACATTCGACAGACACCATAAGCCTTCAATGACAGATTCGACCTTAATTTGGATTTTCGGACGAATGCAATTTTTAACGAAAAACGAAATAAATAAAAACGAATTTCGGGAGTAACTAAATAAATTTATTTTTCAGACGAAAACGAAATTCCGAAACAAAACATTTCAGTGTGCACATGTCTACTGGTGTGGGCATTGTTTTGGACTGGGGGTTATTATGAGTTTTTTTGTTTTTATTGATTTTGGCCACTTGCTGTGGTTTGGGAATAAGTGGGAGGAGGGGTTGGGGAACAGGGATGGGTGAAGGGTTATGATGGGAGTGCTGGGTGGTTATTGTCGGTGAGAGGCCTGTTGAGAGTGACCTAGGTGCAGGTCCCCAGGGTGGTGGAGCAACCAGTTTTTTCTTCCAGCAGAAAACCTTGTTGTTGGTATAATCACCAATATCCCTCCTGAATTTTCCTAATTTGTTTTGGATAAGGTCATTTTCTTGTCTGATGGTGTTCCTTTTGAGTGTCCTGAGCCAGGTGTATGGAAGTAGCGCAATATGTTGTGTGATGCCGCTGCAGGTTTCCCTAATTTCAGCTACCAAGGTTTCATATTTCCTTTTTCTTTGTGCAATAATAATTTTTATCCATTTTTCTGTACAGAATTCAGATACAAAGGCCCATTCTTTGGAAAAGGTCTAGGTCTAAAAGGGAACACTGTTTTAGCACTCTCAGGCCTCTGGGTGTGATTTTGTGTGATAAATATTGTTCTAGGAAAAAAACATCCCACCAATGTTGATTGGCGGAGGAGAATAAATCTTCTAATTTTAAGATTCTTTTGCATAGAGATTTACCATGGTGACCTGGATAGGTGGGAGGTGGGGCTGAAGAAATTGGTGGGGAACAAAGAGTAAAATTCATCTAAAATGTTAAATTTGGCTTTCTCAATTTCTATGATGAGCTCCATGAGTGTGTATCAGTACAAAAAAAAAAATATATATATATATATATATATATATATATATATATATATATATATATATATATATATTCTTTATTGTATTAAGAAATATAAATAAATGTATTTTTTGTATGTAATTTTTATTTTAATATAATGCTTAGTATTTAGGCATATAAAATAGGAAGACATCCAAAGATTGGTGCAGCTCGGAGAAGGGCACGACTGTTCAGTGATCAGTAGAGAAAAAAAGGGGGGGGGGTTCCGGCGCTCCGTAAAATGTGATGTCTAAAGTAAATAGTACAATGGTAGCTATAATAGCACATTAACATAAGGCAGGTAAAATCTGGAATGAGGAGGCAGCCATCCTCAGAGGGTGTCCATTACCTCTGTTAATAATCAATTTTGAGAAGGGGGGGTGGGGAGGCGCCAACTGTAGTAGCTTATTTATGCAAAAATGAAAGTTAGTGTAAACATTACACTTACTGGTTCACAGGGTGGAAGTGTCCTTTAAGATGGGCAGTGTCCTGGGATGTGCTGTTGTCCTGTTTCCGGCTCAGATCTCGTTCCTTCAGCCGTCTGGGTGTAGAACCTGTTCACAGGCTGAACCGCTTCATCCAGTGTATGGAAAGCTCCACGCTGACCACTCTGGAGCGCGGAAGCGGAAATGACGTCACTGATGCACGGCAAGCGTCAAGGCTGGTGTTGGGGATGGTACAGGGATAGTACAGGCTACGCGCTCGGGGCTCACAGCTCCTTCTACTGGCCTTTTTGCTCTCAGGAGGAGAGCAGCTTGAATATATGGTGGAGGCAATTAGGTTTAAGTGTATGGGCTGGAGGTCCGTGGCTGTGGAACCACAACAGCCAGCGGGCCCAAAATCTTCCAAAAGCACAAAAAAATTAAAAGTAAAAGTATGAAGAATTTTGAAGGAACACCAAAAATCTACCATGGGCCTCAGAGTTTGGGTTATTGAGGCCATGCCCAGAGGTCTTCCTGTTACAGAACGTTTCAAACGCTTGTGTCAGCAGGAGGCCTACTGGATATATTCATTGGGTACTCTCTCGCCAGGGGGACTCAATGAAGAATTGGAAACACATTCTTTGTTGTAGCTTACTTTCTCCCCCCCCTTCCCCTTTCTTATTATTCATTTTATTTTTCACCTTCTCATTATATATATATATATATATATATATATATATATATATATATACATATATATACTTTGTTCATCACTATACAAACCATGTGGAAGTTTTTTACAACATAAGAATATCTCCATGGTCCCTTGCTATCGTATCACCCAGTCACCTGGGGGACCGCTGTCCCCTCACGGACCCAGATAGCAACTCCCCGTCCAATATAACAACTCCCCCCCTCCCCCCCTTCCCCCTTTCCTCATGTCCCTCCTGAGCTCATCCTCACAATGTGTATTCCAGTGCATTTCAATCCATTTTTTTTCATTTTTTCCTACTTTTTATTTTTATTTTTAATTTTATTTTCATTTTTATTTTTATTTTTCAATCTTTATTTCCATTTTTATTTTTAATTTTATTTTTATTATTTTTATTTTTCATCTTTTAAATATTTTATTCCAATTCCATTTATAATTATTATTCTTATATTTATTAAACTTACCGCCAGTTCATCACATTTTTAATTCTTCATACTTTTACTTTACTTACAATTTTTTTGTGCTTTTGGAAGAAACAGGACAACAGCACATCCCAGGACACTGCCCATCTTAACCACTTAACCACTGCCCATCTTACCCCCTTCCTGACCAGAGCACTTTTTACAATTTGGCACTGCGTCGCTTTAACTGCTAATTGCGCGGTCATGCAATGCTGTACCCAAACGAAATTTGCGTCCTTTTCTTCCCACAAATAGAGCTTTCTTTTGATGGTATTTATTCACCTCTGCCGTTTTTATTTTTTGCGCTATAACGGAAAAAGCCCGAAAATTTGGAAAAAAAATGATATTTTCTACTTTTTGTTATAAAAAAAATCCAATAAACTCAATTTTAGTCATACATTTAGGCCAAAATGTATTCAGCCACATGCCTTTGGTAAAAAAAATGTCAATAAGTGTATATTTATTGGTTTGCGCAAAGGTTATAGCGTCTACAAACTAGGGTACATTTTCTGGAATTTGCACAGCTTTTAGTTTATGACTGCCTATGTCATTTCTTGAGGTGCTAAAATGGCAGGGCAGTACAAACCCCCCCCCAAATGACCCCATTTTGGAAAGTAGACACCCCAAGGAAATTGTTGAGAGGCATGTTGAGCCCATTGAATATTATTTTTTTTGTCCCAAGTGATTGAATAATGACAAAAAAAAAAAATTACAAAAAGTTGTGACTAAATGATATATTGCTCACACAGGCCATGGGCATATGTGGAATTGCACCCCAAAATACATTCAGCTGCTTCTCCTGAGTACAGGGATACCACATGTGTGGGACTTTTTGGGAGCCTAGCCGCGTACGGGGCCCCGAAAACCAATCACCGCCTTCAGGATTTCTAAGGGCGTAAATTTTTGATTTCACTCCTCACTACCTATCACAGTTTTGAAGGTCATAAAATGCCAAGATGGCATAAACCCTCCCCAAATGACCCAATTTTGGAAAGTAGACACCCCAAGCTATTTTATGAGAGGCATTTTGAGTCCATGGAATATTTTATATTTTGACACAAGTTGCAGGAAAGTGACATTTTTTTTTTTTTTTTGCACAAAGTTGTCACTAAATGATATATTGCTCACACAGGCCATGGGCATATGTGGAATTGCACCCCAAAATACATTTAGCTGCTTCTCCTGAGTATGGAGATACCACATGTGTGGGACTTTTTGGGAGCCTAGCCGCGTACGGGGCCCCGAAAACCAATCTCTGCCTTCAGGATTTCTAAGGGTGTAAATTTTTGATTTCACTCTTCACTGCCCATCACAGTTTCGGAGGCCATGGAATGCTCAGGTGGCACAAACCCCCCCAAATGACCCCATTTTGGAAAGTAGACACCCCAAGCTATTTGCTGAGAGGCATGGTGAGTATTTTGCAGCTCTCATTTGTTTTTGAAAATGAAGAAAGACAAGAAAAAACTTTTTTTTTTTCTTTTTTCAATTTTCAAAACTTTGTGACAAAGTGAGGTTTGCAAAATACTTATTATACCTCTCAGCAAATAGCTTGGGGTGTCTACTTTCCAAAATAGGGTCATTTGGGGGGGGGGGTTTGTGCCACCTGGGCATTCCATGGCCTCCGAAACTGTGATAGGCAGTGAAGAGTGAAATCAAAAATTTATGCCCTTAGAAAGCCTGAAGGCGGTGCTTGGTTTTCGGGGTCCAGTACATGGGCTAAGCTCCCAAAAAGTCTCACACATGTGGTATCCCCGTACTCAGGAGAAGCAACAGAATGTATTTTGGGGTGTAATTTCACATATTCCCATGGCATGTTTGAGCAATATATAATTTAGAGCCAGAGAAAAACACGGAAGATGGTGGGGGGGGCATTCCCTCCCACTGCTTGTAAAAGCAGTCTAGAGGCTAATTAGCTGCTAGGATTGCTTTTACACGAAAGCCGACCGCTGGCTGAAAAGAATGATACCAAGATGATACCTAAACCTGTAGGCATCATTCTGGTATAACCACTCAAAGTCATGAATGGCGTACCTGAAGACAAAAAAATGGTTAACAATAAAACACAGTAAACGGTAAAGTATAAAAAATTGCATACCTGAAAAGCAAACATGATAAAACATAATAACAATAAAACATTGCAGAATAGAATACAGTAAAAAAGAGCAGAACAATAGAGAGAGAATAGAGAGAGAGAGAACAATAAAACGACAACTATTTTATTTTATTTTATATATATATATATATATTTTTTTACACTTTTTTTGTAACTAACTTTTATAACTGTAACCGGTTCCAGGTTCGGGTCTCTCAAAATGCGATGGCATCTTGGGAGACCCTGTGAAAGTGTGCCTAGTCTGTGCAATGCTGTACCCTACGCTAATAACTAGTGCATGGTAGTGTTCAAAACATTCACCAATGCAAAGACCAGGATTGTCAGGACAGGAGGGACAATAATACCGGGTGTCACGCCTATATCCGCGCTTGCTGCAGACACGACATCTTTTTTGGGGGGGTTCGTTGGGTAGGGGTACTCGGGAGGTCATAAAGAAAATGCCTCTCATGCAGCCGACTGCATTTGGTTGGGGATGTGAATGGGGGAAGTACGGGCGCTGCAGAAGTGGTGGGTTCCCAATTAGGATTGGCAAATGCAGCAGGAAGGGCACTATGGGCACGACGGGCCTGTGTTCGTCTTCTTGGTGGCAGCGGGACACTACTTGTGCTTGCCACCTCACCAGCTTGAACTGCACTTATGGGACTCGCCACGTCACCAAGTGTTACTGCAGTGCTGGTTTGACTACGACGGGGTGTACTAGGCCGCTGGTGCTTGCCAGTTCACCAAAACGCTACCAAAAAAATGGTAGCGATCGCAGGGATCAGGCCTGACTCTGCGAATGCTGCAGTTATGCGTTTAGTGTTTTGTAAGTGACAGTGATCGATCGATACTGCACTTGGGTGGGCTGGGCTGGGCCGGGCGGAGGGGCAAACGCAGGTGCTAGCAGGTATCTGGGCTGATCCCACTAACACTGCGTTTTTGGGAACCCTAAACTGCTGGGGACGCTAGTATAGATCTGATCGGATCAGATATTGATCCGTTCAGATACTACACCACTAAGGGAGGTGTACGGTGCGTGCGTAGGTGTTAGTGCTACTGGCACTAACCTGACGCTGCCTGGGGCTGGTGCTTGCCAGTTCACCAAAACGCTACCAAAAAACTGTTAGCGATCGCAGGGATCAGGCCTGACTCTGCGAACGCTGCAGTTATGCGTTTAGTGTTTTGTAAGTGACAGTGATCGATCGATACTGCATTCGGGTGGGCTGGGCTGGGCGGAGGGGCAAAACGCAGGTGCTCTGACAATGCCCCCGTTAGTGGCTCTGACAGCCCCCCCGCTCACGGCTCAGATATTCCCCCCGCTCACGGCTCTGACAGCCCCCCACAGGTGGTCCGGCACTTACCGCTAGCCCTGAGTCCACCAGAGCAGCCATGGCAGCGGGGATGTCTGTCCTCGTGTCTGCTCGGTGCCTCAGATTTCTAAGCGCCAGGCATCCAATAGGATGCCCTGGCACTTTGGCCAATTGGGAAACAGGTCTGACGACCTGCGTCCCTGGTTGGCAGGGAGGAGCATTAGTGTGAAAATAGGGAAAATTCATTCATTCATTGTCGTCACACAATTGGGTGGGATCAGGGCGCACTCTCTGCGCCCCGAGCCCACCCTATTTTGAAGCCTATTAGAGCTTTAGATGCTTCAAAAAGTACCACCCCCTCCTGCCCCCGCCATAGGAATCCATGCGTCTGGCGTCCTGGAAGGGGCCGGGAGCATGGATGGGGTGGCGGCGTCCGTGCGCCCACAATGCATGGGCCACCCCTGATATATATATAATAATATGTATGTGGCAGAGCGAGGCTCTGTCCCTATGAAATTGGGTGTAAAAGGGATGAAATAACAGCTGCAATATTATAAAATCTATTATATCCTATATAACTATTGCATACATATGTATCAATTTGTCTAGTCCCTATAATTGCTAATCCAATCTATCGGCATGTGCTAGGCCTAATGATATAATGTTAACTATGAAGACAGACACCTTTGCTTAGTAAAAACAATATCTTCCATTTATTTCCCAAGGAATTAAGAAACTAACATAAAAGTATTAAAAAGGTATTACAATGTTACAATCAGAACACAGTATACTAAACAGCATATATCTACAACATATAACAACAATCAAACATATAATACAAGAATATACTTATCACATCCTCTTAGAAAAGACTCATCAGCTTATATCGCCTTGCTCTGGGTGCTGGCTGAGCTGCATGATTTAGGCCCGAGCCAGCACCCAGAGCAAGGCCTCAAGATGGCCGAGCCATGAGGCTTGCAAAAACCAGCATCAGCAGAGAGAGAAGGGGAAGAAGAGAGAATTGCCTGTGTGTGTGTGCTCCTTTCATTCAAACATACATGTCTACTCGTAGCCACCCCCATCCTTCCATCCAATAGATATTGCCAAGAGGTATTCCTTCAAACGTCTGCCCATTCTCCAGGAAGCATGCTGTATTGTCCACTAGGGGCAGCTCCATTAGCCCTGTGTCAAATCTCCACAGACACCTTGGCAGCAGTGGTCTCTTTGAAGCCTGCAATCACACATATCACAGCAGGTGGGCTTGAGCCAAGCCATTGTTATTCTGATTAGTGAAAAGAAAATGCAGCGCTACAAAAATGTGAAAAGTTAGGTATGATTGAACCTATTAAAGGGGAATAATGTGTTTGGCAGTAAAACATCTGTTCAAAAAACCATGCACAAAGTAAAAGTGTACAACCACTATATGAAAAGTCCACATGTAGCAGAGGAATTATTCAAAACTCAAATATTTAAGGGAAACCTTCAGTGTGAATGATGTGAGTCTTTAAAAAAACAAAGTCAATGATGAACAATGTGGATCCGTGACTGTAAACCGACATCAAGGTACAGAACATCCGTAACTGCAAACCAACATCACGGTGTGGGACGTCAAAGTAAAAACATCAAAAAGTAAGGAAGGGTGGGTACTCTTACCAGATGACGTGGACTCCCCTGTCATATGACATGGAGTCGATAAGGCATGGAGCCCCACCTGGGCTAAGAATGATATCCAGAGCGATGGAACCTCTGTCACACTCCTCGACCTGATGAGATGAAGGGGTATCCAGAGGGGCGGCCCGATGGATATCAACCGATAGGCATCCAAATATCATCCGAGAAGAAACAGAAGGCAAACTTGGTCCAGACCTCCTGATGGAAGTAGCTACTGGAAGGCAGTTTCTGAAGTCAGTGCTGTTCCTGCTCCCCCTCTGATTACAAAGCTTTGATGTGTTTCATTTAAACTGAAGCTACCTGGCTGTATCAACCAGGAAGTGAAATACCAGAAGTAAACCATGTTGCTATCCAACATATTCTGCTTTGCGCCTAAAGGGCGCATACCACCTTTCTTCAGACACAGCTCCTATTGAACAGTCCATAACTGTCTTAACGTGCGTCGCTCCCCAACATGTGTTTCCGAACCAGTACCTATGGAACAGTCCTTAACTGTCTTAATGTGTTGCGTTTTTTCAACATGTGCTTCAGAAATGGCTCCTATGGAACAGTCCTTAATGCGGGATTCCGGCCGTAAAAAAAAAAAATTTAAAGTCAGAAGCTACAAACACTGTAGCTGCTGACTTTAAATAAGTACTTACCTGTCCTGGGTGCCCGCGATGTCGGCCGCCGGAGTCCGACCCGTCCCTCGGCTCTCGGGTCCCAGCACCACCATCCTAGGTAAGAGAGACAGGCAGTGGAGGCTTCACAGCCAGTTTCCTACTGCACACGCACGAGCGGCGCTCTGTGAATGGCCCCATGGTGTTCTGGGAACACACAGAGTTCCCAGATGACAACGGGGCTGCTCACCGAGGAGAAGAACACATCGCGGAATAGGAAGAGGCAGATTAGGAAGACTACCTAGCAACAAGGGTTTAGGTAAGTTTAATTTTTTTTTTTTTCAAATGTTTTTTTTTTTAATTTTTTTTAGGATTTTTGGTGAATTTTTTTTTTCAGGGTGGCCCTCCACTATAATGGTCTTACCGTGTTTTGCGCTTCCCAACACATGCCGCTTTGCCACTGAGTGACACACCACCATCATTCTTCAGCGACAGCTTCCATGTCACCATTCTGTATCTTCTGTATCTTCTCCTTTCCGATATCTTCAGGACGGTGTGCAGTACCGGCAAGGGGTGTTCATTCACTCACCATTCACCAGCACACACTCAGAGCAACATATTAACCAGCTTTCAGATACCGAGTCTCGAGGAGGGCCTTTCTTGCCCATATTACTAGCCTAAAATATACCTTTATCACACTATACCATAACATAAATCAACCCATTACCATAATATATACATATATATGTGACCCATCTACTTATGCATCCCGCTCCCAACGTCCTATAACCCTTTACTGTAAATACGGGTCGGGATTAGGCAGGCTTGCTCACAATGGCCTTTCCTACCGCACTTTTGGCATGTCAGCGGTATTGCAGGGCTCTGACTTGGCAGCAAAGTGTCTAACTTGTACACAGAGACCCTACAGTCAATTCGTCCCTCAGCTTGCATAGATAAGTGGGAGACCCTTCTATATAAGTTTTGAGTCTAACAACACACATAAATTAATTTTGAAACAATGACAAAACCCACACAATTCCATCCCTGTGCCTGGACTTCGGAGACCATGCCCAGGGTATACCATGCACCTCTACCTATGGTTGGGTTCAAGGAACCTTCTAGTTCCATGACTAACGTTACATTGGTATTCTTTAGGACAAAGAAACAAAATTGTCTATGTCCCAAATAATACCCAGGTGCTTTCTTCCCAGCAATGATCTCTCCATCCAGGACACAGAGTGAAATATCTTCCCAACATTTTCCGTTCACCACCATGTATTGACCTGGCCTACAAAGGACTTCATGGTCATGCTTCCGACCAAGGGAAGTATCAACCTGCCTCCAGCTTCCATCTTCTCTGATCACATGTGGTTAATTTCGCCTCAAATGCAACAAGATAGAATCCCCAGTCAGTAAGCCCATTGATACCACCAAATATACAGACCAAGTCTGTACTTCTGTATATGGGATCCTACAGCATAACACCTTTCACAATCCAAACTAGTACAGCCCATCCAGGCATTCGACCACCACCACAAAGTCTTAGCGAGCGTGGATGCTAACTCATCAGGCCACTGCCCCTCATACAGAGACTGTACATCAGCTTGATGTTGGTTGATAATGCTGCCTGCCGCTGCGTGCATGCCAGAGCCAATGACAGATTTCTGTCCTATACCATCACACTCTCTACCAACCTCTCAACATGGTTGACCAAAATCCGGAGCCACTTTAACCTGGGAATTTACGTGACTTTGTTGAATGCTTTTAAGGATGCCACCAATCTCTCTGAGTAACAAAGCCCCGCTTATTGTCTGAAGCTATGGCTTCGAGTTTGTTCCTCAGGAGGCCGATGTCCACTCCACTAACAACACCCAACCCAGCTCCTATTCCCCCAATATAGTGCTGAATACATCCTCCTCTTTCGGTTACTCCTCAGACAATAGCGTCCTGTGTCCGCACATCTCTGGGAGTAAGTCACTGGTATAATGACCGTACTTGATTCAGTGTATACTCAGCACATATAGGGTAATAGGTTTTTATCAACCACTGTGAGATGTTGAAGCGCCATGTGGTGAAGGTATATTGTACCCTGGTAGCCAGCGTTTGTTTCCTTTATCTAACGGAGCATGCTCACATGTGTATTCACTGGCATTACCTGTGCAGGGTTTCAACCTCTCAGGTGAGACATCAACGAGGCGTATCTCCCCCATGTCCAATTCTGGTGTCCCACATGTCCAGTAACCGAGAGCTTCTCTGTAGGACTGATAAGGCTGAGATACCACCCCTACGAGGAAGTTTTCACCCCATTGATGTGTCACCTGGCACCCTCTAGTCTGGCCAACCGACACCTAATTATGTATAAGTGCCAGTCTCCTGGGTACCTGCACCATATTACGTCCGTTACATCAATACATGTCATACATTAAAAACCTTTTCTTCTTTCAATTCCTCCCTCCAAAAAAAAAACAAGAAAAACATATTTTACATTTCATGTTCCGATGGATTGGATATGTTATATTCCTTCCCAAACCTCCAACCCATTGCACACGTAATAATAGCATGTTTGCATTCATCAGGAGAGACTCCGGCAAAAATGTTTCACAAGTCTTGTTGATAGGCACAGTCTTTCAGATTCAGCATTAGCACTAAATTGTCCATAAGAAAAAAACAAGTATTAAACTGAATCTTTTCGTTTGTCCCTTCTCTCCTGATGTTTATCAGAACAAATATGCGGTGTGGTATGGCACAGACAAACTGCCAACCAGATGAACATCTGTCATCCATGTTCCAGAGACCTCTCCAATCTCGCTTCACCATGACTCTGGAAGCGAAAAACAAGAGCAGCATCAAATTCTTATCCATAATATCTGCTCGCTTACTATGTTTACTCATAGTTCCCTCCTTGGAACCCAGGAACCTAATATTCCTGGCTTCTGCAACTCAAAACAAATTATCAATACCACCAAGATTTCTTTAGGCTGAACACACTCTAAAATGGATCCCCATGATATAAGCAAAAATTTCAAAAACAAAACTAACCTCAATGTTGATTCTCAAAAATTCTCAATTCAAACACTAAAAAAACAATGCATTTATCTGTATCTTAAGATCCATGCACTAACTCCCCTTTCAGGTGGACAAAGCGTAAACCTTTTGGAACTCTTTCCACCTGAATGAAAATAAAAGCAAAAAAAAAAATTGAGGGCATAGCCAATTACCCCCCTTTCAGATGGACTAAACATAATATTTTTTTCCACCTGAACCAAAACAAAAATAAAATAAATTAATAAACAAATAACAAAAAAACATTAAAAAAATTAACAAAATAAAAAAAGAAATTAAAAATCTGGCCGTTATCACACAAAAACAACATGACACGACAACCACCATAAAACAATAACAAACACTCAACTTTTAACCACTTCGCGCCCGCGCTATAGCCGAAAGACGGCTGCAGCGCGGACGCTATCTGCCGGGCGGCCGTCCCTGGACGTCCTGGTGTTTACTTCCGCGTTGCGCGCTCCCGCGGGCGCGCATCGGGGAAGTTCTGTGCTGGCCGTGTCCCTCGGACACAGCCAGTCACAGATCGCTGAAAACGGCCAATGACAGCGGCCGTTTTCAGCGCGATCGGCTGTGCCAATGAGAGAGGATCTCATATGTTTACATATGAGATCATCTCTCATCGCCGGTGTTCTGTGGCTCTCCCTCCTCACACAGACAGCGTGTGAGGAGGGAGAACGAACCGCTGCGGCGGTAAGTGAAAAAAAAAAAACGAAAATAAAGTTTTAAAACTGCCATCTGTCCCTGCCATCTGTCCCAACTATCATGCCCATTCCATCTATCCCCAGTGCCATCTGTCCCTGTCACTGTCATCTGTCATCAGTGCCACATAGTGCAATCTGTCATCAGTGCCATCTGTCATCAGTGCCACATACTGCCATCTGTCATCAGTGCCATCTGTCATCAGTGCCACATAGTGCCATCTGTCATCAGTGCCATCTGTCATCAGTGCCACATACTGCCATCTGTCATCAGTGCCATCTGTCATCAGTGCCACCTGTCAGTGTCACGTGCCATCTGTCATCAGTGCCACGTATCAGTGCCATCTGTCATCAGTGCCATCTGTGCCACGTATTAGTGCCATCTATCAGTGCCACGTATTAGTGCCATCTGTCATCAGTGCCACATATTAGTGCCATCTGTCATCAGTGCCATGTGTCATCAGTGCCACGTATCAGTGCCACCTGTCATCAGTGCCACCTGTCATTAGTGCACCTGTCATCAGTGCCACATATTAGTGCCATCTGTCATCAGTGTCACGTGTCATCAGTGCCACGTATTAGTGCCATCTGTCATCAGTGCCACGTATTAGTGCCATCTGTCATCAGTGCCACGTATTAGTGCCATCTGTCATCAGTGCCACATCAGTGTCAGTGCCACGTATCAGTGCCATCTGTCATCAGTGCCACGTATCAGTGCCATCTGTCATCAGTGCCACGTATCAGTGCCATCTGTCATCAGTGCCACGTATCAGTGCCATCTGTCATCAGTGCCACGTATCAGTGCCATCTGTCATCAGTGCCACGTCAGTGTCACGTGTCATTGTCCTGGTGCTCCAGGGCCTTCAAAAGTGTAATAGGTAGTTAGATGTGTAATTTATGCTCCTAGAACACTTGAAGGTGCTCCCTGCATGTTGGGCCTCTGTATGTGGCCAGGCTGTGAAAAAGTCCCACACATGTGGTATCATAATACTCAGGAGGAGTAGCAGAATGTATTTTGGGGTGTTATTTGTGGTATACACATGCCATGTGAGAGAAATAACCAATTACAATGACAATTTTGTGGGGGGAAAAAAAAATCTTCATTTTGCAAAGAATTGTGGGAAAAAATGACCACATCAAAAACCTCACCATGCATCTTACTGAATACCTTGGAATGTCTACTTTCAAAAAAGGGGTCATTTGGGGCATATTTGTACTTTCCTGACTTGTTCGGGTCGCAAGAAATGTGATAGGCCGCCAGTACTTCAGGTGTGATCAATTTTTTATGATTTGCACCATAACTTGTAAACTCTCTAACTTTCACAGAGCCTAAATAATATTCACTAATTTGGGTTATTTTTACTAAAGATATGTAGCAGTATAAATTGTGGCCAAAATTTATGAAGAAAAATTACTAATTTGCAAAATTTTATCACAGAAACTAAGAAAAATGCGTTTTTTTCAAAATTTTCGGTCTTTTTTCATTTATAATAAAAAACCCAGAGGTGATCAAATACCACCAAAAGAAAGCTCTATTTGTATGAAAAAAAGGACAAAAAATTCATTTGGGTACAGTGTTGCATAACTGAGTAATTGTCATTCAAAGTGTGACAGCGCTGAAAGCTGAAAATTGGTCTGGGCAGGAGGGGGGTTTAAGTGCCCAGTAAGCAAGTGGTTAATTAAAGACATCCATGGACTTTTCTCATGAGAAGAGTAAGTGCTCATTTCGATCTGAAAGACAATTAGTTAATGGGAAAAACAAAAAACAAAACGTCTGTACCTTCTCATCACAACATTTGTAACTTCATTTGTAACTCTTTACTCCATTAATGCCTGACTATTGCTTATCTTATTTTTTCATTGTTTGCAAACAATTACTAATTAATGAGCTCATGGTACCATGTGATAATCGATTATGCATTTACAATAACCTAACCCCTGCTCTGCTAAATTTGTCCACTGTTGGTCTCACTTTGAAGGACATGCAAACAAAACACAAACATTAGTATCCAAACCAGTTTAACTTCTTCCAAGGTCTCTGGAAAAGGAACACAAAGACAGTTACCGGTATTATACACAATTATCATAACAATTGACTTTTTAAGTCCCCCAAAGCTTTTCCCAATAATTGTAATGCTAGGGGAACAATTGCCATATTTTCCTATACTAAGCAAACAGTATTGGTAAACTTTACCATATTACTCAGGAAAAATGGCAATGCAATTTGCGTCCAACTACATACAAGCCAGAAAATTAAACAAAAAAAAAATAATAAAAAAAAATTAAAAATAAGATAAGAGAAAAAAAACCATACTAATCATAACAGAACAATGTTTTTAGAACAAAAAAAATAATAATTCAGAGGCTTATCTTTGAAAATTTTAAAAATATATCAAGGTCCTCTATTATATTTAAAACATGAAGCTCACATCTAAACCTTATTCATAGCAAGGAAACATTGACCAGAAAAATCTTAGCATCCATGCCGCTCACTAAGTGCTGCTAACATTGTTTCCCCCAGTGCTACATTTGAATAACCATGCGGCTACCTCCATTTTGACTTTACGTAACTGTTCTACATATTGATGATTTTCAGTTTGTAGTCTCCGCATTTGGGTCTTAAAAGGGAAATGGGTTTTATTACTATGGCCTCCATGCTTTGGATTGCTACCCCATTGGGCAGAATACACTTCATAATGCCTTGGGGTCATTTTAGGGTGGTGCGATCTTCTTTTGATATCATTATTTGCCACCCAACTCACATTGCTGGATGTCATTACTATGACTGGAATGAACAGACTTTACACTTTCATCATCTGAGGAGTCATCAGAAGTTTCCATTGTTTCAACTCCTGAATCAATTTCAAGCGCAGTTATCGCACTTTTATTTAAATCTCCAACATTAATTTCTATCATAGTAACATCACTTACAGCAATAAGAGAGTCTGGTTTTTCTGCACATTGTTTCACTTCTATCTTTGTTGTGCACTGAGCATGTGCGGAGGGTACCTCCACCATTGCACATTCGGCTTTTGCATGTTTGGAGGATAACTCTATTATGGCTGCCTGTGCACCCTGTAATTCCTCCCTAAGCAGTGTGATAAAACGCAAATTCTCAGCCTCTCTCTATCCTAAAGATGTGATACATTGTTCCTTCAACATACATGTTTTCTCCAACTCATCTAATCTCTGTTCCGATACACATTTCTCAGTCACTAATTGTTGAATGTGATAAGCAACATTTGCATCTGCTTTTGCAACCATTGCTAATATATTCTCCGTTACACTTTGTACCTGTTCCAATAATTGTTTTCTCTCACTATACCATTCTAATTCTTTTTGTTCCGCAATGTCTTTCATTTTCAACAACATGCTTATAACATTGGCCATTCTCTGTTTCTTGCCTCTTTTGGAATACTTTTTATACTTTATGGCATCATTATGAGTATTGCATTGTTTTAATAGATCATTGTATTGGTGTGTTAACGCATTCTTTTGCATAGTATTGAATTGAATACAGGCATTTTTTTTAAGAAACTCTTCAAGGATATCCATTTATATGCTAATTTGCAACTTAGCCTACACTGAAGTTGCTCAAGCAGTTGCTTACACAATGCACGCAGATACACAGACAGATACAAAACACACCAAGAGATACAGATAAAGCTGTTTAAAATGTAACTTTCACCTGTAGTCCCACAACCAAAAAAAAAAAACAGATACAAAGCTGTTTAAAAAAGAATTTGTTCTTTGTAGTTCTACAACCTACCAGACACAAGGCACATTCTAAGACACAAGGTAGACTCCTGATAAATGCCTCCCTGTTAGGTTACAAGCCACATTGAACTTCCATTGGAACAGAGAGCTATTTCCCTCTCATGTGGGTAAAAATAAAAAAATAAAAAACTTAAAAAAAAATAAAAATTTTTAAATAACAATCTATATTTCTCCCACTTTTTCCTCAAAGATGTATGGTAATTCCTGTAAATCTCTAACCAAGGGTGATCAGCCCTTTACTCGCCAGGCCACTTGACCAGCTACATTGGATTATAACAATAAACGTTTAACATATAAACATATATCAGCCAACAATCTCACTAGGTTCTGTGCGTCCGCTTCACTGATGAAATATTTCACAGAACTTTCATGACCATCCAAGCAGGATTTGCGTCTTCACGACCAGTGCGAATCTTCATCCACGGTAAAGATGGCCTTCAGTTCCAGCTTACAGGAACTCAAGACAAAAAATACATTAGGTTTTGTGGATTCTGTGTAAAAATAACATTCTACACACCTTCTGGGGTGCCAAATGAAATAACCGCTGCAATATTATACAATCTATTATATCCTATATAACTATTGCATACATATGTATCAATTTGTCTAGTCCCTATAATTCAGTGGCGTAACTAGAACCTTCAGGGCCCCAGTGCAAGAAACCATGAAGGGCCCCCCTGAACCCCAGCCGGGGCCCTTCCCTCCGAGTCTGGTGGTGGAACTCCAGGGCCCGGTCACAGGTACGACCTTTGTGAGCCCTGTAGTTCTGCCACTGGTATCAGTAGTTTTTTTTTTTTACCATTTTTTAGGAGCCCCGTTGGGGGGCTTTGGTGAGATATCAGAGGTCTAAACAGACCTCTGATGTTCCACCCTTGAGACAAAGAGGAAGACTGAGGACAAAGCCCCCAATCTCCTTCTCTGCAGCCTCAGCTACATAGAATGAATGGTCAGGAATAGCTCTGTACAGAGCTTCCTGTCCATTCATAAACTGAAGCATAGTAACACAGTTTACTACATGTCACAGTTATGAATATACAGAGTAAGTGATCAGTACAGATCACTGACTCTCAATTCAGAAAAAGAAGGGGCGGTAAATTACACATTTACCGGCCCATTTCCCACTTTCTGTCCTGACAAACTACCCGCAGCAACCAGCAGTAGAGGGGATGGGGGAACCTGGCAGAGCCCACGAGGGGGTTCGGGAAAGAGCACACAGGGGCTGGAGCACAAACCTTGCTGGTGCTGTACCCGCCCCCATCTCCAGTGACCGCATGCTGGTACCCCTCTATCCTCCAGCCAGGGGAGATGGGGTTCCTGTTTCTAGGCAGGATGGGGTCCCAGTCCCCAGGAGAGATAGGGTTCTTTTTCCCAGGGCATATGGGGTCCCTGTCCCCAGGTGAGATGGGGTCCCTGTCCCCAGGTGAGAAGGGGTCCCTGTCCCCATGGGAGATGGAGTCCTTGTCCTTAGGGGAGATGGAGTCCTTGTCCTTAGGGGAGATGGGGCCCTGTCCCCATGGGAGATGGGGTCCCTGTCCCCAGGAGAGAAGGGGTCCCTGTGCCCAGGAGAGAAGTGGTCCCTGTGCCCAGGAGAGAAGTGGTCCTTGTGCCCAGGAGAGAAGTGGTCCCTGTGCCCAGGAGAGAAGTGGTCCTTGTGCCCAGGAGAGAAGGGGTCCCTGTCCCCATGGGAGATGGGGTCCCTGTCCTTAGGGGTGATGGGGTCCCTGTCCCCAGAGGTGATGGGATCCCTGTCTCCAGGGGAGATAGGGTCCCTGTCCCCAGGTGAGAAGGGTTCCCTGTCTCCATGGGAAATGGGGTCCCTGTCCCCAGGTGAGAAGGGGTCCCTGTCCCCTTGGGAGATAGGGTCCCTGTACCCAGGTGAGAAGAGGCCCCTGTCCCCAGGTGAGAAGAGGGCTATAATTGCTAATCCAATCTATCAGCATGTGCTAGGCCTAATGATATAATGTTAACTATGAAGACAGACACCTTTGCTTAGTAAAAACAATATCTTCCAATTATTTCCCAAGGAATTAGGAAACTAACATAAAAGTATTAAAAAGGTATTACAATGTTACATAGCTTACAATCAGAACACAGTATACTAAACAGCAGATATCTACAACATATAACAACATTCAAACATATAATACAAGAATATACTTATCACATCCTCTTAGAATAGACTCATGGGCTGATCTCACGATGTTGAAAGAGCTCTGGGCCGCATGATTTAGGCCCGAGCCAGCACCCAGAGCAAGGCCTCAAGATGGCCGAGCCATGAGGCTTGCAAAAACCAGCATCAGCAGAGAGAGAAGGGGAAGAAGAGAGAATTGCCTGTGTGTGTGTGCTCCTTTCATTCAAACATACACGCCTACTCGTAGCTACCCCCATCCTTCCATCCAATAGATATTGCCAAGAGGTATTCCTTCAAACGTCTGCCCATTCTCCAGGAAGCATGCTGTATTGTCCACTAGGGGCAGCTCCATTAGCCCTGTGTCAAATCTCCACAGACACTAGGGATGAGCCGAACACCCCCCGGTTCGGTTCACACCAGAACCTGCGAACGGACCGAAAATTTGCACGAATGTTAGAACCCCATTGACGTCTATGGGACTTGAACGTTCGAAATCAAAAGTGCTCATTTTAAAGGCTAATTTGCATGGTATTGTCCTAAAAAGGGTTTGGAGACCCGGGTCCTGCCCCAGGGGACATGTATCAATGCAAAAAAAACGTTTAAAAACGGACGTTTTTTCGGGAGCAGTGATTTTAATGATGCTTAAAGTAAAAAAAAAAGTGAAATATTCCTTTAAATATCGTACCTGGGGTGTCTATAGTATGCCTGTAAAGTGGCGCGTGTTTCCCGTGCTTAGAACAGTCCCTGCACAAAATGTCATTTTTAAAGGAAAAAAAGTCATTTAAAACTGCTTGCGGCTTTAATGTAATGTCGTGTCCTGGCAATATGGATGAAAATCAGTGAGACAAACGGCATGGGTACCCCCAAGTCCATTACCAGGCCCTTTGGGTCTTGTATGGATATTAAGGGGAACCCTGCACCCAAATTAAAAAAGGAAAGGTGTGGGGCTCCCAGGCCCTATATACTCTGAACAGCAGTATACAGGCAGTGCAAACAAGACAGGGACTGTAGGTTTGTTGTTAAGTAGAATCTGTTTGTAATTTTGAACTGGTACATTTTTAAAGTGTAGCTCCAGCCAAAAAATCTGTTTTTAAGCTTTTTGGAAAACCTAGGGAAGGGTTATCACCCCTGTGACATTTGTTTTGCTGTCTGTGCTCCTCTTCAGAAGATTTCACCTCACTTTTTGTCCCAATGACAAATGTTTTTTGAAAATTTTGGGCTTTTAGTGAAACAAGGATTGGTGATAAAGCATCAGTGTAAAGGAGAAAACTTTTTCCCATATTAACTCTTACAGGAGAGAATTTCCCTTCCTAGGGGTAGATTTCATCTCACTTCCTGTTGTCTCCTTCCGTTTGCAAGTAGGAGTCGTTTGTAAGTTGGATGTTTGAAAGTAGGGGCCTGCCCTATATACTCAGCATAAATTTGGGCCTTAGGTGTTGTTGTGGCCACAACACTGTAAGCCCTCACAGGGCCCTGCTGTGAAATATTAGATCAAGAGTTGTAATAACATGCCCCTGTTGAACAGGGGCAAAAAAATTGGGCCTTTGGTGGTGGTGGTGGTGGTGCTGGTGCCACAACACTGTAGGTCTTCACAGTTACTCTTGGTGGGCGCTGGAACGGGCCCTGCTGTGAAATATTAGATCAAGAGTTGTAATTACATGCCCCTGTTGAACAGGGGCTGAAAAATTGGGCCTTTGGTGGTGGTGCTGGTGCCACAACGCTGTAAGTCCTCACAGTTACTCTTGGTGGGCGCTGGAACGGGCCCTGCTGTGAAATATTAGATCAAGAGTTGTAATTACATGCCCCTGTTGAACAGGGGCTGAAAAATTGGGCCTTTGGTGGTGGTGCTGGTGCCACAACGCTGTAAGTCCTCACAGTTACTCTTGGTGGGTGCAAAAATGGGCCCTGCTGTGAAATATTAGATCAAGAATTGTAATTACATGCCCCTGTTGAACAGGGCCAGAGAAATTGGGCCTTTGGTGGTGGTGGTGGTGCTGGTGGCACAACACTGTAAGTCCTCACAGTTACTCTTGGTGGGCGTAGAAACGGGCCCTGCTGTGAAATATTAGATCAAGAATTCTAATTACATGTCCCTGTTAAACAGGGGATGAAAAATTGGGCCTTAGGCACTGGTGCTGGTGCCACAACACTGCAACCCCTCACAGATACTCTAGTTGGAACGCAGGAACGAGCCCTGCTGCAAAGTATTGCATCAAAAATTGTAATTACACGCCCCTGTTAAACAGGAGCTGAAAAATTGGGCATTAGGCACTGGTGCTGGTGCCACAACACTGCAACCCCTCACAGAAATTCTAGTTGGAGAGCAGGAACTAGCTCTGCTGCAAAAAATTGCATCAAAAATTGTAATTACATGCCCCTGTTAAACAGGGGCTTAAAAATTGGGCCTTAGGCACTGGTGGCGGCGCCCAGAACCAAAAATGTTCTTACAAGCTATTAGCATGATCATTGAGGAGGAAGAGGATAATTACTCAGCATAACAGGATAGTTACTCAGCATCAGCATAGGCAGTCTTTGAAGGGATCTGACATTTCAAAAAAAATTATTCGGTTACATCAGCATCAGGTGCTTGGTAGCTGGTGGTGATCTAAGACTGATTCATTTTTATGAAGGTCAGTCGATCGACCGAGTCGGTGGACAGACGCACCCTGTGATCGGTTACAAAGCCTCCAGCAGCACTGAATGTGCGTTCCGAAAGAACGCTGGATGCAGGACAGGCCAGTAGCTCAATTGTATACTGTGCAAGCTCTGGCCAGTGATCCATCCTCAAGACCCAGTAACCCAGAGGATTTTCGGTGGGAAAGGTGTCCAAGTCAGATCTTGCCCCTAGGTATTCCTGCACCATGTAAAACAGACGCTGGCGATGGTTGCTGGAAAGGATCATACCTTGGGGCTGCGGACTAAAAAATTGTCTGAACGCATCGGTCAGACGGCCACCTTCTCCACCGCTCCTTCTTTGACTGACCGAAGCCTCAGCAACACGTTGTCCAGAAACAGGAGTTTGTAACCTCCCAGTCTCTGGGAACGCGTTGCACAGACCTTTCTGCAAGGCCTCCTGAAGATGTTTTATCCTCTACTCCCTCTGCAACGGCAAGATAAGGTCCGCAACCTTACCCTTGTAACATGGATCAAGGAGGGTTGCCATCCAGTATTGGTCCTTCTCCTTGATACCACGAATACGAGGATCCTTACGCAGGTTTGCAGGATCAGGGAGGCCATGCAGCGTAGGTTTGCTGAGGCATTCGGTCCGGAGTCCTCTGGATCACTAAGGACGACATGATCCGCAGCCACCTCCTCCCAGCCACGTACAAGTCCATGTGTTTCTTGGGACTCTAAATGATCCCTTAAAGACTGCTGCTGATGCTGAGTGCCAGGCTGCACCTCTATACATACCTGACACAATCCTCCTCCTCGTACTCTTCCTGTGTGATCAGCGGGCATGCAGGAACACTGTCTGGATAAAGGGGGCCTTGAGAGCTAAGGAAGTCCTCCTCTTCCTGCCTCTGTTCTGCCTCAAGTGCCCTGTCCATTATTCCACGCAGCGTGTGCTCCGACAGGTGGACAAGGGGGACAGTGTCACTGATGCATGCACTGTCACTGCTCACCATCCTCGTGACCTCCTCAAATGGTGACAGGACAGTGCATGCATCCCTGATCATGGCCCACTGGCGTGGCAAAAAAAAAAACAAGCTCCCTTGACCCTGTCCTGGTGCCACAGTCGCACAGGTACTCATTGATGGCCCTCTGCTGCATGTGCAGCCGCTGCAGCATGGCCAACGTTGAGTTCCACCTGGTGGGCATGTCACAGATTAGGCGGTTCTTGGGCAGGTTAAATTCCTTTTGGAGGTCTGCCAGCCGAGCACTGGCATATTATGACCGGCGGAAATGCACACAGACTTTCATGACCTGCCTCAGGACATCCTGTAAGCCCGGGTACCTGCCCAAAAACCGCTGCACCACCAAGTTAAGGACGTGAGCCAAACAGGGCACATGGGTCAGTTGTCCCTGTCAGAGGGCGGAGAGGAGGTTGGTGCCATAAGTTGGTATGGCGTCAACCACATCTGAACCTGCCCCTGCAGAGCTGACAGAACCTCTGCCTCAGTGTGGCTCCTGTCCCCCAAGCACACCAGCTCAAGCACCACATGGCATCTTTTGGCTTGCGTACTTGCGTAGCCCCTTGAACGCCTATGGAGCACCGCTGGTTCCGAGGACAAAGCACAGAAAGAGGCCATGGAGGAAGAAGAAGAGGAGGGGGTGGAGGAGAGAGGTGTTTCACAATCATTAGTAGTGGCATTTTGGAGGCGTGGTGGCGGAACAACCTCCAACACTACTGCACCTTGTCCTGCATCCTTCCCAGCTGCCAGCAGAGTGACCCAATGCGCCGTGAAACTTAGGTAACGTCCCTGTCCATGCCTGCTGGACCATGAGTCAGTGGTAATATGCACCTTACCGCTGACCGCCCTGTCCAGCGAGGCCAAGACATTGCCTTCCACATGCCGGTAGAGAGCCGGAATCGCCTTCCGTGAGAAAAAGTGGCGTTTGGGTACCTGCCACCGAGGAACCGCACATTCCATAAACTCACAGAAGGGGGCGGAGTCTACCAACTGAAAAGGTAGCAGTTGAAGTGCTAGCAATTTTGCTAAGCTGCCAAAAAGACATGAGGGTAGGTGCTGCGCTATCCAGGTGGAGTGAGAAAAATAAATTAATACAGGTGGCAGTATGAGATAGTAGAAAGTGAAAGCTGTCAGCTTACAAGATCATAAATGCAAAACAATAAAAGAATGAAGTGTAATAGAGGTAGGTCTCGAGCACAATATCTACTAAGACCGTGCAGGAGAAATATTGTGCAAAATCATAAATAGCCACGTATTGAATCAAATACTAATATAAAAACCTGGACGTGAATATAAATATGTGCAAAGAACAGCAAAAATACATATGCAGAAACCAAAAAAATACATTTAAGATAAAACAACACACTGATTGTGAAAATACATCATACATGTGTGATAATAGAGCAACATGTGCAGCTCTAGGCATAAAGTGCAAATCAATAAATGTGCAAACCACAGCAATATGAAAAATCCTATAAACTGTGCAAGATCGCATATAAAGTGCAAGGTGATGTGTGACATACACGCATCAATCACATCACGAAAGAGTGCCACAGTAATGGGTAAATCAAAAAAACAACAAAAAAAATCCAAAAAAGTCCAAAACACAAAGAAACATGTGTTACCAGTGAAAAACTGGAAATGTTTATACATTCAGTGATAATAATCCATTTTAGAAAAACACACAGTCCAATGTACAAAATAGCAGGAGTGGGGTGCCGAAGGAGAGAGGGTATATATCCTCTTCGTGCATAAAACACACACAACTGAGTAGTGGCCCTTTACCTTGCGGTAATGGGAAAACCGCATAAAAGCAAATGCTTGTGGGGGTTTTCTCTCCTTTGGGTCCCTGGACCGGAGTAGGTGCTTTCTCTGCCTTGATACCTCAGTGTCAGCAAAACGGATGATAAAAGAACAGAGGGGTACCGGATAGTGTAGTATTTCCAGCAAGATATGTTTTATTAAAGTTTAAAAGCATGTACTCACATTAAGCAAACAAGCATCACATCTATCTCCTACGAGCGGCGAGCTCGTCGATCTCGGTCGGTGTCAGTGTAGAGTGCCTATCCCGTCCATACGCGTGACGTCACCAATCACGTGACTTCATCAGGGGATACAGGGAAGGCACAATAATGTCTTTAAATAGTCTATAGCATTATTTCTAATGGGCGGCCATTTTCTTGTAGCTCAGTGTAATACAATTGTGTCGGCCATTTTCTGAAAGGCCATGTACGCGGCCATTTTCTTGGTTGGTAAAACATACTAACATAGCCAAAAACAAAAGTAGCACGGTGCTTACTGCACATGGCCGTAACTGGATGGAGAATCGAATGGGAACGCGGCCACATCGTATGGGGGACGCTAGCTGTCAGCTCAGCGTGACACACTGTAAAATAGGTGCTTAGTATTAGAGCTAGCCCGCAGGCTATATAATGAGATAAGGATATAGAATGGTGGTAAGATGCAAATGAGAACAACTCAACGGAAGTATTAAAAGACACTGTCAGTGTGTGCTGGACAGAATAGACCTCAACACTGACATATACATCCAAATACACAAATATCACTAGCGGACCATACATATAATAAAATTAATAAAAAGAAAGATTGAACATAAACATGGAATAATTAAAAACAAGGAGCTAAAATAAAGTGCAATGCATGTGATAGTATTAAAATAAATGCAGTACCACGATGCGCGTACATCCCTAAATATGGATGCACGCACATCATAAAACCGCATAAAAGTTTTATAATGAATCATTAAAATCGTCATAAAATCCCTGATGAGAGGCATTCGCAAAGTAAAGAAATGGAAGAGGTGGCCATCTATATAATTGGAGGACAGAAAGGCCCATGATAGATAAAAGTGAAGAGGGCACAGGGGCATACAGTGGGGCTTAAAAATCACTAAGAAAACAGTTAGGATCAAATTCGATGTTCAAGCCTCTGGGTGAGAAAGTGTCTAGTTTAAATATCCATTTGGATTCCAACTGACTGAGGGTCCTAACTTTATGGCCCCCCCGCCATTGTCTAACGTACGGTTCTATTCCCCAAAATATTAGCTGAGTGGGATCTCTGTTGTGACACAATAAAAAATGTTTGGACACACTGTGTTTATCATACCCATTCAGGATGTTTTGCACATGCTCTTTAATCCACACTTTGAGAGGTCTTTTAGTGCAGCCTACATACTGAAGGCTGCAGCTACACTCCAGGGCATAAACAGCTCCTTCAGTGTTACAGCAAATGAAGTCACTGACTTCATACATCTCTCCCGTACTGGTTGATGTAAAGTGGAATTTCTTTTTGTTTGGACGTTTCGTTCTCAGGCATGCAAAGCATCTCTTGCAGGGGAAAAAACCTTTTTTAGTAAAGAAGGAAAATGCTCTCTTCGGTGGATCAATTATATTCTTCACCACTTTATCCCGAATGGTTGGTGCTCTTTTGTATATGAATCTGGGGTTGATGGGTAGGGTATCGTGTAAATCTCTGTCTGCCAGAAGAATGTGCCAGTGCTTTTTAACAATTTTCTCTATTTTCTTGTACTGTGCATTGAAGTCCAAAATTATGGAAGCTCCTGCTGGCGGTGTCTCCTTCTTAGCCTTATCTTTGATTAACTCATTGTGGTTCATTTCTGTCACCTCTATTATTTTCTCTCTAATGAACCGCTGATCATAGCCCTTAGTGACAAATCTATGTCCTTTTTTTTCTGCCTGGTCTAGAAAGGTATTCAGGTGGGTGCAATTGCATCTTACCCTCATAAGTTGTCCTTTGGGGACATTGAAAAGCCAGTTTCTTTGGTGACAGCTTTCTATTGGCAGGTAGCTATTCCTGTCCACATTTTTAAAGCGCATTTGTGACCATAGTTTGGAGTCTTCTTGTGTGATGTCCAGATCTAGAAATGTTACGTTTTTCTCACTGGTCTCCCAGCATAATTTGATGTTCCTGTCATTGAAATTTAGCCTTTCTAAAAAACAAGTCAGCTGATCAGAGTCTCCTTTCCATAATATAACAACGTCATCGATGTATCTTTTGTAGACTACCAATTCGTCGGGTCTGTTATTAAAGAGATATTCTTACTCCCACTTTGCCATAAATAGGCCTGCTACACTTGGGGCAAATTTAGCTCCCATCGCTACTCCTGTCTGTTGGTGATAATAGTTCTTATCATACCAGAAGTAGTTATTCTTTAGACAGAAATCAAGACATTTTATTACGAACTTTCTTTGTGTACATGGAAGCTTAGTGAATGACCTCAGGCCCCATTGCGCAGCTTCACACGCTTGGTGGTGGAGTATAATTGTATATAAGGATAACACATCTGCGGTCGCCATAATCCAAGGGCCTTCTTCTTTAGGGACGTCCTCCAAAATCTGTAGCATTTGCTTAGTGTCCCTTAGATACGCTTCTGTACTCTAAACAGCCGGTTGTAGAAAAAAATCTATATATTGGCCTATTCTGGAAGTCAGTGAATCTATTCCATTCACTATTGGCTTGGTGGTGGAACTGTTTTATTCTTGTGTATTTTTGGTAATGAATATATGATGGGAGTCCGGCAAGAGTCTGGTATTAAAAATATGGCTTCTTTTTTATATAATATATTTTTCTTTACCCCTAGATATACTGCCTGTTCAAGTGCTTTTCTACATTTGAACATAGGATTGCTTAATAGTCTGCTATAAGTAGTTACATCTCCCAGCATGTTCACCATGCTGTCATGATATTGTTCTTTTGATAAAATCACAATCCCACCTCCCTTATCTGCTGGTCGGATGACCAGATCCTTACGTCTTGTCAATTTCCGGATGCCACTTTTTATATAACGTGGTTCTTCTTTCTTCTTTATCTTCAAATCTTTAATATCTTCTAAAACCATTTTTTTAAAAACCTTGATATATTTATTGTCTCTCACGGGTGGATTAAAAACCGATTTGTTCCTTAGTGTACTATGCAAGATTCCATCATTATCAACATCTCCATGTCTATGTCTCGAGGGGTTTCCCAGAATGTATTTCTTAATATTGAGTTTCCGCACAAATTTCTGGATGCCTATGTATGTCTGGAATTTGTTCAGGTTCTTGGTAGGTGCATACTTAAGCCCTTTATCTAGGACCCCTATTTCTTCATGCGTGAGTAATTGGCCGCTTAGGTTAAAAATGTCTTCCCCTTTCACTCTCTTTTTCTTTTGTTCTCTCTTCCCAGATCGCTTTCCTCTCTTCTTTCTTGGCTTCTTCTGGAACTTCTTATCTCGTCTACATTTCTTGGTGGGTGATTCTCCCTGCCCCTGTCTAAAAAAGGCCTGGTATAATCAGAACCACCGTGATGTGCAGGATATTGCCTATCATAATTGTTCTCATCTCGATCCATTAATGGAGCATAATGATTGTAGGTGGGTATTGGGCTTCATTTGTGTTCTTGATACTCCCTTTGTTGTGGCCCTCTTCTCTCTCCATGTCCATATTCTTGAACAGGACTTCTTCCTCGTGGTCCATAGTAATAATGTAGTGTTCTTCTGTTATTCTTATAATCCTGTGGTGGTCCTCTGAAATCTCTCTGGTCATGAGGAGGTTTATACCAGTTATTCCCATTCTGAAACTTCCTATTGTTCTTCCAATAAAACGGTTTTCTCCCCCCATGTTGTGGTGTCCGGTCATTATACTGAGGTCTTCTACCAGCTCGATGGGGGGTGTATGGATCGTAGTTCACATATCTCTCGTCATGGGTTTGTTGTCTTGGTGTCTGTCTTTTGTAGTGAGATCTTTATTTAGCTGTGTTGTCAGTGTTTTGAACTCCGCCGTTTCAAAGAACAGCAAAAATACATATGCAAAAACCAAAAAAAATAAATTTAAGATAAAACAACACACTGATTGTGAAAATACATCATACATGTGTGATAATAGAGCAACATGTGCAGCTCTAGGCATAAAGTGCAAATCAATAAATTTGCAAACCACAGCGATATAAAAAATCCTATAAACTGTGCAAGATCGCATATAAAGTGCAAGGTGATGTGTGACATACACGCATCAATCACATCACAAAAGAGTGCCACCGTAATGAGTAAATCAAAAAAACAACAAAAAAAATCCAAAAAAGTCCAAAACACAAACAAACATGTGTACCAGTGAAAAACTTGAAATGCTAGCATTCAACCGCTGGGCATGTGGATGGCTGGGAGCGAACTGCTTTCGGTGGTGCAGCAGCTGGGGCAGGGAAATTTGCCTGGTACAATCTGACGTCGGTGTACCAAAAGCAGATTATCCACAAGTACTTGGCTGTGACACACCTAATTCTACACCTTCATTCCTCTCAGTGCAGGTCTCAGAGAGGACTGAAGGTATAGTGGGGTTGGAGATCTCAGCTGATGAGGAGCAAGGAGAGGTCCTCTTTGTTCTTTGGTGTGGGTCTTTTAGATATGCTTGCCAACGAACTGCATGGCAGGTCAACATATGTCTGGCCAAGCATGTGGTGCCCAAGCGGGAGATGTTTTGGCCACCCGAGATACGCTTGAGACATATGTTACAAATAGCAGCGGTGCAATCTGATGCACTCGTCTCAAAAAAGGCCCACACCAAAGAACTTTTGGAATAACAGCAGCACCCTGCACATGCGGAGCTTTGTGGTGTGATGCAGTCAGTGTGCTGCCCTTAGGCTGGCCCCTGGAGGGCATTCTGCCTCGTTGGTGATGTGCCTCCTCCTCCTCCTCCCCTCTCCTATCAGGCACCCACGTTGAGTCAGTGACCTCATCATCCCCTCCCTCCTCATCACTGGAGCAAACCTGGCAGTATGCTGCAGCAGGGGGAGCATGACTGCCAGATTGCTGTCCTTCTTGAGCACCCCCTCTGTCCGTGCTCATGTAACTACCTTAATCTAGCTCAGTATCATCATCAGAGCCTTCTAAATGCTGGGCATCCTCCTGGAGCATGTACCCAACACTGTGGTCAAACAGTTCGAGGGACTCCTCAGGAGGACATGGTGGGGCTAGGGAAGGAGTCACTGATGCCATTGAGCCGAGGGAAGAGGCCGCGTTGGCAGCTGCTTTGCCAGACAAAGTACCTGAGAGAGAGATGAGGAGGATGAGGACGGCTTGGTCATCCACTCGACCAAGTCTTCCGCATATTGCGGCTCAACACGGCCAGCTGCCGAAAAAAAGGCCAAGCGTGTCCCACGGCCATGTGCTGATGAGGATGCACAGTCTCCACGACCAGCACTGTTGCCTCTAGACACAGAGCCTGCTTGCCCTGTTTTATTGGCTTGTGACTGTCTGCCTCTCCTTGTTGGCCTTCCAGACATACTAATGTAGTATGAGAACACCACCAACCTTCTACAGGTATCTTTAGCTGAACACTGTGCAGAGGTCGCACTACACTAACGTGTAAATAATTTAGCTGCCTACGGTAGTGATAGGATCAGGAAAACACCACCAACCTTCTACAGGTAGCTTTAGCTGAACACTGTGCAGAAGTCGCACTACACTAACGTGTAAATAATTTAGCTGCCTGCGGTAGTGATAGGATCAGGAAAACACCACCAACCTTCTACAGGTAGCTTTAGCTGAACACTGTGCAGAGGTCGCACTACACTAACATGTAAATGATTTAGCTACCTGTGGTAGTGATAGGATCAGGAAAACACCACCAACCTTCTACAGGTAGCTTTAGCTGAACACTGTGCAGAGGTAACACTACACTAACGTGTAAATAATTTAGCTGCCTGCGGTAGTGATAAGATCAGGAAAACACCACCAACCTTCTACAGGTAGCTTTAGCTGAACACTGTGCAGAGGTCGCACTACACTAAGTTGTAGCTTTAGCTGAACACTGTGCAGAAGTTGCACTACACTAACTTGTAGCTTTAGCTGAACGCTGTGGGGAGGACGCACTACACTAACTTGTAGCTTTAGCTGAACACTGTGAGGAGGACGCACTACACTAACTTGTAGCTTTAGCTGAACACTGTGAGGAGGATGCACTACACTAACTTGTAGCTTTAGCTGAACACTGTGCAGAGGTCACACTAAACTAAGTTGTAGCTTTAGCTGAACACTGTTCAGAGGACGCACTACACTAACTTGTAGCTTTAGCTGAACACTGTGCAGAGGTCACAATAAACTAACTTGTAGCTTTAGCTGAACGCTGTGGGGAGGACGCACTACACTAACTTGTAGCTTTAGCTGTACACTGTGAGGAGGACGCACTACACTAACTTGTAGCTTTAGCTGAACACTGTGAGGAGGATGCACTACACTAACTTCTAGCTTTAGCTGAACACTGTGCAGAGGTCACACTAAACTAAGTTGTAGCTTTAGCTGAACACTGTTCAGAGGACGCACTACACTAACTTGTAGCTTTAGCTGAACACTGTGCAGAGGTCACAATAAACTAACTTGTACCTTTAGCTGAACACTGTGAGGAGGATGCACTACACTAACTGTAAATAGTCTAGCAGCCTGACTGTGGTACTAATAGGATCAAAAGAACACCAGCAATTTTCTTCAGGTAGCTGTAAATACTGTAACAATACAAGCCTGCCTGTCAGTAGGAAGATAACAGGAACGGATCTAGCTAAACTGAATACAGTGTATATATATATATATATATATATATATATACACACACACACACACACACACAACACCTGGGATGCATATATATACACAATACACTGTAAATGCAGCTAACTGACTGACTGTCCTGCCTAATCTATCTAACTTAAATCAAATGACACTGTCTCTCTCTCTGTCTATCTCTCTCTCAAGCCGGAACACACTACACAGGGCCGCCTTGCAGGCGGCCTTATATAGTGTGGGGCGTGTTCTAAACCCCCTGAGCCATAATTGGCCAAAGCCACCCTGGCTTTGGCCAATTACAGCTCTCTCTACAGACGGCGCTGTGATTGGCCAAGCATGCGGGTCATAGTGCATGCTTGCCCAATCATCAGCCAGTAATGCACTGCGAAGCCGCAGTGAATTATGGGCCGTGACACGCCACGCGCATTTGGCGCGAACGGCCCATATCGTTCGCAATTCGACGAATGGTCGAATAGACGATGTTCGAGTCGAACATGGGTTCGACTCGAACGCGAAGTTCATCCCTAACAGAAACCTTGGCAGCAGTGGTCTCTTTGAAGCTTGCAATCACACATATCACAGCAGGTGGGCTTGAGCCAAGCCATTGTTAGTCTGATTACAAAGCTTTGATGTGTTTCATTCCAACTGAGGCTACCTGGCTGTATCAACCAGGAAGTGAAATACCAGAAGTAAACCATGCAGCTATCCAACAAGGGACACAGAGTTTGCATATCTGCGGACTGCAAGACTACAGAGAGATTGATTTTGCCGGATGGGACTCTGTAGTTTGGAGTCTTGGGTGGGACGGGATCTCCAACCCTGTGTCTGGGTCTTGTGGAAAGCCAGCAGGGTGTGTGCCCAGGTGCACACAGCCCATATAACGATGGGCTGGGGAGAGCAGAAGGTGGAGGAAGGTGAGTTGGAGCAGTGGCTGCTAGTGAGAGAGGCGCTGTGTGCGCTAAGAAGCTCCAAGCTGTGTGTAATAAAGGGCTTAAAGCTGTGTGTGTCCAAGGAGCCCAAAGCTGTGTGCTTTCAAACTAGGCCTGGAAGAGCTGGTGGTCTGAGCGACCATTACCTATAGCAGCAGTGCTGCTGAAGAGTAGCCAGGTGGGCTAGCATTATGATTTGGGTTTTTGTATAGCTTGCTGGAGAAGACCCTGTGTGCGAATCCTGAATGGACTTGCGTTTTGTTTTTCCAGTTAAAGTGGTTGTAAACCCTAGGACAAAAAAACCCACAAGACGAAGGCATAATGAGCTAGTATGCATAGCAAATGTGTAGCAAATAATTCAGCGCTGCCCTTAAAGATAGCAGCTAACAAAGCAAATGGGATAAATGGCAAAACAGAAAGAAACAAATAGTGTAGCGCTAAAAAATGACGTGACATGTGTACTTGAATTGAAGGGAACCACCACTATATAAAAGGGAGGCTTACCGGAACATTTGAACACACAAGAACATATGTTCTGTGTGTCAAACAAGCTTGTGTTGTAAAAACAACCAACATAGATGGACGCTGGAACCGTCAATTGCCTGGACTAGAAACTCCCGGCTGTCATCAGGTGAAGATGTCTGTACGGGTTTGTCTCTTAGAAGACAGTGCTCAGATGTCCATGGATGTAAAGAGAATGTTTAGGGGGAAAAAAAACCAAAAAGGGCCACATAGCGTAATTCCGTTGAGTAAAAAAAATGTATGTTTAATGAAAGTAGAAAAACTCACATTTAAGCAGGTAAAATCAGCGCTTTTAAAATCAAATCCAGTGGACACCTTGCCGACGCATTTCGTTTCCAAGGACATTGTCTGTAGTGTCCCTCCACTGCTGCCCTCCACATATTTATAAAGAATATGACCCCCATCATGAGAGCCAAAACCCTGTGTGTTTGCAGCGTGTCTAGTGTGTACTTCCGATTTGGTAAGATAGAGCACCAGCGTGCGTTTCATGCCTCGGTTTCAGCCATGTGTGATGCGTTCTAAACCTCTTCCTGACCTAACATCCAGTTTGGAAAGATGGCGCACCAGCGTGCGTTTCACGCCTTAGTTTCAAAACCTCATCTCGATCTTACATCGTCATTGGAATGCATATGCGTCCCAGACCTCAATAGGGGAAGCTGATAACAATATTTCACTAGTCAGCCCTAAGCAGAGCGGGCGCCGGAGAGCATAATAACGCAGTGACGTCATGCGCCTCAGCGGCTAGACGAGCATGCATTATACAATGCAATGACAAAAAATAAACTAAGTAAGATGACAGGAGGAAGTTATGTGACACAATGGTGTCATGTACTCCGGGATATATATAAAGAACAAGACTAATAGGAAGTTATGTGACACAATGGTGTCACGTACTCCAGGGCATATAAAGAACAAGACTAATAAGAATATGCTGTCAAGGACCTTCTAAATAGAATAAAAGAGCACATGACCTTATGGACCTGGGTCACAGTATGATGAATGTGATCACGACACGATAACACATGAATTACTACAGGATCAATTTAAATTAAATGAAAAAAACAAACAAAAACAACTGAGCTCACCCCTAAACATAGGGAGGCCTCATCAAAAAATAAAATAATAGATAAAAAAGTAAATAAAATATGTGCCTGATGGAAACACACAATTGGTGAATCCACTACAGCAAAGTGAGTGTTATGTGTAGACAGCTCTTTGGTGTGAAATTAATATATCCAATGAGCGTGTGTTGTGGAAAATTTTATATTAATGTGTTGTCATAAGTCTCCCAGTGTGTGTTCAACCACAGCCCGCTCTAAAGAGCTATAACAATAAAAGAAACCGCGCTAAATAAAATTAGAAGGAAGTAAATGTACATCAAATTAATGAGTCCATCAAAAACATCAGAACGGTGTCAATTGTCATCCGGCAGGAGATCACCATAGGACACAAAACTTCATCCCCAGCAAAAGTGACATCACACTCAAAATCACCGCAGAAAATAGTGTTGGAGATAGAACAGTCCTTCACCTTCAAAACAACTGCCTCTTACCAGCTCCCTTGTGCATGGGAGATTATCTGCAGGTGTACGTCATGGCACCCCAAACATGTTGATCAGGCATACCAGGGGTGACAAGAGCAAAACACCTCTAAACCGATAATGTCTTTGCAGAGTGAACGCATCCCCACCAGACGATCGTTCTGTGCATTGCACAGGGGCCCTTTTGCTGGCGGACATGTCCTCTCTCCGCAAACACCTTTCTCCAAACACCAGGAAGTTTTCCACTACCTAACAGGTTTCAGCCAGCGTCGATCTGCCCCAGTCAGCTCTTTAGAGCGAAATATAAGAAAAATACAGCGCTGTCAGAAAAAGTAATATGACATGCAATAATTGATCTGCTGTCTATACCATGAGTGAAATAAATAAGCTGCGGTTGCAAAATGTGAGATACCCACACTACAAAATACTATAACAATAAAAGAAACCGCGTTAAATAAAATTAGAAGGAAGTAAATGTACATCAAATTAATGAGTCCATCAAAAACATCAGAACGGTGTCAATTGTCATCCGGCAGGAGATCACCATAGGACACAAATCTTCATCCCCAGCAAAAGTGACATCACACTCAAAATCACTGCAGAAAATAGTGTTGGAGATAGGACAGTCCTTCACCTTCAAAACAACTGCCTCTTACCAGCTCCCTTGATCTCTGGTCAGGAGATCAAATACGCCTTTTGGCTTATAACCCAGCCACAGTCTCAGGATGGGATGGATGAAACACCAGATCCGGTCCTCCTATTTGTCTTAAATGACCCCCGAGCAGCTTATCCAATGGGCAGTCACATAAAAGAAAAAAAGGGCTCCCATAGTGTAAAAACGTATAAGATTTTTATTCATAAAAAAGTAATGCACTTACATGTATCCAAAAAAGTTCAGGCAATAATGGGTATGCGAGCCGGCCGGCTCTCTCTATGCAAACGCCCGTAGCTTCCGGGACTGCGTGTTAGTGTTGTGGTGGCGTCAGCACACCGCTCTCCCTACGTCGTTTCGTCAAACCTGACATCGTCCTGGGGCACGGGCGGCGTGCTGATCAACACCATTTATATGCCAGTTGATTACAGAGGGGACCGCCCAGTCCTGAGGTCCGAGCAGTCAATGATGCGGATGCCGCCATATTGCAATGGGGCAAACGCCAGTGTGTTAACAGGGAAAGACCCAGGTATTACTGGATGTCCTCCCTTAACTAAAAAGTGTACCATGCTGATGTTTATTATGTACCTAATATACAATACGAAAGATTGTGCATATTAGTTGTGTGTAAAACTATTATTGTTAATAATATATATATTCCGGGAATCCGGTGATTAAATATAAGAGTGATTTGGATAAATTAGTCACTAAGGGATATCGAGAAGGGATACTCAATGACAAAGAAAAAACCTTATTGGTCCCTAGGGCTCCAAGAGTTCCGATTCTGTATTGTTTGCCTAAAGTCCATAAAAGTTTGACTTGCCCCCCGGGACGACCTATAGTCAGTGGCATTGATTCGGTTACGTCCCGGGTGGGCAAGTACATAGACTTTTTTCTGCAACCCCTAGTACAACAAATGCCTTCCTACATAAAAGATACAAAGCATGTGATAAATTTGTTGTCTCAGTTGAAACCCAACAGTCGAACATGGTTGGTGACAGCTGATGTGACTTCATTATACACTATAATTCCACATCACTTAGGATTTGCAGCCGTAAAATATTTTTTGAATACTCTTTCCAAAATCCCATTAAGACAGCAGGATTATATCATGGAGTTATTGGATTTTGCGGCAAATCACAATTATTTCTGGTACAACCATAGTTATTATCGACAGCAACGAGGTGTTGCTATGGGCGCCAAGTACGCCCCTAGCTTGGCTAATCTTTTCATGGCCAAGTGGGAGGAGGACGTCATCTATAAGGACCGTAGTCCACACCTGGTCTTTTGGGCTAGGTATATAGATGACGTCCTCCTCCTTTGGGAAGGGTCTATCCCTGAACTAGAAGACTTTTTCTCTCAAGTTAACAATAATGAGAGGGGTATCAGGTTTGTCCACGAAGCCAGTCAAGAAAAGATCAACTTTCTAGATTTAACCATCTATAAGGAAATAGTCTTTTAAAACGATCACTTTTTTTAAACAGACAGATCGAAATGCATTCATACCCCTCGACAGTTGCCATAAGGACAGCTGGCTTCAGTCGGTACCTAGGAGTCAGTTCGTCAGGATGAGACGCAACTGCTCAAACGTGGAGGACTATAGAGTCCAGGCAAACATTCTAAAAAAGAGGTTTTTAGAGAAGGGCTATGATAGAGATCCACTAGAGACCATCATAGAAGAAGTGGAAAGGCGTGACAGATCTGAATTTTTGGATATGGCCCCCACGAAAAAGAAAGAGGGTCCTGTCATCCCTTTCATCACAGCTTATTCAACCCAACATTACCAAATTAAAAAAATTATCAGTAAACATTGGCATCTGTTGGGTAATGACACATTGATTAACACTTTTTTGCCCAAGAAACCTCAGGTGATATTCAGAGGGGCCCCCTCGTTGAGGAGTATTATTGCCCCCAATGTAGTGGACCCCCCTGGCAAGAGATTGTCTTTCTTTCAAGGTCTCTCAGGTTATCACCAATGCCGCAGATGCCAAATCTGCACACTTAATCGGATTAAAACCAAAAAGACATTATCATTTGTCTCAACTAGTACCTCCAGAGAGCATAAAATAGAACCATTTATCACATGCAGCTCCACTGGGGTTGTATACCTGCTCCAATGCCCATGTGGTCTCCAATACATAGGCCGAACCAAACGGGCTATGCAGGTGCGTTTAGGGGAACACATAACCAACATTAAAACAGGCTTCAAATTCCATTCTGTCTCCAAACACTATGATAGGGTCCATAACCGGGACCCAGCCAATACAATTTTTCTAGCTATAGACAAGTATAATGCCCACTGGAGAGGCGGATCCTTAGTTAGGGAACTATCTAAGATGGAGATGGCGTGGATCCATAGGGTACGCTGTTACACTCTTTATGGCCTTAATATAGATACAGATGTCAACTCTTTCATTGATAACAGCTAGGGCAAATATATGTAAACTAGTCCTGAGTCCCTTGCAGCATTTGGGGGGGGGGGGGGGTGGGATGTACATATATGTTTTTTATTCCAAGTCACATGTTTACAGTACATAATTTTTTGGATTGTCCTACAGTGTATTAATTAACATAGAATATTCTTCAATAGGAAGATTCACCCATGTAATACATGGGCCATAGTGATTTGATATGCTTGTGCCTATTTTTGGCTTAGTATAACCACCCAGACAGGCTCTTATCATGCCTGTTGCTGGACACTGGATGGTCTATTTAACCTAGGTTTAGCCAAACTTTTATACAAAATTTCTCTCCCTAAGCATTTTTCAGTTTTTTTCCTCCTTGTCTTTTTCTCTCCACAGTGGGAGGTTAGTGAAAGACAAACTTAATTAATTATATTATTAGTTTTGCTTTTAAATTTTCATTTGATGCATCTAGGCGACTCTAAAAAATGGGATATAAAGGTTTGAGGCCATGTCATATAGAGTTTGACCACTAGATGCCACCACTCCGCTCTGCGGGTTATACTTATATATTATTAACAATAATAGTTTTACACACAACTGATATGCACAATCTTTTGTATTGTATATTAGGTACATAATAAACATCAGCATGGTACACTTTTTAGTTAAGGGAGGACATCCAGTAATACCTGGGTCTTTCCCTGTTAACACACTGGCGTTTGCCCCATTGCAATATGGCGGCATCCGCATCATTGACTGCTCGGACCTCAGGACTGGGTGGTCCCCTCTGTAATCAACTGGCATATAAATGGTGGTGATCAGCACGCCGCCCGTGCCCCAGGACGACGTCAGGTTTGACAAAACGACGTAGGGAGAGTGGTGTGCTGACGCCACCACAACACTAACACGCAGTCCCGGAAGCTACGGGCGTTTGCATAGAGAGAGCCGGCCGGCTCGCATACCCATTATTGCCTGAACTTTTTTGGATACATGTAAGTGCATTACTTTTTTATGAATAAAAATCTTATATGTTTTTACACTATGGGAGCCCCTTTTTTCTTTTATGTGACTGGCCATTGGATAAGCTGCTTGGGGGTCATTTAAGACAAATAGGAGGACCGGATCTGGTGTTTCATCCATCCCATCCTGAGACTGTGGCTGGGTTATAAGCCAAAAGGCGTATTTGATCTCCTGACCAAAGATCAAAGGAGCTGGTAAGAGGCAGTTGTTTTGAAGGTGAAGGACTGTCCTATCTCCAACACTGTTTTCTGCGGTGATTTTGAGTGTGATGTCACTTTTGCTGGGGATGAAGATTTGTGTCCTATGGTGATCTCCTGCCGGATGACAATTGACACCGTTCTGATGTTTTTGATGGACTCTTTAATTTGATGTACATTTACTTCCTTCTAATTTTATTTAGCGCGGTTTCTTTTATTGTTATAGTATTTTGTAGTGTGGGTATCTCACATTTTGCAACCGCAGCTTATTTATTCCACTCATGGTATAGACAGCAGATCAATTATTGCAAGTCATATTACTTTTTCTGACAGCGCTGTATTTTTCTTATATTTCGCTCTAAAGAGCTGACTAGGGCAGATCGACGCTGGCTGAAACCTGTTAGGTAGTGGAAAACTTCCTGGTGTTTGGAGAAAGGTGTTTGCGGAGAGAGGACATGTCCGCCAGCAAAAGGGCCCCTGTGCAATGCACAGAACGATCGTCTGGTGGGGATGCGTTCACTCTGCAAAGACATTATCGGTTTAGAGGTGTTTTGCTCTTGTCACCCCTGGTATGCCTGATCAACATGTTTGGGGTGCCATGACGTACACCTGCAGATAATCTCCCATGCACAAGGAACTTTAGTCATCGTCATTTAGTATATTGTATCATGTCCTGTAGTAATTGCTTGTTTTGTGTTCTGTTGTTAAATCCTTATATGGTCATTCACATCCTGTGAGGTCACAAGCTTTGTAAGAGGTGTGTTTGGCTGTTGGAGGCTGAACCCTCGAGCTGTGGGACCTCCTATTGATATGCTAATAAAGTGGCTCACTCAGACAGCTGAGAGGGGCTGGCGGCAGTGAGTTTTTGGGAACTGGAACGATGAGGTGGTCTTTTGTCTAGTTGGCTGGATGCGGCACACACCAGAGGATGGATACGATCAAAAGGTGAGATGCATTTATTTCATTAGACAAAATTGTTATTATGATTAGAAACAGGAGATTTGGCTGTATGCTTTGCGTACAACCAAATTTCGCTAACAGCATGGCGGGCCAGGTACTTTATGGAGCAGACAGGACCCCCGTCCACATCGGTGAGAAAAGGGGGGAGAATGGATCCCAGTCTAGGACATTTCTAGTCTAGGACATTTCTTTCCGATGTGCTGGGGAGCCTTTGCTCTGCAAAAGAACACATTTTTCGTCTTTTGAAATAATGCTGGAAGTTTGATCATATGTCTGGTGTGTGCCTGTGTGTGTGTGTGTGCCTGTGTGTGTGATTTGTATCTCGAATCTTTGTGTAAGGAGACTGTGTGTGTGTGTGTAAGTGACGAAATGGATGAATTGTAATTATTACTTATGTATGGGACAAGTAGATTACATGAGTTTTGTAAAGTGTTTGATTGACTCAAGACACAGATGGTTAGTGGACTTTGATGGTTATGAAAAGAACATGAAGGCATCACTGTCTGTACCTCTCAATGTTTTGTTCCTGTGAAAGCTGATGTGAACTGAGTTTGAGGGTATGTTACAGCCGTGTAATTGTGGGTTATGTGGCTTGGTTGTTTCACTGGATAGCATGTGTTCCTAAGTTGTGTTTTTTTGTAACTTTAATACTTTTAAATGTTTGTCTAACCGTTCATTTAGTATCTCAAATGTGTACGTTTTTGGGGAGACATTTTTGGTTGGCAGGAAAATGGTTTTTGTCTGCTACTTCCTTTTGTTGTTGTCTACCATGTGACTACGGTCGGCCATTTTCTTTTCCTTTGTGTGTGAACTTTAAAATGTTTATCCATCTTGGTCAGTTTTGGCGGGAAAATGCGCCATTTTGTTGGGGTCTGGCTTTTGTTGTGGTCACCATGTGCATCGGCGGCCATTTTAAAGCCCTCTGAGTCCTCCAATAGGGGAAGCTGCTCCATTGTGTATTCCTTTGCGTGTGCAAAGCCATGTGCTTTAAGCTACAATCTGGCTTCTAGGCACCATTTTGTGAATTCTATTTTTGTACTGTTTACATACTTTTCAAGGAATCTATTGCGTTTTCTGTATTGAATATTGGTTTTGAGTGAAATCTCTACTTTGCACTGAATTTCAATGGATAACAAGACTAGCTTTAACTGAGTTTTTGGTACACAGCGGTGTGTGTTATTTTAATTTTTTAATGTTTTGGCAGTTTCTCAGAGGGCAATTCATTGTTTTGAGGCTTCTATCGCTTTAAGCTAAGGTTTGCTAGCCTGCAGTATCCCTCCCCTCCCTTTTCCTGTACATTGATATGTAAATAAACCAGTTTGAGGGGTTTTAGAGCTGGGCACACAGTATTTTATGTATCAACAGCAAGTTGGTGGGGGGGAGCTTGGAGTATCACACAAGCAAATGAGATTTGTGCTTGGAAGGACAATGGGAAAATACTGGCGTTTGAAAGTGTTTTAAATTTAATTCCAATTGTTTTAAAGAAGTTTATGTTTCTAGTGAAGATTTCTAATGTCTTGATAGACAAAATACGAAGCTATTTGGGGCTTCCTCTCCCCCTCCCTCTTCCTACTCAAGTGTGCAACAGGAAGTTGGTGGGAGGGGCTTGGGGTCTTTTGACTTGTGTTTGGAAGGACAAAATCATTTTTATTTTTAAATTATATTAAGGTTTATACTGTAATACAGTTTTGGGTAGAGAGCAAACAGGAGGCATCCAAGTTATTGTTGTAATATCGAGGTACAGAGAGAAGCCATAAGATTGTTTTGAATAGTGGAGGATTTCATGGTGTTTTTGTAGTTGTCGGACGAACACGTTTAGAAGGCTGTATACCGTGAGACTGGTCGGGCCGTGTATAATAGTCGGAATTCCAGTTCGCGATTGTATTAGCATAAACGTGAGGAGTAGTACGCTAACAGCCCCGCTCAGGCCGTGTATAATAATCGGAATGCGGGGGTCGATTATGGTGATAAAGGCGCAAACCATAATCGCTCCGAAAATAAAGCGCAGGGTCCTCTGGACGCAGAGTTCGCCAAAAAAAGCGATTTGAATCGTCATGGGCAGTGGGTCGTCAATGCACCCCAGTCAGACTGCTACATAATACATGAAATCTGAGTTCTGAGGAAAAGGCCATTAAACCCCAGAAAGATTGACATAGGTGGTCCAAGGATACTATTTTGGGTATCCCTCTGGAGTTGATGTTGTGCGACTGTGGCTTCAGAAATCTGTAATATTGAGTGAGTTGATGGATGTGTAGTACACGTTTGTGTGATTAAAAATACACAGGCCTGTTTTTGAACTTTGTGTGGCTGGTCCATGCAAAGATTTTGAAATGCTCTCGTGCCTTTCAAATTGTATTCTTTTCTATCGCTAAAAGAGTGAAGGCAGCATTCCATCTGGTCGTTTTTATTTTTTTTTTCATTTTTCGTTTTTGGGAACTATGAAATATCTCCCCCACATTTGTATCTAAATGTTTGTCTTTGTCTCATTGTTTGTATGTGGTAACAAGATGTTTGAACCTCCCGTGACAGCTCTCTTGCGTGTTGCGGCTGTTGTATTAAAAAAAAAAAAAAAAAAAGTACAGAGGGTTTAGTTATTATCGGTTTTGTGGAATGTCAGTGACAATTTACCAATGTACATGAATATTGTATTGTTTACCATTCTTTGAAGGATAGAGTAATAACTTTTGTTTATAAGTATCTTTTCAGGTCCAAAGAGTTTCTGGAAGTGTATGTACAGGTGTATAAGAAGGTAAAAGTATCATAGGCTATCTCACTGTTTTATTCTGCACCATTCTCAACCCTACATGTCTTCCTCCAGTTTGTAATGAGGGGGGAAGAAAAGGGGGGGGATGAGAGTGGTGAGAATAACACATTTTCAAACCAATAATACTTACCGCTCTAATTCTAACCAAGTTTGTGCCAAGACTGTCTTTCTTTGATAGAATTTGAATCAGCAAGCAGCAGTTTGGTGAAAGAGGCTCCCACCCCAGATGCTAAGAACCTTTTTGTCACTGGTTCCAGGTATTACACCCCAGATGGTAAGCCACGCACAGGTTATGCAGTGACCACAGTCCCGATGTCTGGGTTATTGTCATATGAGGTTTGTTTGAAGGTCAACCAAAACAGAATTGTACTTTCCTCATTAGCTGTCACCTACATTCTCAGCTGATGGGGTGGGTGCAATCACTGTAACATGAACTTCAAAAGGTCCACTACAGGGTTCACCAGTCCATCCTGGACCCTGACACAATAACCAGTTTACATTCTTTCCAACCAGGTGACTGGATCATTGTAAAGAAGCTTGAGGGATAAGACCAAGCCAGCCACTGCAAGAAGCTGATCAACCACAAAGGAGTAGAGGAGTATCTTCGTTAATTTATATTTTTTTGTTTAATAAATTTTGGCAAGGGTAACGATGAAAAGCATCCCAACTAGCTAAGAAAGAGAACAGGACACATGGTCGGGTATTAGTGCCCCAGCGATGACGGCGGTACATGCTATATGTGACGTTCATATTGGTGTGAGGAGTTTTGACAGACGGGTAAAATCCAAACAGACACCTGTCAAAAGAACAACAAAACATTTCTAGAGGGTAAAATTAATTTTAATTTTAACAATAGCTCTGGTTCTTGCCAGCTTTGGTATCGGGATAACTAGGTAGCCCACAAGTGTGCTACAACTGTAGTTTGGTATTAATGCGGATCTACAGCTTATAAGGTAATTTCCCGTAAGGCAAGAGGTTCATGTGTGCTGGTGAAACTTGTCCCAGCATCTTATGTCGCGGCCGATCACGAGGATCTGATGGCGCGAGAGAAGGTAAGAATGGCAGGGACAGCTGAAAGGGAATTGCTTGTACACGCTGGGGGCTTGAGCTTATGAAACGCTTGAACAATTTCTCATCCTTAGAGGATGAGATGTTTTCATGTAACTGTTGAAGCTACAAGGAAGTTCCCACAATCCAAGGGGGGTTTCTGGGAATTCATAAGTAAAGATTGTTACATCTGGATCGTGGATAGTAGTGACAAAGTTCAGGCCCATATGGATAAGGTTTAGATCCCTGCAAGGCAAAGCCAGAGCTATAGATAGTGAAGGTTGGAATCCTTTTTAAGGGGTTGGGAATCGTTGGAGATTTAATTTTTATCTTGCAGCGGATCATAGTGAAGGAAGTAGGGGTATATATACTCATGTTGTTTTTGTTTCTATTCCATCTATATGCCATGATGAGGTGCTCCTGTTGCCTGATTGGACGCGTGACCAGAGCCTGAGCAGATGACCACATCTTCCCTGATGAGATGCCCCGAAGTCCGACCCACGTACAAGACACAGAGGATCCCAGACCGACCGGCGACTACCACAGCTCACCACGTCATCTCCAACAGAGTCTACATGTCAAGCCGTGTTTTACTTTTTATGGACTAAGAAGAAGATCAGGATTCATCGAGGGACACATGGGATCATATGACAAGAGGAGGGACTGTTGTGGAAAATTTTATATTAATGTGTTGTCATAAGTCTCCCAGTGTGTGTTCAAACACAGCCCGCTCTAAAGAGCTGACTGGGGCAGATCGACGCTGGCTGAAACCTATTAGGTAGTGGAAAACTTCCTGGTGTTTGGAGAAAGGTGTTTGCGGAGAGAGGACATGTCCGCCAGCAAAAGGTCCCCTGTGCAATGCACAGAACGATCGTCTGGTGGGGATGCGTTCACTCTGCAAAGACATTATCGGTTTAGAGGTGTTTTGCTCTTGTCACCCCTGGTATGCCTGATCAACATGTTTGGGGTGCCATGACGTACACCTGCAGATAATCTCCCATGCACAAGGAACTTTAGTCATCGTCATTTAGTATATTGTATCATGTCCTGTAGTAATTGCTTGTTTTGTGTTCTGTTGTTAAATCCTTATATGGTCATTCACATCCTGTGAGGTCACAAGCTTTGTAAGAGGTGTGTTTGGCTGTTGGAGGCTGAACCCTCGAGCTGTGGGACCTCCTATTGATATGCTAATAAAGTGGCTCACTCAGACAGCTGAGAGGGGCTGGCGGCAGTGAGTTTTTGGGAACTGGAACGATGAGGTGGTCTTTTGTCTAGTTGGCTGGATGCGGCACACACCAGAGGATGGATACGATCAAAAGGTGAGATGCATTTATTTCATTAGACAAAATTGTTATTATGATTAGAAACAGGAGATTTGGCTGTATGCTTTGCGTACAACCAAATTTCGCTAACACGTGTCAATATATTAAATGTCCAAATAATAATATTAGCCTGGTATAAAGGCAATCTAAAATTAGGAATGCACGAAATAATAAAAAATTATATGTATCTAGACACTCATGGAATGGACTCTCATGTGGGATCATGTGCACATACCAAAAATGTAATATAACAATTGTAAAAGAGAGAGAGGGAAGGGAAAAACAGGACATATTAATGAAAAATAAAAAATAATAATCAGGTGACAAAAAAAATAAAGAAGACCTAAGCCCTAATAAGATTCCTATGCTTTACTAATGAAAGCGTTGATATCCCACTCCACTTTCAGACTGAACGGAGAGTAGGATTGCAACTCATAAATCCAGAAGGTCTCTAATTGGGAGACACCTCTGGTCTTGGCACCACCCCTCTAAGGGGGAATGTACCTGTCTATCAAAATTTAGTACCTTTAGGGTTACGGTTGTGATGTAGTTTGTAATGCCTAGGTACAGTATGTTTTGTATCTCCACTTTTGATCAGAGAAATGTGTTCGGCAACACGAATGGAAAAAGTGCGGATGGTACAACCTACATATTGTTTCCCGCATGGACAGGTAATCAAATATACTACATAGTGGGTGGCACACGTGCAAAACTGTTTGATGGAATATTGCTTGTTGGTGACAGAGGATGTGAAATCAAGCGTTCTACGTCCCACTCCTGAGTTGTGCTGACACACAACGCATTTTCTACAGGAGAAAAAAAACAGTCAGTTCATGGAAAAAAGACTGGCGTACAGGGGGATTGATAATATTAGGAGCTATTCTTTTTTGTAGAGTAGAAGCTTCTCTAAAGATAACTCTTGCTTTGTCTGGCAAGGACGAATTAATAACACTGTCATTCTTGAGCATGTTCCAGTGTTTGGCAAAGATGGCCTTAATCTGACAATTTTGAGTGGAGAACGAGGTCATCATAGCCCACTTGAAACTATTATCAGAATCTTGTTTGGGTTTAACAGCCAATAGAGACTCTCTGTTCACTTCTAATGTACGTCGAAGTTCACAATCTACCTTATTAGGATCATAACCCTTGTCAAGTAGCCTAGTTTTCAATATGTTGGCCTGTACTTTAAAAGTTTCTACATCCGTACAGTTTCTACGTAGTCTTAGAAACTGGCTACGTGGAACAGATTGGAGCCATGACAGATGATGGCAGTTGTCCATTGGAATAAAGCCATTTCTATCCGTTGGTTTGAAATATGTTTGAAATTCAAACCTTCTGTTTTTAATTCGGATTTCGAGGTCTAAGAAATTGATCTTGTCAGTACTTGCACTATAGGTCAAGGAAATGCCTCTGTCATTTTTGTTCAAATGGTCAAAGAATGCCCGCAGTGATTCTGCGCTGCCATTCCATAGGAGGAGGATGTCATCTAAAACTAGAACTAAAAGGTACTAAAAACTCTCTCTCTCTTTTTTGTTCAAAATCTCGTTATCATAACCTTTTCATATTAATACTCTGGAGTTTGTTTTATACAAAAAAGTAGGATTGTTAGGCAATTCTTTATAAGTATTAGGTTCATTTAAAATCCTATACATCTCTTGTTCATAATCCTTCTTGTCCAAAACAACGCCCCCACCTTTATCAGCTGGATGTATTACCAAGTCCTTCTGTTGACATAGGGACTTGAGGCCGATGCTGGACACAGGTTGGTGACATATACGTTTTTTGGGTAATTGGGCCAAATCCTTAAGTACAAGGTCCTTAAAAATATTAATCGCGGGTGCCACTGGAACAGGCGGATTAATAAATGACGGGTTTGATAATCCAGAGTGTACAGTTCCAGAGGTGGTGGCACTACCACCACTTCTATATGGGTTAGAGATGAGGTAACGTTGTATATTGAGTTTACGGATGTATTTATGAACATCTATAAATGTGCTAAATTTGTCTGTTTTTTTGGGTGGGGCAAATTTGAGACCCTTGTCCAAAACAGACATTTCTTCTTGTGTGAAAGTTTTAGTGCTCAAATTAAAAACGCCTTGGCCCCTCAATAGTTTAGGTGCAATGATAAATCTGGACTGCCGCACTCCGGATTGGAATAATAAAGGTAAAATCTTTTTTATTGAAAAAAATGACATAATTTAAAATCCGTACATTGCTCTGTTGAAATGATACAGCATAACCGCTAACGCGTTTCACGCTCCCATAGAGCACTTACTCATAGCTGGTTTGTACAACAATAATGGCCACTTATATACACATTATACGTCTCACACATGACCCCATATTGATTGTATAACTCTGAACAGCTGATCGTTGGATTGTATGGGATCTTGACATGGAGTTAATTGGGTGTGTGTTTTATGGTGGAATGTTTATTGAAGACGTGAATGTGCAGACAAAGTGTTCCTATAGACAATACAAAAATATCTATAAATAAAAAGTTTATATTACTTTAGAAATCTTTTGAAGAAGGAAAGTTAGGGAAGTATGGAGTTTCCTTTCTTTCCACGAGACTGAGATAGGTGCTAAAACTAACGTTTAGACGTATAAGCGTGTAAACCATTATATAAATGGATACAGGTATGTGTGAGCTGTGTGGCCTTGTAGCCACGGCATAGTGTGGAAGGTATTATATATCTACCCTGTTCAAAAGTATTATGAAAATGTTATATAAATGAAGATGTTATAAAAATTGTTATAAAAAATACTGTGAAAAACCACTGTGTTTTATAAACGACGAGATCTTACGTGTGAAGATCTGTGACAGTGTCTACGTGAATTCCAGATTTCGTAACCTTATGTGAAATCTACCAAATTTGGAATGTGAACATGGTGTATGTATATATGGTGTATGGGTGCTTTTTTAATATTTTAAAATCTACAAAAAAAAGAGTGTTTTATAAATGCATGCATATGTGCATTTATGTATGTACGTGAATCTGAAAAAGTGAAAATAAGAAATAAAGTGAAAATCAACATGAAGCATAAAAAGTGAAGATGGAAATCTATCTATCTATCTATATATATCTATATCTATATATCTACCATCGTGAAAGTATATATAGAATATATATATAAAATAAAGTAAAGACTGGACCATATGTCTGTGTCTTAACCACTTCAGCCTCGGAAGGATTTACCCCCTTCCTGACCAGAGCACTTTTTACAATTTGGCACTGCGTCGCTTTAACTGCTAATTGCGCGGTCATGCAATGCTGTACCCAAACGAAATTTGCGTCCTTTTCTTCCCACAAATAGAGCTTTCTTTTAATGGTATTTGATCACCTCTGCCATTTTTATTTTTTGCGCTATACACGGAAAAAGACCGAAAATTTGGAAAAAAAAAAAGATATTTTCTACTTTTTGTTCTAAAAAAAATCCAATAAACTCAATTTTAGTCATACATTTAGGCCAAAATGTATTCGGCCACATGTCTTTGGTAAAAAAAATGTCAATAAGTGTATATTTATTGGTTTGCGCAAAAGTTATAGCGTCTACAAACTAGGGTACATTTTCTGGAATTTGCCTTTAATTTATGACTGCCTATGTCGTTTCTTGAGGTGCTAAAATGGCAGGGCAGTACAAAACCCCCACAAATGACCCCATTTTGGAAAGTAGACACCCCAAGGAAATTGCTGAGAGGCATGTTGAGCCCATTGAATATTCATTTCTTTTGTCCCAAGTGATTGAATAATGACAAAAAAAAAAAAAAAAAAAAATTACAAAAAGTTGTCACTAAATGATATATTGCTCACACAGGCCATGGGCATATGTGGAATTGCACCCCAAAATACATTTAGCTGCTTCTCCTGAGTATGGGAATACCAGATGTGTGGGACTTTTTAGGAGACTAGCCGCGTACGGGGCCCCGAAATCCAATCACCGCCTTCAGGATTTCTAAGGGTGTACATTTTTGATTTTACTCTTCACTGCCTATCACAGTTTCGGAGGTCATGGAATGCCCAGGTGGCACAACCCCCCCCCCCCCAAATGACCCTATTTTGGAAAGTAGACACCCCAAGCTCTTTGCTGAGAGGCATGGTGAGTATTTTGCAGCTCTCATTTGTTTTTGAAAATGAAGAAAGACAAGAAAAAAAATGTTTTTTTTCTTTTTTTAATTTTCAAAACTTTGTGACAAAAAGTGAGGTCTGCAAAATACTCACTATACCGCTCAGCAAATAGCTTTGGGTGTCTACTTTCCAAAATGGGGTCATTTGGGGGGGTTTTGTGCCACCTGGGCATTCCATGGCCTCCGAGACTGTGATAGGCAGTGAAGAGTGAAATCAAAAATTTACGCCCTTAGAAAGCCTGAAGGCGGTGCTTGGTTTTCGGGGTCCCGTACGCGGCTAGGCTCCCAAAAAGTCTCACACATGTGGTATCCCCGTACTCAGGAGAAGCAACAGAATGTATTTTGGGGTGTAATTTCACATATTCCCATGGCATGTTTGAGCAATATATCATTTAGTGACAACTTTGTGCAAAAAAAAAAAAAAAATTGTCTCTTTCCCGCAACTTGTGTCACAATATAAAATATTCCATGGACTCGACATGCCTCTCAGCAAATAGCTTGGGGTGTCTACTTTCCAAAATGGGGTCATTTGGGGGGGGGGGGGGGGTTTTGAACTGTCCTGGCATTTTATGCACAACATTTAGAAGCTTATGTCACACATCACCCACTCTTCTAACCACTTGAAGACAAAGCCCTTTCTGACACTTTTTGATTACATGAAAAAATTATTATTTTTTTGCAAGAAAATTACTTTGAACCCCCAAACATTATATATTTTTTTAAAGCAAATGCCCTACAGATTAAAATGGTGGGTGTTTCATTTTTTTTTCACACAAAAAAACACACTTTTTTACATTTTTTTTTTACATTTTAATGCACTAAAACACACTATATTGCCCAAATGTTTGATGAAATAAAGAAGATGATCTTAGGCCGAGTACATGGATACCAAACATGACATGCTTTACAATTGCAGTGGCAACAAAATAAATACATTTTTAAAAGCATTTAAAAGCCTTTACAGGTTACCACTTTAGATTTACAGATGAGGTCTACTGCTAAAACGACTGCCCTCGATCTGACCGTCGCGGTGATACCTCACATGCATGGTGCAATTGCGGTTTACATTTGACGCCAGACCGACGCTTGCGTTCGCCTTAGCGCGAGAGCAGGGGGGACAAGGGTGCTTTTTTTTTTTTTTTTTATTTATTATTTTTTTGCTTTTTTATCTTATTTTTAAACTGTTTCTTTCATTTTTTTTTAATCATTTTTATTGTTATCTCAGGGAATGTAAATATCACCTATGATAGCAATAGGTAGTGACAAGTACTCTTTTTTGAAAGAATTGGGGTCTATTAGACCCTAGATTTCTCCTCTGCCCTCAAAGCATCTGATCACACCAAGATCGGTGTGATAAAATGCTTCCCCAATTTCCCAATGGCGCTATTTACATCCGGCGAAATCTAAGTCATAAAATGCTCGTAGCTTCCGGTTTCTTAGGCCATAGAGATGTTTGGAGCCACTCTGGTCTCTGATCAGCTCTATGGTCAGCTGGCTGAATCACCGGCTGCTTTCTCAGGTTCCCTGTTGAGACAGGAGAGCCAGAGAAAAACACGGAAGACGGTGGGGGGCATTCTCTCCCACTGCTTGTAAAAGCAGTCTAGAGGCTAATTAGCCGCTAGGATTGCTTTGCATGAAAGCCGACCGCTGGCTGAAAAGAATGATACCAAGATGATACCTAAACCTGCAAGCATCATTCTGGTATAACCACTCAAAGTCGTGAATGGCGTACCTGAAGACAAAAAAATGGTTAACAATAAAGCACAGTAAACGGTAAAGTATAAAAAATTGCATACCTGAAAAGCAAACATGATAAAACATAATAACAATAAAACATTGCAGAATAGAATACAGTAAAAAAGAGCAGAACAATAGAGAGAGAGAGAGAGAACAATAAAACGACAACTATTATTTTTTATTTTATATTTTTGTTTGTGTTTTTTTTATTTTTTTTACACTTTTTTTGTAACTGTAACTTTTATAAATGTAACCGGTTCCAGGTTCGGGTCTCTCAAAATGCGATGGCATCTTGGGAGACCCTGTGAAAGTGTGCCTAGTCTGTGCAATGTCTTACCCTACGCTAATACTCAACTAGTGAATGGTAGCGTTCAAAACATTCACCAATGCAAAGACCAGGATTGTCAGGACAGGAGGGACAATAATAGCGGGTGTCACGCATATATCCGCGCTTTCTGCAGACGCAACATCTTTTTTGGGGGGGTTAGTTGGGTAGGGGTACTCGGGAGGACATAAAAATGCCTCTCATGCAGCCGACTGCATTTGGTTGGGAATGTGAATGGGGGAAGTACGGGCGCTGCAGAAGTGGTGGGTTCCCAAATAGGATTGGCGAATGCAGCAGGAAGGGCACTATGGGCACGACGGGCCTGTGTTTGTCTTTTTGGTGGCAGCGGGACACTACTTGTGCTTGCCACCTCACCAGCTTGAACTGCACTTATGGGACTCACCACGTCACCAAGTGTTACTGCAGTGTTGGTTTGACTACGACCGGGGTGTACTAGGCCGCTGGCGCTTGCCAGTTCACCAAAACGCTACCAAATAAACTGTTAGCGATCGCAGGGATCAGGCCTGACTCTGCGAACGCTGCAGTTATGCATTTAGTGTTTTGTAAGTGACAGTGATCGATCGATACTGCACTTGGGTGGGCTGGGTGGAGGGGCAAAACGCAGGTGCTAGCAGGTATCTGGGCTGATCCCGCTAACACTGCGTTTTTGGGAACCCTAAACTGCTGGGGACGCTAGTATAGATCTGATCGGATCAGATATTGATCCGTTCAGATACTATACCACTAAGGGAGGCGTATGCTGCGTGCGTGAGTGTTAGCGGTACTGGCGCTAATCTGACGCTGCCTGGGGCGACGCATATCACCGCCGGGCGATCAGGGGGCTAAACCTTTATTCGGTAATAAACGACGGGTGCCCTGACACTATAAAAAATAAACGAACTAACCAGCGTCACCCGTAACGGTTATACGGTGATCAGTGGTGAAAGGGTTAACTAGGGGGCAATCAAGGGGTTAAAACATTTAGATAGTATATGGGGGTCCCTGTCGCTATAAAAACGCTGACGGCGAACCTAAATATTTACTTCCCTAACTAGCGTCACCAGCGACACTAATACAGCGATCAGAAAAATGATCGCTTAGTGACACTGATGACGGGGGGTGATCAAGGGGTTAAAACTTTATTAGGGGAGGTTAGGGGGGTATCCTAGACCTAAAGGGGGCTAACAGTAACTGTCCTAACACAGTAACTGTCACAAACTGACACCAATAAAATAATCAGAAAAAAAAAACCTGCTTGGTGTCAGTTTGTGACTGGGGGATCGGGGGGCGATCGGGGGGGGGGGGGATTGGGGTGTTTTGTGTGCCTGGCATGTTCTACTGTGTGTGTGTGTGTGTGTTGTGCACTCACATTACAGTCTTCTCTCCTCGGCGCCGGAACGGAAAATACCGAGCCGAGGAGAGATGACATAATTTCCTCTGCCTCTGTGTACAATAACAGAGGCAGGGAAATGATCCCATTGGCTGGGAGCGATCACGAGGGGGGGGCCACGAATGGATGGCCTCCCCCTCACCACTGATCGCCGGGGGAGATTTGCCGACCGCCGCAGGCACCGGGGGGGGGCCCGATCGGACCCCCCACCCACGGGCAGGCAAGGACGTACAGGTAAGCCCTTTTGCCTGCCCGTGCCGCTCTGCCGACGTACATCGGCATGCGGCGGTCGGCAACTGGTTAACTGAAAAGCACGATCAATTGTGTCAAAAGTTTACATGATCTATGTATGAGCATATATTTCCCATACAATCTTCTACATATGTACCTGTCGAACTTATAATACATGAACAGGGAGTAAAGGATAATAAAACATATACACTAATAATTCCGCGGCTCAAACTCACAAAAGTATACCTTTAAAAGCATATGTTTATCAACCTGGTAGTATTCATTTTGGTTAGACAATAAGATTAACGTTTACTAAACGTATTGTTTTGAAGCAATCTCATCTCTTGATGTGCCGTCTTCATATGTATGAGCAGAACTATATGAGGTAAAGAAGAAAAATGTCACGTCTAAATGTGTTATCGTCATTCTTCTCCATTTGAAGTATGGCATTAAAATACATGTGTTTCTAAGTGAATACCAATTCAAGTGGATGAGTGACTAGATAAACATGTAGACGGTGTACCTCTTTGCTCGCTACAACCCCCAGTATAGGATAGTGCATATAGAGACCCTATAAAAGTAAAGATGGACATATGTGTTCATAATTATAAGGGCCATTCTTATAAAACTGGTGTTTTAGCTTTCTTGCAGCTACCATTGAACAATAGTGTCTGATTGGAGATGAAGAATGAATAAACAGACAAACCAAAAGTCAGTGAATATAACCCATAGTGTCCTCTTGGTATGAGTGTATAGATGTATCTCCAATCATTCATCCATATAAAAGAGTGAATACAAGAACCTCATCAAGGTTCTATTTTGAAAAAGAGGAGAAGGAATATTAAAGCCAGACTATGCGAGACCAAGCTATTGGATCGTTTCAATGTGAGCTCCTATGCAATTTTTTAATTGGGGTTAGTATGTAAATGGATGGCTAGAAGGAGAGGTGAGAGGACAGAGGTACAAATGTATTGCTGGACATGTCTTTCAGAAATATTATTCATAGAAATGTGAAACGTCCCACTCAAAGTTTAACCCCCATGGGATTCTAGTGTCTAATGAAAATATCCAAAGGACTTCTCGTTTGCACAATATCTGGAATCTATCTCCTCCCCTCACTGGTGTCGTGATTTTCTCAATCCCTTGGATAACTAAACTGGAGGTGTTTTTATGGTGTGTGAAAATCCAGTGTTTTGATACATTTGTTAAAATCTCTTTCTCAATATTATACAGGTGATCATGTAGCCTATCTCTGAGCAGTGGCGTCTCCAGCTTTCATATTTAGGGGGGGCACATGGGGGGACAGGGACAAAAATAGGGGGGCAATATAAAATGCAAATATATATAGATAGATAGATCTATCCATCCTGGGGCCCTTTACTACGATCCCACAACGGCCCTTTCACATGTTCTGCAGTGAGCTCCCTTCCTACTGTATTGGGGCTCGCCCCAGGGTGACAGAGAACAAGAGATATATGTCACCAGCATACCAAGAAAATATAAGGGTCCAAAGCAGTGGGAGAACTATCAGGGTTGCAAAGGTTGTCTTGCCACCGGGCCCTGGTGTTCTGCCACTGTGGGGTTCCCCAGCCTCCTCTTGCTGTCCTGCCCCTGCCCTCAGTCTGTTTTTTCAGTAACTGAGAGTCCTGGTGGAGCCCTACTTGCAACTCACTCTTCTCCCTGCCAATGAGGATGCAGGGGAAGGAGCAGATCGGGCGGCCGTGGTTGTCTGAGCGCTCGCATTATGCAGTGTCAGCGAGCAGAGGGAGGGGGGAGGAATCACCCACTGGGGACCTTCTCCCTCTCAATAGAGACTGTGTTACCCCAGCGGTGGCCCGAGTAAGATGCGGCACATCCGATGTGAATACAAACAAAAAGAAATTTTTTTTTTTTTTTTTTTTTTTTTTTTACAAAAAGGCAATTTCTTTTTTGGGGGGGCACATGGTGGGGCCCAGCATAATGTTGGGGGGGTCAGGGCCCCCTCTGGCCCCCCCCTAGGGTCGCCATTGTCTCTGAGACGTCGTGTTGTGCGTCCAACATATTGTACCTGGCAACTGGGGCATGTAATAACAAACACCACAAATTTGGTATTGCAGTTTATAAAAACGGGGATCAAAAACTCTTTTTGGCTGCTGCTTGATCTTATGTATTGGCCAGTTTTGATATACCCGCAATAATTGCAAGTTTTTATTCCACATTTAAAATTACCTGTGAAATTGAGCCAATTTGGTTTGGTACGTTTGGTTGTAAATAGGCTAGGAGACAGTGAACGTCCCAGCGTGGGTGCTTTGCGAGAAACAACCTTAATCCCTTTAGAGAGGATGTTGTTGTATATTGGGTCATTATACAGTACCGGAAGATGTTTCACAATAATTTTCTTTATTATGTTAAATTCTGCACTGTATGGGGTGAAAAAGACTGGAGTCCTAGGGGATGTTTCTCTTTTATGTTGGGTTTTTCTATGTGGTTTCTTATTTAGAAGCGTGGACCTTGGGATGGATTTTACTGTATTGAGTGCTTTTAGTATAGATGTATCTTTGTAACCTCAAGCTTTAAACCTATGCGCCATTTTTTCAGCCTCTGCTTCAAAAACTTCAGGAGAACTACATAGACGCTTTAACCTCAAGAACTGGCTATATGGTATGCCTGCGATTGTGTGTTTAGGGTGTGCAGAGTCGGCTCTGAGTAGAGTGTTGCCACTGAGAGGTTTTCTATACAAACTGGATTGGATGGTATATCCAGACCCTGCCAGTTTCACATCCAAAAAGTCTATGGAACTGACCTGCAAATTTCCAGTGAACTTCAAATTGAGTGAATTATCATTAAAGTATGTAAGCCATCTGTCCAAATCTGCCTGTCCATCTGATGTGATAAATAATAAGCGATAGAAAAAGACGGTGTCTTTGCGACGGGGACTATCTGGTCCAAAGATGCGGGACCTCTCCCACCAGCCCATATATATATTGGCCAGTGAGGGGGAAAACTTGGCTCCCATGGAGGCCCCGCATTTTTTGGAGAAAATAGTCCCCATCAAACATGAAAAAATTGTGTGCTAAGAGGTACTCTAGAGCTTGCACAATGAACTCCTGAAGCACCAGGGAAACTTTACCCATTTTTCTAAGAAAGTAAGTAACTGCCTGGATCCCCAGATGGTGTGGGATACTAGAGTATAAACTCGTCACATCACAGCTGATCCATCTAAAATTGTTTTCCCATTTGATGTTTTGGAGTTTATTCAACAAATCGTTTGTATCTTTTATGTAACCAGGGAGGCTAGTGGCTATTGGTTGTAGATGGGAGTCGACCCACTCCCCTAAACGTTCATTTAAGGAGCCTATACCTGCCACTATAGATCGTCCTGTAAGGGGATTTAGCCCCTTATGAATCTTTGGTAAGTGATGGAACACTGGTGTTATGGGGTTTTCTGGAATGAGAAATTCTTTCTCCCTAGGGGTAAATATACCGACTTGTATAGCTCTATCTATGAGTGTAGAGAGTTTGTTTTTGAAGGAAATGGTGGGGTTGGAAGGCAGTCTCTGGTATGTATGTCCATCAGTCAATTGGCGTAAGGCTTCACTTTTATAAGCTTCTGCGTCTAAGACTGCTACCATACCCCCCTTGTCTGCATTCCTAATGACTATCTGATCATCCATGGAGAGTCGGTTGAGCGCCTGTCTCTCCTTGATGGTCAGATTGTCCTGTGCAAACTTGTTTTTATTACAACTGTGAGCCAGGTGTACCAGGTCTCCCTCTACCATTTTTTGGAATGTGTCAAGATCTTTGCCCCTGGCTGCCACCGGATAAAAATCTGATCTGCCCCTGGAGATATCAAAGTGAACATGAGTGGGGTCCGGAGGAAAAGGATCTGACTCATGCGCCAAATAAGTTAAATCCTGTAAAGCACAGTTGTCAACAAATGATATAGGTGAAGACAAGGACTCACCTGTGTCACAGCTGTCTATGGACCCATTGAACTCATCTGCTGTACAATCAAAAAAGTGTTTCCTAAGAGTTAGTGTCCTTGCAAATCTGTTAATGTCCAAGATCGTTTCAAAAAGATTGAAATGTCTGGTCGGACAAAAATTCAAGCCTTTCGCTAAAAGGTCGATTTCTTCTGTGTTCAGTGGTCTTTTGGACAAATTGATCACACTATGTTTTACTTCCTCTGCGTTTTCTCTCGCAGTGTGTATCGTGAGTTGCTCGTGGCGCTTGTGTTTCCTGCCGCCTCTTCTTGTCTTCTTGAAAATGGGTTTCCAGAGGCTTGGCTGTTGGTAGATCTGATGGGCTCCGATGGGGTTGAAGATCTATTAAGTGACGAGTTTGACGCGGTACGTGCTAGAGTGTTGTCGGCCGACTCTCCTTCATGATCGGAAAAGCTCACTCGTTTGCCTCGGTTTTTACGGGATCTGCTAGAATTATAAAGTGACCTGTTCCAGGTATAGACACTGTTTCCTTGGTAGTCATCCTTATCCCGGGCCATTTTACCCTTCTTGGTGTCTATTACTGCTTTTTCCATTCGATCCAATTTTCTATTTAGCTTTTCATCAAGTTCAGCAAAACCTTTAGATGTTTGAGAGGTGGTGAGGCCTTTCTGTATTGTAGATATGTCTATCGGTTATCTCTCTGTTTCCTTTTTCTTTGAGGCAATCAGAATTTCCATGAGTTTAAAGGAACAGGTATCTAGAGTGTCCGTCCACTCTTTTTTGAAATTTTCATCGAATAAATCCGAGGTGGGGAACTTTTTGATCCTTAGTCCTCGAGGAATGTGTAGTATTGATATATATTCCGTGAGAAAAGTTATGTCCCAATATACTCTAATTTCTTTAGCCATCAAATTGTTCTAATTTCCTAAAGAGCCTTATTAATTGTATCTCATCGTCTTCCAACGATTGTAAGGTGTGTGCTTGCAGTGGCTGTCTTAAAGGATTATTAGATGGTGCTGTAAGAGTTCTGCTAAAAGCTGCTTCCACAACAGGCTCTTGCGTGCTGGTACGATCCATAATGGATATCCAATGTGCACTCTAACTCTAAACCAGGAGTGGTTTTCCAATGTTCCAAGGTAATAATGAAATATATGTACCCTAATGATGCGGGGACATAGCCGAGCTGGTGGAAAGAAAATGTGTAGCAAAAGTCCAGATACTTGAAATAGACAGGTTGGTAACCACCGCTCCAGGTAACTGGGTTCAAATTTCCCGTCCTCCGCTGGGTGAATGGTTGTGAGAGTTCCAGGTGCTGGCAATTGCTATTCCAATAGTTTAGGTGCAATGAAAAGTGTTTGAACAAAGGGGTATAGAATGTTGTATAAATGGTGTATATATAAATGAAATAAACAAAAAAATTTTTGATTATTAAAAGGAAATTAGAACAATTGATGGCTAAAGAAATTAGAGCATATATTGGGACATAACTTTTCTCACGGAATATATATCAATACTACACATTCCTCGAGGACTAAGGATCAAAAAGTTCCCCACCTCGGATTTATTCGATGAAAATTTCAAAAAAGAGTGGACGGACACTCTAGATACCTGTTCCTTTAAACTCATGGAAATTCTGATTGCCTCAAAGAAAAAGGAAACAGAGAGACTACAGCTAGAGATATCTACAATACAGAAAGACCTCACCACCTCTCAAACATCTAAAGGTTTTGCTGAACTTGATGAAAAGCTAAATAGAAAATGGGATCGAATGGAAAAAGCAGTAATAGACACCAAGAAGGGCAAAATGGCCCGGGATAAGGATGACTACCAAGGAAACAGTGTCTATACCTGGAACAGGTCACTTTATAATTCTAGCAGATCCAGTAAAAACCGAGGCAAACGAGTGAGCTTTTCCGATCATGAAGGAGAGTCGGCCGACAGCACTCTAGCACGTACCGCGTCAAACTCGTCACTTGATAGATCTTCAACCCCATCGGAGCCCATCAGATCTACCATCTTCCAGCCTCTGGAAACCCTCACAGGTCCAGACCAACAAAGAAAAAGAAATCATTTTCAAGAAGACAAGAACAGGCGGCAGGAAACACAAGCGCCACGAGCAACTCACGCTACATACTGCGAGAGAAAACGCCGAGGAAGTAAAACAGTGTGATCAATTTGTCCAAAAGACCACTGAACACAGAAGAAATCGACCTTTTAGCGAAAGGCTTGAATTTTTGTCCGACTAGACATTTCAATCTTTTTGAAACGATCTTGGACATTAACAGATTTGCAAGGACACTAACTCTTAGGAAACACTTTTTTGATTGTACAGCAGATGAGTTCAATGGGTCCATAGACAGCTGTGACACAGGTGAGTCCTTGTCTTCACCTATATCATTTGTTGACAACTGTGCTTTACAGGATTTAACTGATTTGGCGCATGAGTCAGATCCTTTTCCTCCGGACCCCACGGATGTTCACATTGATATCTCCAGGGGCAGATCAGATTTTTATCTGGTGGCAGCCAGGGGCAAAGATCTTGACACATTCCAAAAAATGGTAGAGGGAGACCTGGTACACCTGGCTCACAGTTGTAATAAAAACAAGTTTGCACAGGACAATCTGACCATCAAGGAGAGACAGGCGCTCAACCGACTCTCCATGGATGATCAGATAGTCATTAGGAATGCAGACAAGGGGGGTATGGTAGCAGTCTTAGACGCAGAAGCTTATAAAAGTGAAGCCTTACACCAATTGACTGACAAACATACATACCAGAGACTGCCTTCCAACCCCACCATTTCCTTCAAAAACAAACTCTCTACACTCATAGATAGAGCTATACAAGTCGGTATATTTATCCCTAGGGAGAAAGAATTTCTCCTTCCAGAAAACCCCATAACACCAGTGTTCCATCACATACCAAAGATTCATAAGGGGCTAAATCCCCTTACAGGACGACCTATAGTGGCAGGTATAGGCTCCTTAAATGAACGTTTAGGGGAGTGGGTCGACTCCCATCTACAACCAATAGCCACTAGCCTCCCTGGTTACATAAAAGATGCAAACGATTTGTTGAATAAACTCCAAAACATCAAATGGGAAAACAATTTTAGATGGATCAGCTGTGATGTGACGAGTTTATACTCTAGTATCCCACACCATCTGGGGATCCAGGCAGTTACTTACTCTTAGAAAAACGGGTAAAGTTTCCCTGGTGCTTCAGGAGTTCATTGTGCAAGCTCTAGAGTACATCTTAACACACAATTTTTTCATGTTTGACGGGGACTATTTTCTCCAAAAATGCAGGGCCTCCATGGGAGCCAAGTTTTCCCCCTCACTGGCCAATATATATATGGGCTGGTGGGAGAGGTCCCGCATCTTTGGACTAGATAGTCCCCGCCGCAAAGACACCGTCTTTTTCTGTCACTTTATAGACGACTTATTGTTTATCACATCAGATGGACAGGCAGATTTGGACAGATGGCTTCCATACTTTAATGATAATTCACTCAATTTGAAGTTCACTGGAAATTTGCAGGTCACTTCCATAGACTTTTTGGATGTGAAACTGGCAGGGTCTGGATATACCATCCAATCCAGTTTGTATAGAAAACCTCTCAGTGGCAACACTCTACTCAGAGCCGACTCTGCACACCCTAAACACACAATCACAGGCATACCATATAGCCAGTTCTTGAGGTTAAAGCGTCTATGTAGTTCCCCTGAAGTTTTTGAAGCAGAGGCCGAAAAAATGGCGCATAGGTTTAAAGCTCGAGGTTACAAAGATACATCTATACTAAAAGCACTCAATACAGTAAAATCCATCCCAAGGTCCACGCTTCTAAATAAGAAACCACATAGAAAAACCCAACATAAAAGAGAAACATCCCCTAGGACTCCGGTCTTTTCCACCCCATACAGTACAGAATTTAACATAATAAAGAAAATTATTGTGAAACATCTTCCGGTACTGTATAATGACCCAATATACAACAACATCCTCTCTAAAGGGATTAAGGTTGTTTCTCGCAAAGCACCCATGCTGGGACGTTCACTGTCTCCTAGCCTATTTACAACCAAACGTACCAAACCAAATTGGCTCAATTTCACAGGTAATTTTAAATGTGGAATAAAAACTTGCAATTATTGTGGGTATATCAAATCTGGCCAATACATAATATCATGCAGCAGCCAAAAAGAGTTTTTGATCCCCGTTTTTATAAACTGCAATACCAAATTTGTGGTGTATATTATTACATGCACCAGTTGCCAGGTACAATATGTTGGACTCACAACACGACATCTCAGAGATAGGCTACATGATCACCTGTATAATATTGAGAAAGAGATTTTAACAAATGTATCAAAACACTGGATTTTCACACACACCATAAAAACACCTCCAGTTTAGTCATCCAAGGGATTGAGAAAATCACGACACCAGTGAGGGGAGGAGATAGATTCCAGATATTGTGCAAACGAGAAGTCCTTTGGATATTTTCATTAGACACTAGAATCCCATGGGGGTTAAACTTTGAGTGGGACGTTTCACATTTCTATGAATAATATTTCTGAAAGACATGTCCAGCAATACATCTGTACCTCTCTCCTCTCACCTCTTCTTCTAGCCATCCATTTACATACTAACCCCAATTAAAAAATTGCATAGGAGCTTACATTGAAACGATCCAATAGCTTGGTCTCGCATAGTCTGGCTTTAATATTCCTTCTCCTCTTTTTCAAAATAGAACCTTGATGAGGTTCTTGTATTCACTCTTTTATATGGATGAATGATTGGAGATACATCTATACACTCATACCAAGAGGACACTATGGGTTATATTCACTGACTTTTGGTTTGTCTGTTTATTCATTCTTCATCTCCAATCAGACACTAGTGTTCAATGGTAGCTGCAAGCAAGCTACAACACCAGTTTTATAAGAATGGCCCTTATAATTATGAACACATATGTCCATCTCTACTTTTATAGGGTCTCTATATGCGCTATCCTATACTGGGGGTTGTAGCGAGCAAAGAGTTACACAGTCTACATGTTTATCTAGTCACTCATCCACTTGAATTGGTATTCACTTAGAAACACATGTATTTTAATGCCATACTGCAAATGGAGAAGAATGACGATAACACATTTAGACGTGACATTTTTCTTCTTTACGTCATATAGTTCTGCTCATACATATGAAGACGGCACATCAAGAGATGAGATTGCTTCAAAACAATACGTTTAGTAAACGTTAATCTTATTGTCTAACCAAAATGAATACTACCAGGTTGATAAACATATGCTTTTAAAGGTATACTTTTGTGAGTTTGAGCCACGGAATTATTAGTGTATGATATGTTTTATTATCCTTTACTCCCTGTTCATGTATTATAAGTTCGACAGGTACATATGTAGAAGATTGTATGGGAAATATATACTCGTACATAGATCATTTAAACTTTTGACACAATTGATCGTGCTTTTCAGTTAAGACACAGACATATGGTCCAGTCTTTACTTTATTTTATATATATTCTATATATACTTTCACGATGGTAGATATATATATATATATATATATATATATATATATATATATATATATATATATATATACACATACACACACACACATACATGTATTTCCATCTTCACTTTTTATGCTTCATGTTGATTTTCACTTTATTTCTTATTTTCACTTTTTCAGATTCACGTACATACATAAATGCACATATACATGCATTTATAAAACACTCTTTTTTTGTAGATTTTAAAATATTAAAAAAAAACACCCATACACCATATATACATACACCATGTTCACATTCCAAATTTGGTAGATTTCACATAAGGTTACGAAATCTGAAAGTCACGTAGACACGGTCACAGATCTTCACACGTAAGATCTCGTCGTTTATAAAACAGTGGTTTTTCACAGTAATTTTTATAACAATTTTTATAACATCTTCATTTATATAACATTTTCATAATACTTGTGAACAGGGTAGATATATAATACCTTCTACACTATGCCGTGGCTACCAGGCCACACAGCTCACACATACCTGTATCCATTTATATAATGGTTTACACGCTTATACGTCTAAACGTTAGTTTTAGCACCTATCTCAGTCTCGTGGAAAGAAAGGAAACTCCATACTTCCCTAATTTTCCTTCTTCAAAAGATTTCTAAAGTAATATAAACTTTTTATTTATAGATATTTTTGTATTGTCTATAGGAACACTTTGTCTGCACATTCCTGTCTTCAATAAACATTCCACCATAAAACACACACCCAATTAACTCCATGTCAAGATCCCATACAATCCAACGATCAGCTGTTCAGAGTTATACAATCAATATGGGGTCATGTGTGAGACGTATAATGTGTATATAAGTGGCCATTATTGTTGTACAAACCAGCTATGAGTAAGTGCTCTATGGGAGCATGAAACGCGTTAGCGGTTCTGCTGTATCATTTCAACAGAGCAATGTACGGATTTTAAATTATGTCATTTTTTCAATAAAGAAGATTTTACCTTTATTATTCCAATCCGGAGTGCGGCAGTCCAGATTTTTCACTGCACCTAAACTATTGGAATAGCAATTGCCAGCACCTGGAGCTCTCACAACCATTCACCCAGCGGAGGACGGGAAATTTGAACCAAGTTACCTGGAGCGGTGGTTACCAACCTGTCTATTTCAAGTATCTGGACTTTTGCTACACGCCTTGGACCATCAAGTTCACTTTCTTTTTTCTCCTCTGTATTCTCCTCCCCCCTCTTGTGCCTCTCTTGGGTCTGGACCCCTTTTTTGCAAGGGTGGATCCACGTGAAAAACGTTCCAGCAAGACTCCCTTTTATATGGTGGTGGTTCCCTTCACTTCAAGTACACATCCCGGTTCACTGAGGGGATACTTATAACGAAGCTTGTCAAGAAATTCTCATTCATACACATGAAGTTTATGAACTATTTGTTGAATATTGCTAGGTTTTGCTTCATTTTTGGACATTTATTTTTTTGCTTAACACTTATATATATGATCTTCGATTTCATTTCATTTGAGTGTTATTTGGGTTCACTGCCTCTATTTTGGCCTATGTGTCACGTCATTTTTTAGCACTACACTATTTGTTTCTTTCCACATGTGCCGATGATGTTGGCACATGCAAATACAGGGGATATCTCCTAAACTGTTCAGGTTTAGGAGATATCCAGGGCAGCTACAGGTAAGCCTTATTATAGGCTTACCTGTAGCAAAAAGTGTGTTGTAAGGGTTTACAACCACTTTAATGGTAAAGAATGGACAGTTTCCCCGGTGGGGCTTTAAACAGCAATATCTTGAAATCAAGAATAATAGAAAATGTGTAACCAGTAAGTGCATTTATTTGAACCATGAACAAATGTAATGTTGTAATTCAATTGGCATTATAACATATGAGCGCTGGCCAAGTAGTACAATACATATTCCACAATATAAAATTGACACATCTTTACACAAAATTATATACAGTCATACATATCCGGGCTGTTGACGGTATAAATCCCCGACGCGTTTCGACCTGTGTACGGTCATCATCAGGGGGATAGTTGGTTCTATAAAATACATTGAATATCTTCAAAATTTAAGAACATGTCATCATAAATCTCATTGTAAGGTTAAAAATGGCAGTATATTTACCGCTGAAAAGTAGAGGGAATAATCCTTTGGCCAGAACTGTTAAAAGCCATAAATGGATCCGGGGGCCCCATATTCGCCCCTGCCTCCCCAGAGCACATGAGTCCAGCCCGAGGGGCTTGCAAGGAGCCACATTGACGCCCACCAGGGGAAGGAGAAGTCAGCACCTGCGACAAATACCCAATAGGTCAAAAATGATTCTCAGCACATTTGGCAAGAGTATGAAGTGTATGGGCTAACTGCAATCCTAGTGATCAATATATATTAATCTGGTGTCCTAAAGTTTCATGAATGTAATTGATTATATAGAATGTAGCAAAACCATAAAAAGTAAAAGAAATGGTTGTATAGTTATAGGGTTGTTTGAGTAGTGTGGTGTGTAAAAACAGGTGAGGGGGAAGTGGTATGAAGTACTAGGAATATGAAAAACCCTTTAAGTGATAAAGTAAAATTAAATGGATGGCCAGCACACTGCTGACTACAGTGCCATGTCCAGGTGAATAAAATGAGTGTGTAGTGTCAACCAACACATAGTGGAATAAAGGTGAAAAACAGGTCAAAAAGAGAGTATGTGAATGAATAAAACCAAATTGAAACAATTGAAACAATCAAAAAACATGTGTGAGAGATCTAAACTGATAATGGGAGTAGGAGTATGAGTGTAGTGTTGTGATATTATAGGAGTAGGAATATATATATATAATATTATAATTTACCTTGTGCCACTATGTGGCTGATGTAGTATGGTAAAGTTTCACTTGTATGAACCAAATTGCAATGAAGCAAAAGAGGTAAAAAGCTGGAGCCAGAAAGGATTTGTGCAGTGCAATCCATTACGGTCTGCGTGGAGTCATAGTAAGACTCACAGGCAGCCGATCATGGATATATGCCTATAGCAGGCAATTAAATGAGTGGGCACAGGTGCTGATCTCCTCCCCCCCAGAGTAATGACGCCCGGGCCACTAATAAGCAGCCCACCTGTGGCTCCCCCGGCGTCCCTGAAGGCTGATGCCCCGGCAGATGCCGTCAACTCCGCCGCAAACTGCGAGATGTCGCAGTGCCGTGCACACGCCGAGGTAACTCGCACATGCGCACCTTTCCGCGGCTCATCCGGAGGTGATCAAGGGATGCCGCCGACAGGGTGAAGCTCACGTCGGCGGACGATGGAAACAATCTTCCGTCAATCAGAGCATGGGGGGAGAGCTCGGATCCCGCATCTCCCCTACATTCTCACCCTGCCGGGAAGCCTTCAATTGGACCAGGACTCACCCCCATGAGGCCGACAGGGGCGGCAGAGGTCCACCATGATCCATGACGGCCATAATCTAAAGTGCATATGTAAATGAAGTAGGCACTAATTGTAGATGATAAGGTAATCATTGAATTTATGCAGGGGCTGAGTGGTAACTCACTGACCCCAAATCCTAACATGTATATTTACAGAACAGGTGTTGGTTAAACATCTGATCTACTGCAATACAGGAATCTATAATAGATATATCCTGATGCATGGGGTGGGGAAAGATACAGTTGCGATCTATCCCCCATTTTGGGGGACGTTTCCTCCGCACGAGGCAAACAAAGTGTCACCCCCAAAATGTGTATCGTATCAAAAAAGGTTTTAAACATGTGAGGGTTAAAGGGGCCGTATGAGCAACACAAAGCTCCTGCCATATCACTCATGTGTCATAGGGGAGAAGGGGTGTTTAACCACCCAAAATTCGGTAATAAAGAGAAAAACACATGTGGGAGAGACGTATGCGCTGCACACCCCGAAACAATAAATGGTAAAGAATGGACAATTTCCCCGGTGGGGCTTTAAACAGCAATATCTTGAAATCAAGAATAATAGAAAATGTGTAACCAGTAAGTGCATTTATTTGAACCATGAACAAATGTAATGTTGTAATTCAATTGGCATTATAACATATAAATATAAATATATAAAATAAATAAATGCACTTACTGGTTGACACACATTTGCAATGGCTTTTAAAAATGGCGCCGCCATTCTCGGGCACTCCCGGCCATCCTCGGCGGCTCTCAGCCTCTCCTGTCGGCTTTCGGCCATTCTCGGCAGCTCTCGGCCGCTTTCAGCCATTCTCGGCGGCTCTCGGCAGCTTTCGGCCATTCTCGGTGGCTCTCGGCCGCTTTCGACTTTCGGTGGCTCACGCGGGACTGCGAGAGCCGCCGAGAATGGGCGAAAGCGGCCGAAAGCCGCCGAGAATGGGCGAAAGCCGCCGAGAGTGGCCAAAAGCCGCCAAGAGCCACCAAAAGGCTCACAATCGGCGGGGGATCGGCGTATAAAAACGCACCCACAATTTTCCCCTGATTTTAAGGGGAAAAAAGTGCGTGTTATACGCCGATAAATACGGTATATATATATATATATATATATATATATATATATATATATATATATATATATATATATATATATATATATATATATATATATATATATATATATATATATATGCACACACACATATATACATTGAGCAAAATTATAAAACGCAGCACTTGTGTGTTTAGCCATTTATCATGAGCTGAACTCAAAGATCTACAACTTTTTCTATGTACACAAAAGGCCTATTTCTCTCAAATATTGTTCACAAATCTGTCTAAATCTGTGTTAAGCTGGCCATACACCAAACAGTTTTCTTCTTCAATTTTCTTTAAATTTACCTTCAATTTTGAAGTATAAGGGCCTGTCTGATTGCATACAAATTGAAAGTGTTTAGGTTTGACCTTGTATTATTTGGTTTTAGTAAATATAAAAAGGAAAATGTTATAATGTATGGCCAGCCTTAGTGAGCACTTCTCCTTTGCTGAGATAATCCATCCACCTCACAGGTGTGGCATATCAAGATGCTGATTAGACAGCATGATTATCGCACATGTGTGATTTAGGCTGGCCACAATAAAAGGCCACTCTACAGTAAAATGGGCAGTTTTATTACACAACACAATGCCACAGATGTCGCAAGTTTTGAGGGAGCGTGCGATTGGCATGCTGACTGCAGGAATGTCCAACAGAGCTATTGACCTTGAATTGAATGTTCATTTTGCTACCATAAGCCGTCTTTTAAGGCGTCTCAGAGAATTTGACAGTACATCCAACTGGCCTCACAGCCACAGACCACGTGTAACCACACCAGCCCAGGAACTCCACATCCAGCATCTTCACCTCCAAGATCATCTGAGACCAGTCACCTGGACAGCTGCTGCAACAATCGGTTTGCATAACCAAAGCATTTTTGCACAAACTGTCAGAAAATGTCTGCATGCTCGTCGTCCTCATCGGGGTCTCGACCTGACTGCAGTTCGTCGTTATAACCGACTTGAGTGGTTGAAGATGTTAAAGATGGATCAGCGTATACAATGAAGAGAACACCTCTCCAAAGTGCCACATTGGAGAGGTGTTCTCTTCACTGATAAATCCCTGTTTTTATTGTACAGGGCAGATGGCAGACAGTGTGTATGGCATTGTGTGGGTGAGCAGTTTGCCGATGTCAATGTTGTGGATCGAGTGGCCCATAGTGGCGGTGGGGTTATGGTATGGGCAGGCATATACTATGAACAACGAACACAGGTGCATTTTATTGATGGCATTTTGAATGCACAGAGATATCATGACGAGATCCTGAGGCTAATTGTTGTGCCATTCATCCACGACCATCACCATGATAATGCATGGCCTCATGTTGCAAGGATCTGTACACAATTCCTGGAAGCTGAAAACATCCCAGTTCCTGCATGGCCAGCATACTCACCGAACATGTCACCCATTCACCCATTGAGCATGTTTGGGATGGATCAGCATATATGACAGCGTGTTCCAGTTCCTGCCAATATCCAGCAACTTTGCACAGCCATTGAAGAGGACTGGACCAACATTCCACAGGCCCATATCAACAACCTGATTAACTCAATGCGAAGGAGATGTGCTGCACTGCATGAGGCAAATGGTAGTCACACCAGATACGGACTGGTTTTCGGACCCCCCCCCCCCCCAATACAGTAAAACTGCACATTTTAGAGTGGCCTTTTATTGTGGCCAGCCTAAGGCACACCTGTGCAATAATCATGCTGTCCAATCAGCATCTTGATATGACACACCTATGAGGTGGATGGATTATCTCGGCAAAGAAGAAGAGTGCTTACTAACACAGCTTTGTGAACAATATTTGAGAGAAATAGGCCTTCTGTGTACATAGAAAAAGTTGAAGATTTATAATTTTGCTTGTGTGTGTATAATTATATATATATATATATATATATATATATATATATATATATATATATATATATATATATACATATATATATATACATATATATACATATATATACATATATATATATATATATATATATATATATATATATATATACACACACACACACACACACACACACACACACATATACATATATATATACATATATATATACACACACACACACACACACACACACACATATACACACAGTGGGGACGGAAAGTATTCAGACCCCCTTAAATTTTTCGCTCTTTGTTATATTGCAGCCATTTGCTAAAATCATTTAAGTTAATTTTTTTCCTCATTAATGTGCGCACAGCACCCCATATTGACAGAAAAACACAGAATTGTTGACATTTTTGCAGATTTATTAAAAAAGAAAAACTGAAATATCACATGGTCCTAAGTATTCAGACCCTTTGCTGTGACACTCATATTTAACTCAGGCGCTGTCCATTTCTTCTGATCATCCTTGAGATGGTTCTACACCTTCATTTGAGTCCAGCTGTGTTTGATTATACTGATTGGACTTGATTAGGAAAGCCACACACCTGTCTATATAAGACCTTACAGCTCACAATGCATGTCAGAGCAAAATGAGAATCATGAGGTCAAAGGAACTGCCTGAAGAGCTTAGAGACAGAATTGTGGCAAGGCACAGATCTGGCCAAGGTTACAAAAAAAATTCTGCTGCACTTAAGGTTCCTAAGAGCACAGTGGCCTCCATAATCCTTAAATGCAAGACGTTTGGGACGACCAGAACCCTTCCTAGAGCTAGCCATCCGGCCAAACTGAGCTATCATTGGAGAAGAGCCTTGCTGAGAGAGGTAAAGAAGAACCCAAAGATCACTGTGGCTGAGCTCCAGAGATGCAGTCCGGAGATGGGAGGAAGTTGTAGAAAGTCAACCATCACTGCAGCCCTCCACCAGTCGGGGCTTTATGGCAGAGTAGCCCGACGGAAGCCTCTCCTCAGTGCAAGACACATGAAAGCCCGCACATGAAAACCCTCTGGTCTGATGAGATCAAGATAGAACTTTTTGACCTTAATTCTAAGCGGTATGTGTGGAGAAAACCAGGCACTGCTCATCACCTGTCCAATACAGTCCCAACAGTGAAGCATGGTGGTGGCAGCATCATACTGTGGGGGTGTTTTTCAGCTGCAGGGACAGGACGACTGGTTTCAATCGAGGGAAAGATGAATGTGGCCAAGTACAGGGATATCCTGGACAAAAACCTTCTCCAAAGTGCTCAGGACCTCAGACTGGGCCGAAGGTTTACCTTCCAACAAGACAATGACCCTAAGCACACAGCTAAAATAACGAAGGAGTGGCTTCACAACAACTCCGTGATTGTTCTTGAATGGCCCAGCCAGAGCCCTGACTTAAACCCAATTGAGCATCTCTGGAGAGACCTAAAAATGGCTGTCCACCAACATTTACCATCCAACCTGACAGAACTGGAGAGGATCTGCAAGGAGGAACGGCAGAGGATCCCTAAATCCAGGTGTGAAAAACTTGTTGCATCTTTCCCAAAAAGACTCATGGCTGTATTAGATCAAAATGGTGCTTCTACTAAATACTGAGCAAAGGGTCTGAATACTTAGGACCATGTGATATTTCAGCTTTTCTTTTTTAATAAATCTGCAAAAATGTCAACAATTCTGTGTTTTTCTGTCAATATGGGGCGCTGTGTGTACATTAATTTAGGAAAAAAATGAACTTAAATGATTTTAGCAAATGGCTGCATTATAACAAAGAGTGAAAAATTTAAGGAGGTTTGAATAATTTCTGTCCCCACTGTTATATATATATATAGATAAATATATTTTACACACACAGTATCTCACAAAAGTGTGACAACACTGAAGAAATTACACTTTGCTACAATGTAAAGTAATGAGTGTACAGCTTGTATAACAGTGTAAATTTGCTGTCCCCTCAAAATAACTCAACACACAGCCATTATTGTCTAAACCGCTGGCAACAGAAGTGAGTACACCCCTAAGTGAAAATGTCCAAATTGGGCCCAAAGTGTCAATATTTTGTGTGGCCACCTTTATTTTCCAGCACTGCCTTAACCCTCTTGGGCATGGAGTAAAAAAGAGCTTCACGGTTGCCACTGGAGTCCTCTTCCACTCCTCCATGACGACATCATGGAGCTGGTGGATGTTAGAGACCTTGAGCTCTTCCACCTTCCGTTTGAGGATGCCCTATAGATGCTCAAAAGGGTTTAGGTCTGGAGACATGCTTGGCCAATCCATCACCTTTACCCTCAGCTTCTTTAGCAAGGCAGTGGTCCTCTTGGAGGTGTGTTTGGGGTTGTTATCATGTTGGAATACTGCCCTGCGGCCCAGTCTCCGAAGGGAGGGGGATCATGCTCTGCTTCAGTATGTCACAGTACATAAAAGTATATATACAGGGAGTGGCGCTGTGCATAAGGGAATTGATGGCATATATTGATTGTCTATTGATTATGATTTATGTGTCTATGAGGCATATTATAGAGAACGGCAAAAAGATATGGAAAAAATATATCCCACATGGGGATCGGTAAGTGCTGATAAGTCCTTAATCCCATAACCCAATAAACGCTAGTGATCTCTAGTGATGTTATATGATGTGCATTGATAAGTGCCAGAATGTCAAGTGCAGTCCAATTAAGTGTTCCAGCCCCTGCTGGGATGAGCTACAAGTGATATATAAAGGAGGGGGTATCCACAACCCTCTAAAGTGCAGTGCTAAGAAATTAAGTAAATTGATATAAAGATAAAAAAATAAAAATGTATATGGAAATTATAAATATATATATAGGGTATACTTAAAAGTGATATATAATAAAAATGGGATACAGGATTATACTAGTGATTAATAAATTAATTATGACTCTAATAGACTGATAATAACACAGTTAAATAGCAGCACTAGATCTCATGTGAAAACGCAAATAAAAGTAAATTTCCAGTAAATTGTCAAAAAGTTCATGCATTATCTTCCACCCGACATCTTCCAGACTTTCTAATGACACAATCCCCCCTGATGTGATTCCACTCACCGGAACGCTATACCCCTGCAGGGGTATAAGCATAAGATGTTTCAATTCCAACCGATCAGATCCGAAAGCCGATCGAGTCCTTGTGTGGTGATATCCTCTCGCCTCTAGTTTCCCAGTCCAGATCAGCCTCTCCAACAAAGCAAGGAAAAGGGGGAAGTTGATAATCCCCTAATACGATCCTATCTCCAGCCGGACATCCGCTCCAAAGATGTTATATGGAATAAAGAAGTTATATCCACATAGCGTAACTCCTTTTAAAACGTTTATTTAGTAATTTAAAATCATACAGTCCAACAAAGCGGAGTTAATTTCAAAGGATGAATTTAAAAACGAATAGGGAGCGTGCAAGCTCACTGGCTCCCCTTGCTATCCCGGGACGCAGCGTTGTTCGCAACTACCGCTTGCGTTCCACCGGTCAGCTAGCAGAAACCACAGCGGCAGGAAGTGACGTTGTGCGTACCAAGATAGTCCCGCCTTACGCGTTTCGTCACACGGACGTCATCGGAGGCGCTGCCATCTTGGTCCTCTCAACGCCTTATATCTGGGTGCAGTACGTGCCATGGCCAATCACACGTCGAGTGCCAAATAACGGACAACATGTAGGGCCAATCAAAAAAATCCGCTCAATTAAGGAGATGAGAGTTAAACCTCATTCACTTTCAGCCTCGTTTAACCAGAGGGAAATAGTATATGAGCGGCTGACATCTCCTTGAGCGCCAACTAGTGGAAAGTTTGTAATTAAAGATCTTGTATATATGGAATGGCGGCCATGGGGAAATGTATTTTGCAATCCAGATATTAGCCAGTAAACCCTTTACAGCATATTTCGTCACATTCAGATAATTTAAGCCAAAAAGAGGTGATAAATATATTAATTCTCATTTTCTCAGGAGGTATAATATTGAAATTAGGTTTGAGAAAGGAGATAGAAATTATATACATAAAAATTAAAAATATATGAAAATAATAAAAATAATAAATCAGTTTAAAATGTGCAATTAGTAGGATTGAGAATGGAATAAAACCTACTGCATAGAAATATTAAAATTATCAGTATATGAAATATGTGAAAATAACAAAAATAATAAAATAAATCAGTTTAAAATGTGCAATTAGTAGGATTGAAAATGGAATAAAACCTACTGCGTAAAAATATTAAAATTATCAGTACTTATTATGCATCACAAACAAGAGTATTGTGTGTTCAAAGCAAGTATGGACTGGGAGGGGGGAATGGGTAAATCTACCATATATATAAGAAACGGAGCCCCCCTCCAAACCATTGGAAATTTAATCTATACGCTTAAGTTTAAAATTATTAAAGCATAGGAAAAAATTGTTGTGCAGGGGATTCAGAGATAAGTTAGGGACGCATATAAAAACCCTATTCTAAATTGAATAGGAAGCATATTAACAGTAATTTTAGGAGTAGGATAGAGCAATTTTAAAAGATAATAAGATAGTAATTTTAGGAGTAGGATAGAGCAGTTTTAAAGGATAATAAAATAGGGACACCTATTTAAAAATTAGATAAGAAGCAGTTCAGATCGATGTCCACATTCAGTCCTCTAGGAACCAGACTCCCTAAGCGGTATATCCATTTAGTTTCGTTCTGAGAAACTTTTATTCTTTTATTGCCTCCTCTCCAGTGGTCTTTAATCAGATCTATACCGTAAAAAATTAATCCTGTGGGGTTCCTATTGTGGACCTCATCAAAATGCCTAGACAGGTTGTGCTTTGGAAAGCCTTTTTTAATATTGTTAATATGTTCTCTAATCCTAATGCGGAGAGGCCTAGTGGTTCTTCCCACATACTGTAGCCGACAAGGACATTCGATCACATATGTGACATGGGTACTTTCGCAGGTGATCAATTCCCTGATTTGGTACTCTTTTCCTCCTATTGACTTAAAGGATAGCTTTCTCTTTGGCTGTCTTTTACTCACACGGCAGGATAGACACTTGTGGCACCTATAGAAACCTTTCATTTCGGGGAACAATTTAACCGTTTTGGGTGGGTCGATCACATTGTGCACCAACTGATTCCTCAGGTTAGGGGCCTTTTTGTAAATAAATCTTGGTTTTAATTTTAATATTTTTACGCAGTAGGTTTTATTCCATTTTCAATCCTACTAATTGCACATTTTAAACGGATTTATTTTATTATTTTTGTTATTTTCACATATTTCATATACTGATAATTTTAATATTTCTATGCAGTAGGTTTTATTCCATTCTCAATCCTACTAATTGCACATTTTAAACTGATTATTTTTATTATTTTCATATATTTTTAATTTTTATGTATATAATTTCTATCTCCTTTCTCAAACCTAATTTCAATATTATACCTCCTGAGGAAATGAGAATTAATATATTTATCACCTCTTTTTGGCTTAAATTATCTGAATGTGACTAAATATGCTGTAAAAGGTTTACTGGCTAATATCTGGATTGCAAAATACATTTCCCCATGGCCGCCATTCCATATATACAAGATCTTTAATTACAAACCTTCCACTAGTTGGCGCTCAAGGAGATGTCAGCCGCTCATATACTATTTCCCTCTGGTTAAACGAGGCTGAAAGTGAATGAGGTTTAACTCTCATCTCCTTAATTGAGCAAATTTTTTTGATTGGCCCTACATGTTGTCCGTTATTTGGCACTCGACGTGTGATTGGCCATGGCACGTACTGCACCCAGATATAAGGCGTTGAGAGGACCAAGATGGCAGCGCCTCCGATGACGTCCGTGTGACGAAACGCGTAAGGCGGGACTATCTTGGTACGCACAACGTCACTTCCTGCCGCTGTGGTTTCTGCTAGCTGACCGGTGGAACGCAAGCGGTAGTTGCGAACAACGCTGCGTCCCGGGATAGCAAGGGGAGCCAGTGAACTTGCACGCTCCCTATTCGTTTTTAAATTCATCCTTTGAAATTAACTCCGCTTTGTTGGACTGTATGATTTTAAATTACTAAATAAACGTTTTAAAAGGAGTTACGCTATGTGGATATAACTTCTTTATTCCATATAACATCTTTGGAGCGGATGTCCGGCTGGAGATAGGATCGTATTAGGGGATTATCAACTTCCCCCTTTTCCTTGCTTTGTTGGAGAGGCTGATCTGGACTGGGAAACTAGAGGCGAGAGGATATCACCACACAAGGACTCGATCGGCTTTCGGATCTGATCGGTTGGAATTGAAACATCTTATGCTTATACCCCTGCAGGGGTATAGCGTTCCGGTGAGTGGAATCACATCAGGGGGGATTGTGTCATTAGAAAGTCTGGAAGATGTCGGATGGAAGATAATGCATGAACTTTGACAATTTACTGGAAATTTACTTTTATTTGCGTTTTCACATGAGATCTAGTGCTGCTATTTAACTGTGTTATTATCAGTCTATTAGAGTCATAATTAATTTATTAATCACTAGTATAATCCTGTATCCCATTTTTATTATATATCACTTTTAAGTATACCCTATATATTTATAATTTCCATATACATTTTTATTTTTTTATCTTTATATCAATTTACTTAATTTCTTAGCACTGCACTTTAGAGGGTTGTGGATACCCCCTCCTTTATATATCACTTGTAGCTCATCCCAGCAGGGGCTGGAACACTTAATTGGACTGCACTTGACATTCTGGCACTTATCAATGCACATCATATAACATCACTGGAGATCACTAGCGTTTATTGGGTTATGGGATTAAGGTTGTATTGAACACCTACTTGCATTCAACTTTCTTATCAGCACTTACCGATCCCCATGTGGGATATATATATATATATATATATATATATATATATTTTTTCCATATCTTTTTGCCGTTCTCTATAATATGCCTCATAGACACATAAATCATAATCAATAGACAATCAATATATGCCATCAATTCCCTTATGCACAGCGCCACTCCCTGTATATATACTTTTTAGACCTATTCTTTGAGGGTACACGTTGGTGTCCTCTGCCTACATAGGGGGGCTGCAGTTGCAAGTATAGCCTGTAGCGCAGATCCACCGACTACAAAAATGTCACAGTACATGTTGGCATTCATGGTTCCCTCAATGAACTGTAGCTCCCCAGTGCCGGCAGCACTCATGCAAACCCAGACCATGACACTCCCACCTCCATGCTTGACTGTAGGCAAGACACACTTGTCTTTGTACTCATATGGTTGCCGCCACACACATGACACAATCTGAACCAAATAAGTTTATCATGGTCTCATCAGACCACAGAACATGGTTCCAGTAATCCATGTCCTTAGTCTGCTTGTGTTTAGCAAACCATTTGCGGGCTTTCTGGTGCATCATCTTTAGAAGAGAAGAGGCTTCCTTCTGGGACAACAGCCATGCAGACCAATTTGATGCCACCCCACCCCTTCAACCTCTGCAGCAATGCTGACAGCAATCATACATCTATTTCCCAAAGACATCCTCTCTCTGGATATGATGCTGAGCACGTGCACTCAATTTCTTTGGTCGAACATGGTGAGGCCTGTTCTGAGTGGAACCTGTCCTGTTAAACCGCTGTATGGTCTTGGACACCGTGCTGCAGCTCAGTTTCAGGGTCTTGGCAATCTTCTTATAGCCTAGGCCATCTTTATGTAGAACAACAATTCTTTTTTTCAGATCCTCAGAGAGTTCTTTCCCAAGAGGTCCCATGTTGAACTTCTAGTGACCAGTATGAGAGAGTGAGAGATAACACCAAATCTAACGCACCTGCTCCCCATTCACACCTGAGACCTTAACACTAACGAGTCACATGACACCGGAGAGGGAAAATGGCTAATTGGGCCCAATTTAGACATTTTCCCTTAGGGGTGTACTCACTTTTGTTGCCAGCTGTTTAGACATTAACCCTTTCACTGCCATGCCCTGTGCTCCATTTTGTACACTCAGGTGGCCAGACCATTTAGCAGCTTTCAAAGTTTGTAAAAAAAAAACAAAACCATATATTTTCTGAAAGCACATGATCAGTAGAATAAAAAGTCCTATGACACCGGGGAGGGAAAATGGCTAATTGGGCCCAATTTGGAGAGGGACCCCTGGGATGAGGGCAGAGAGGGGGCTCTGGGAAGAGGGCAGAGGGGGGCCCTGGGAAGAGGGCAGAGGGGGGCCCTGGGAAGAGGGCAGAGGGGGGCCCTGGGAAGAGGGCAGAGGGGGGCCCTGGGAAGAGGGCAGAGGGGGGGGCTAGGGAGGGGAGCAGAGAGGGGGCCCTGGGAAGAGGGCAGAGTGGGACCACCAGGATGAGGAAAGAGAGAAGGACCCCTGGGATGAGGACGGGGGGCTGGGATGGGAGCAGATAGTGGCAGGTGGCATCTCTTTAATTTGGGGGATGGGGGGCAAGAGAATATGTGCTGGGGTGCTTTTGGAGGGGAGAGGACTTGTGGTAGTGGGGTTGGGAGTCTATTTTAAATCCCCCCACACCCCCCTCTGCCCACTAGCACAAGTCCTCTACCCTCCAAAAAAACCCCCAGCACATATCCTCTTGCTCCCCCTCCCATCACTTCTCCATGTGTGCATCCCTGTTACCTGCACCCCCTCATCTGGTTACTGTGTCCCCCTACTCTATCCATAAACTATGCACAGACCTCAAATAGCAGATAGATCAGCGCGGCTATTGCAGTGTAAGGCTTCTCCTCCTTGGCTCCTCCTCTACCCGTCTGTGTACATCAGAGCCGAGGAGGAGCTCAGTGACCTTTGTGTGGTGTGCAGGCTCAGGGGGAGAGATGCCAGTGTCGACTGCCACATATTGGAAGAATAACAACATGCAATGTAAAGTACTATGAACTATATAGTGTATGCATTATACATTTCTATCCAGCAGGTGGCACTGCAGTATGATAATGTGTACTCTATGGTACAAAGTAATAACAGGATGTACCGTCTGTATCTAAATATGTACTTGTATGCTCCCTGTTCCTGTTCTCTTCCTGTTCTCTTCCTGTTTTCTCTCTACATGATGTAAGGCCATTATAATGATATCCTCCATGAAAGTAAAGCTAATTGTCTGAACAAGAAGCTTCCAGCTCATAATTATTCAATAACCTGCTAATAGGTTATGGGCCCAGTGTCAGGGCTTGGCTCAGCCTTTCCTTCTCTGAGCTGGCCGCTCAGCTGTTGGATAATTGCCAGCTCCTATCTCTCCACAGTGACTCACCTGTTGATGATATCCTGCTCGTCAGTCCTGCCTACTTAAGCCGTCCAGCCCAGATGATCTCTGCCTTCACCTTGGTCACAGCTCTAGAGACGCTCTCCTGTGTTCCTGTTAAAGACTTTCTTAGCTGATATTCCTTCCAGCTCCAGATCCTGCTTGCTGTTCTATTACGCTCATCTCTGGCTCCCTGACGTTTTGGCTTGTCTGACTATTCGTTCCAGTTCCTGAACTCTGGCTATGTTTTAACTAAGTTTACTCTGTTTACCTTTTTTTTATGATTATTAAATAAGTGAGATTTAACTGTACTTCTGTCTCAGTCTGATTCATGGTTTCTGACACCCGGGCATTGGAGAGGATACTAAAAAGCCCAGGCACCTCCAGGCACCCAGCAGCACCCAGACTCTGGAGAGGATACTGCAAGTCTGTGAGTACTGTATACAAGCCGCTGAAACATGGCATGTGGTTCAGATGTGAAGTTTGCAATTGCAAAGCTGAACAATGGCAATTACCAGCTGTGGAAGTTTAAACTAGAAATGTTTCTGAACAAGGAAGACTTGTGGCAAGTGCTCAATACAGACAGACCCCCAGATGGAAAAACGGAGGACTGGGATAAGAGGGATAGATAGCGATTATAAGCTTGCTAGTGAAAGATGACCAGCTTATCCACACAAGAACAGAGAAAACAACCAAAGGTATATGGACTTCATTACAAAAGCTGCATGAGCGTTCAAATTCTAAACAGAAAACTGTTTTTGCTAAGAAAGTTGTACAAGATGAGCCTAGAAGAAGACCAGCAAAGGTGTGATCACGTGAAAGCTATGCTAGAGATCATAGAGCAGCTACGGGCCATCGGAGAGGACTTCAAAGATAACCATATTGTTGCCCTGCTCCTCTGCAGCCTTCCAGAGACATATACTGCTCTTATTAACGCTTTAGAAACCAGACCCAAGCAGGAGCTGACACTGAAATATGCCAAAGGGAAATTAAAATCAATGAATATGACAGAAGGAAAGAAAATATGCACCATGATGACAAAGCTATTAAGATGTACAAAGGCATAAAGCACAACAAAGAAATCAGAGTCTGTTTTCGCTTTAAGAAGACCGGTCAGTTAAAAAAGGACTGTTCTATCTGGAAAGCCGAGCAGCAAAAGCTAAATCTACCCACAAAAGAAAGAGTCAAATCACAAAGGAAACTGCAGACACATCATGGAGTGACAAAAAAGTAACACAAAGTGGCAAGCCACGCGGCTGGTGCATAGACTCAGAGTCCAGAAGCTATACAGGACATTATATTGTAATCTACGTCCACTACTCATTTGCTTCATATAAAGTCCCAAACTTCCCTTCTTATTACGCATTACAGGGATGGAGGCACCTCTGGGTGCTTCACTCAAAGTCCCGCGGGATGGAGGCACTTATGGTGCTTCATATAAAGTCCCAAACTCCCCCTATTTTCATACACAGATACCGGGATGGAAGCAATTGGGTAATTGGAGTGGCAGTGTTCCCCTGCTATCCCAGTGTGAGGTTCACCCTCATTTATAGGGTACCTTCATTAAGGTTTAACAAATTTTCCTAATACAAAGATTTTTCCATATTGTTTATTTAACATCCATGCTTCTATGCTTTGCACATGTCATTTCTTATAGGCAGCAATCTCTCCACTAAGTTTCACGCGCTCACACGGACTGCCTCCAATCAGATGTTCCATGCACACTCCCTCTGCCTGGTCATGGTCTGACATGGGTGGATGGATTGGTGTTTGGACACGGCTGGGCTCTACCTCTATCGCGGGAGCTGCGATGCGCTCACTGGACTCTCCCCCTCCTCCCCCTGCACTTCGTGTTTGGGAGGACGGGGCGTCTGCCGTTTTGCGCATCGGCGCCACGCTTGTCACGCTGTTCTGTGTGGCGGCTTCACTCCGTGCGTGTGACGTCAGAAATGAGGTCATGGCGCGGCGTCTAGCCACAACATCTTTTGTCCCGGTATGGGGAGGTTTCCGCGTCGGTTGTTGAGTGTTACTCACCTCAGGTGCGGCTCCCTCGCCTCCATTGGTTCATCAGCGTGGCGTTGGCGGCATAATTACATCCCCCCATTCAGGCGAACTGCTTCATTTATCAGTTCTCCTTTGGGGTCTATACACACCAGCTATACCATCTGCTGGGGGTTGTTTTGTTGCGGCATTAGGGTAGGCATTTTCCTTTTCTTTCTTAACCTTTACTCCCTCTTTTCTTTTCTCCCTCTTGGTGGATCTGCTTTCTGCTCACACTATTGCCTTTGATTTCACGTGGTATTTCTATCAGTACTCTTACCACAATCTGTGTTTTGGTCATGTTCACCACTTTTACACACAGATATTTTCATATTCTTGGGCATTATTTGCATCTCCTTTACCTCTTTCATATTATCTATACACCTCCTATATGGAGCTATACTGGGTTCATGTACTTGTATCACCATCTCCTATCATACACTATCACCATGATGAATATATTATAATTCCACATATATTTAATTTTGTTCCCAGACATCCTTGCCCCATTGAGTACACACTACTTCCCTGGCTACATGGAGCTCTCATCCATACTTCCAGCTCTTGCCCTATCTGATGCTGCAATCCTGTATTATGCCGCCTCAGCTCCCGCTTTGGGGCTACGTTCTCGGCCGGCCCTGCTCCGATCACTCCACTTTGCGGTCCATGCCTGGTTTGGTGAGTGTCAGTGGTTAACCATCCATATCAATAGAAACAACCTTTTTTTGAAAAAGAAAAAATATTTTTTTTTTTTTTTTTTTTTTTTTTTTTGAGAAGTACGGTTCCTTTAATCAAATCTTTTTATTCCATAGAAATGTCTGACGCATCCGCTCCTGACGAGTGGGAATACCCACGAAACGCGTAGAGCTTTATATGATTCTGCAGCCACATACCCCATACGGATTGAGATTTATTGATTTTTAATATATGATGTTTTTTATATCATCTGGTGGATACAGATGTACCATGTGGGTGCGTGTGCCGGTGGTAGGCCTGCTGCTATTGGCATGTACATGTTATTTTTATGCATATATGTATTCATTTTTTCGATCATATGATGTTATGCATGTATTTTTCCATTTTTACATACTCAGCCTTTGTGCATATCTCTCGTGTATATATGATATGAAATACTCTTTTATATTATTTTTTTTTTTTTGTATATAAATTTATGCTACTAAATAAATAGGTTTATATTGTAATCTACCTCCACTACTCATTTGCTTCATATAAAGTCCCAAACTTCCCTTCTTATTACGTATTACAGGGATGGAGGCACCTCAGGGTGCTTCACTCAAAGTCCCGTGGGATGGAGGCACTTATGGTGCTTCATATAAAGTCCCAAACTCCCCCTATTTTCATACCCACAAAAGAAAGAGTCAAATCACAAAAGGAAACTGCAGACACATCATGGAGTGACAAAAAGTAACACAAAGTGGCAAGCCACGCGGCTGGTGCATAGACTCAGAGTCCAGAAGCTATACAGGACATTATAAAGAGGCTTATCAGAAGATTTGACAATAGTGCCTTGCAAAAAGCTCATGAAATGCAAATGCTGTGTTGAAGCAAAAGCCACACGTACTCCCCTTCCACAGGCTTCTCAAAGAAAAACTACCCACCCCCTGCAGCTCATACACAGTGACATATGCGGTCCAATGAAAACTCCCACGTCAGGCGGAAACATATATCTACTGACTTTCATTGCAGATTATTTCAGGTACACAATTATTTATCTGATGAAACACACGAATGAAACATCAGAGAAACTTCAAGCGTTTGTTGCCATGTCTAGCAACAAATTTGTAATTATTTTATTTTCAAAGAAGGTGCATTTAACAGTCAAAAATAGACAGCAGAGATACAAGTTAATAGCACTAACATAAGGAACAGAAAGGGTCGTATAAGGTAATAAGCAGCTCAAACATAAAAAATCAAACATCAAGTATCAAATATATCAAACGTATCAAATGTATTAAACATATCAAATATATCTAAGCCCCCGGCAGTACACAATGAGGGAGGCACAATAAGAAAGCACAGTTGAAAGACAAACAGTGTGCGGTGCCGGGGTGGCATCCAAACAATCACTAGCGCGACCAAGAACATTATAATAATAAATGAGTTATATCCAACAAAAAACCTCACAGGTGCTCGGAAGGCTGGGCATTCCAAAGACCAGCTGGGTCCAGACATGGGATACATGACTTGGGTGATGGACATTATGATATTCACGATATCTGATCAAAACAGCCCATGACTGGATAGAAACTATGGGGACAGGATACATACAGAGGGGGAGAGAGGGTGATAGGTAAGGTAACTCTCAGGATGAGAGGGGGGGTAAGGTCAAGGGGTGGGTGAAGGGTAGGGGGAGGATAAAGGGGAGTATAGGAAGAAGGAGGAGTAGGGAGGTGAGGTGGAGTAGAGTAGCACAGTGTAGGGTGGTGCCCCCGACAGGGAGCAAAACAGACCCAATGGATCAATCAGACTGTGCAACCTCACAGAGGTAGTCGTCCGTATATAAAGTGTTGCCAAGGTCTCCAGGTCTCCCGAAAGGCCTCCTCCCTGTTGTGCAAGGTGGCGGTGAGATCTTCCATATCTCTCAAGTCATTCACTTTAGAAAACCAAAGGGATTTCGATGGGGGATTCTCCGATCTCCAGCAGAGGGGAATGCAAGCCTTGGCATTATTTAACAGCTGGATGGTGAGGGAGGCTTTGTATTTCTTGATGGGTTGCAATGTAAGGTGAAGTAGACAGGCCGCGGGGTTCTCCTCCAGAGAAACATTGGTCAGATGCTTGATCGTGCGGGCCACCCCCAGCCAAAAGGGTCTGAGTTTGGGACAGTCCCAGAAAATGTGTAGCATCGTACCCTCTGCGGTACCACAGCGCCAACATAGACTTGGGACTTGCAGAAAGAAACGGTGCAGAGTAGCGGGTACCCTATACCAACGGGTCATGATTTTGTAACAAGTCTCTTGGACTCTCGTGACTTCTGGGTGAAGTGGAGAATCTTCTCCCTTTGAGAACCAGTAAAGTGGATGCCGAGATCCGTCTCACACTTGGCAAGGAACGGGGGGTGTATCCTTCCGCGGGTTGAATCAGGTAGGAGTAGATTGGCGAAAGGCTGTGGTGAACCGGCTCCCCATGGTGACAGATCAGTTCTATTTCAGTAATCTGATGGGAAATGCCTGGCGTCTGCGGAGAAAGTTTCGCAGCTGCAGACCACTCCAAAAGTCCAGAGGGGGGTCCGTAGCAGACACCCCAGCTGCAGAGGAGAGTTGACCGTCGGGCCCCAAAAAGTCACACAGGCGAGACCAATTGACCGTGGCAAGCTGCTTGAAAATGGGCATTCTGGAGACCAGGTGTGAATTCTGTATTTCCCAGAACTGGTACCATCGGAGAGGGAAGCGGGGAGACTGAGGAGTGCCTGAAGGCATCTCTGACTATCAATAATGTGCTGCCTAATGTAGGGTGTTCAACAAAGTCCCTCGGCAAAGGTGCGTTGATCCAGGGCCAGCTTTTAGCCGTGTCTCCGGAATCCTCAATTTCCATGGCCACCCAGTGCTTTGCCTCTGCATGGCAATGTCAGTCCACTAACCTGTTGAGGTGAGCTGCTCTATAATATGATTTCAGATCTGGGAGGCCAACCCTGCCCCTATGTTTCGCGAGATAGAGAAGAAAACCCTCGGCAACAGGGTCATCTTGAGGGCATTGCAACGACCAAACCATGTCAACGTCAGAGAGTGCCACTGGGGGAGGTCTGCCTTAAGGCAGAGAAGTAGGGGGACGAAATTCACCGAATACAGATCCGAAGGGTCAGAGGAAACGTCGACTCCCGGATAATGGATAAGTTATGTTGAGAATGGAGGATTTGGATAGATTAATTTGGAATCGGAGAGGGCTCCATATTCCTGAAGGGATTGCAGCAGGTTTGGTAGGGATGTGAGCAGTTCTGTCAGGAAAAAAGATTAGGTCGTCCGCGAATGCAGCCACCTTGTGGGATCCTGAAGATTCTTGGTAACCAGTGATACCCGCATCCACCCTTATTCTGCATAAAAAGGGCTCCAAGGAAAGTATAAAGATCAGAGGAGACATGGCAACAAATTTGAATGCAAACCAGGAATAATACGCACTGACAATGGGGGAGAATTCATAAGCAAAGAAATGGCCTCATACCTGAAGAGACAAGGAATAGTACACCAGACAACTGCACCATACACTCCTGAACAAAATGGTGTAGCAGAAAGAAAGAAAAAATTGCGCTCTTATAGAAATGGCCAGATGCATGTTATCGGATGCCAACCTACCTAAGTACTGAGTAAAGGCAGTCATGACTGCAATCTACCTACAGAACAGACTACCCTCAAGTGTCATTAAAAGTACTCCATTCGAAATGTGGCATGGATCAAAGCCTAGCATAGGGCATATCAGAGTGTTTGGATGTGAAGCATATGCCTATATTCCAAGTGAGAAGCGATCCACGCTGGAGAACAGAGCCAAAGAGGGCTTTTTAGTAAGCTACAGCGAGCAAACTAAGGGTTACAGAATCCTACACCCAAAGACTGACAAAGTGATAATATGCAATAGTGTTTGTTTTGACGAGAGCCCATCACCAGAAATACTGATCCCTGAAAGCTGTGAAGTGGATATGCCAAGCAAACCAGAAGAAAGTCAACCAAAGCGAACCTTTGCAGGAGTCCTGCACCAGATCCCTGCTGAACTGGTCAGAAGATCAACACAGACTACAGAGTGCATACCACCCAGCATGTTGTCGTACACTGTCAAAACACACAGCAAACTTGAACCAACATCCTGGAAAGACATAGAATAACTGCCAAAAAGTGAAGCCAATAAATGGAGGAAGGCGGCAGAAGAAGAAATAAAGTCACTTCAAGAAAATAAAACCTGTACCCTCACAGAGTTCCCTCCTAACCGCAAAACTTTAATTTGAAAGTCCACTTACTTCCTAAAGTTAGACGCAGAAGGGAATATCCACAAATACAAAGCCAGACTAGTTGCCAAGGGTTACTCCCAGAAATTCGGTGAAGATTACGATGAAACATTCGCTCCCATTGTAAAACACCCCACCATCAGATCACTTCTTAACCTTGCAGCCGAGAAGCACATGCAAGTCAAACACCTAGATGATAAAACTGCTTTCCTATATGGAAACATTAAGGAAGATCTCCACATGGAGCAACCACTAGGGTTTGAGCAAGGAGAAAAGCTTGTGTGTAAACTTCAGAAGAGCATCTATGGTCTTAAGCAATCTGCAAGAATGTGGAATGAGAAAGTGAAAAAAGTACTTACTAAAGAGGGATTCTCAAGACGTAAAGCAGACCCCTGTCTCTACTCCAGGAATCAAGAGGACAGATGGATATACAATCTTATCTATGTTGATGACATTATAACCTGTTTTGAACAAGAAGGGGATTACAATCATATAGTTCATAAGCTGAAAGAAAATTTGGAAATCAAAGAACTTGGGAACATTAGCTACTATCTGGAAGTCCAAATAGAGAGAGAAGCAGATGGAAGTTATCTTCTCAACCAATCTCAGAAAATCTCTGAAATCTTGGAACAATTTCATATGCAAGATGCAAAGGAAGTGAAAACTCCTATGGAACCAGGCTATCAAAAGAGCAATGAGCAGAAAACTTGCTACCCAACAATGACACATATCGCAGAATAAACTGCTATATGTTGCCACTGTGACAAGACCAGACATAGCCGCACCTTTTACCTGCTTAGTTGATGAAGAAATAACAAAAGGAGTAGCCCACACCTGGCCATGAAACAGCTTTTGATTTAATTGTCCAATTACTTTTGGTCCCTTGAAAAGGGGGTGGGGGGGTGGCTATTTTTAAGAGCTGTAATTCCTAAACCCTTCCTCAGATTTGGATGTACATACCCTCAAATTAAACCTGAAATTCTGCACTTTCAGCCCATATTGGGGGTTATTTACGAAAGGCAAATCCACTTGCACTACAAGTGCAAACTACAAATGCAAAGTGCACTTAAAATAGCATTGAAAGTGCACTTGGAAGTGCAGTCGCTGTAGATCCAAGGAGGACATGCAAGGAAAATAAAAAACAGCATTTTAGCTTGCACATGATTGGATAATAAAATCAGCAGAGCTTCCCCTCATTTCAGATCTACCCCTCAGATCTACAGCGATTTCAAGTGCACTTTGCACTTGTAGTGCAAAGTGGATTTGCCTTTCATAAGTAACCCCATATGGCTTGAATATGTTTTGGTAAATACCTGAAAAATCTAAAATTGTGCCTGTGTCCAAATATATATGGACCTAACTGTATATACAGTATCTCACAAAAGTGAGTACACCCCTCACATTTTTGTAAATATTTTATTATATCATTTCATGTGACAACACTGAAGAAATGAAACAACCAAGCTCCTCATTCACTCCCTTGTTATCTCTCGCCTTGACTATTGCAACTCCCTTCTCACTGGCCTGCCTCTCCATAGGCTATCCCCTCTTCAGACTATCATGAATGCTGCTGCCAGACTTATACACCTTACCAACCACTCAGTGTCTGCCAACCCTCTCCTCCAATCCCTACACTGGCTCCCAATCACCCAGCGAATTAAATTCAAAATACTAACCACAACATACAAAGCCATTCACAACTCTGCCCCGAGCTACATCACCAATCTTGTCTCCAAATATCACCCAAATCGCCCCCTCCGCTCTTCTCAAGACCTTCTACTCTCAAGCTCTCTCATCTCCTCCTCCCATGCTTGTCTCCAGAGCCTCTCCCATCCTCTGGAACTCGCTACCTCCACTGGTCTGGCTATCCCCTACTCCTGCTACCTTTAGGCGATCCCTGAAAACTCATCTCTTCAGGGAAGCCTATCATGTCTCCAACTAATCTCCTACCACTTCCATCAGCTCATTCCCCACAGTTACAACCTTTTGTACCACCTGCCCCACCCTATTAGAATGTAAGCTCTACTGAGCAGGGCCCTCTTAATCCTCTTGTATTTTATTGTATTGTAACTGTAATGTCTTCTTTTTATATTGTAAAGCGCTGCGTAAACTGTTGGTGCTATATAAATCCTGTATAATAATAAAAAATGACCCTTTGCTTTAAAGTAGTGAGTGTACAGCTTGTATAACAGTGTAAATTTGCTATAGGCAGAAAAGATATTCTACTGCGCTGGTGCAGAGGGCCTTGGTATGGGTGGTAGTATTTCTTGATGGTGTATGTGTGAGGAAATCATGCAAGCCCCGCTGCCTATGCCGACTAGGGGAAGTCCGAAGTATTATGTAAAGAAGGAAAAGAAAGGCACGTGGCCTGTTGCATGAATAGTTGAAAAAAGGAGTTTATTATAAACAAAATGGGTATATACAAAGAAACAGTATGTATTTGTACATATGAATAAAAGCGATGTTAGACATTTGGTAGATTGATATGTGATGTTATCCACAGAAGGGATACTTGAAAGATTGATGAAAATTTGGGGGGTGGGGCAAAGAGATGCCGCAAGAAAGCAATAAGGAGGATCAGCCACGGTATACCATATGTAAAATCGAGATAAGCTTTATTAATAGATCAATAGTACGTTAAAACCACTAAATGTAAGACAATGCCTTTGATGTGAAATTAAATCTCAGTATATCCTATAATAAAAAACACATACAAAATTGACAACGTTGTCACAATATGGTGCCAGATCTAGGGGCCCCACGCATACACACCCACACGTATACCCAGTCATGATGGAATTAAATGATGCTGCTATCAGTGTTAAATTGAACCCAGGAATATCCAGTTCAGAAAATGAATAGTATCAAAACTAGATTTGCCAGTTTCTTAATTGCTGAATGTCCATTTAGGACTAGTTTTAAGACTATTGTCCATAGGTTGATGAAATTACGGGTGGGGTAATTTATGAAGATATGTCACTGAGCACAGTGATGACAGACTAATCTAACACTGTCAATCATAAGGAAATATCCCGGATTCGTGTATAAGCTGATCAGAGTGAATTTATTAAATTGTTTAGGCACAGTAATTCATAAAAATTCAGACTTCAAATGTCTTTAACCACAAAGTGGTTGCGATATCCTGACCGGATGTCATATGACGTTGTCAGGATATCAAGCCGCTGCGCGCCCCCTGGGCGGCAATCGTTGTTGTGGCATGTCAATCTGACAGAGACTCTTTACCATGCGATCAGCCGTGTCCAATCACGGCTGATCACGATGTAAACAAAAAGAGCTGTTGATCGGCCTTTCCTCACTCGCGTCTATCGGCTGCTCTCCTGACAGGGGGTCTGTGCCGATTGTTTATCAGCACAGCCCCCCCTCGCCCACACAGGACCACCAGGATGCCTCCAGGACCACCAGGAATGGCCACCACACTGGGCCACCAGGTATGCCACCCCTAAACCACCAGGGAAATGCCAATCAGTGCCGCCTATCAATGCCCAGTGCTGCCTATCAGTGCTTCCCATCAGTGCCATCTCATTGGTGCCACCTTATCAGTGCAGCTTATCAGTGCCCATCAGTGAAGGAGAAAAAACTTACTTATTTACAACATTTTATAACAAAAACAAGAAGAAGAAAAACCTTTTTTTTTCCAAAATTTTCGGTCTTTTTTTTATTCGTTTAGAAAAAAAATAAAAATGGCAGAGGTGATCAAATACCACCAAAAGAAAGCTCTAATTGTGGGAACAAAATGATAAAAATTTAGTTTGGGTACAGTGTAGCATGACCGCGCAATTGTCATTTAAACAGCAGCACTGACAGCACTGAAAGCTGAAAATTGGCCTGGGCAGGAAGGTGTGAAAGTGCCCTGTATTGAAGTGGTTAAACCTCATAGGCATAGCCGACGGTGCACAGTACATGTGGATACACTCAATGTTCACTTCGTACACAAGGGGGAATGGTTAAGGAGATAGACAGTAAGTTTGTAACACAGCCTGGATGCTCTCACCACTCCGTAGTAATGGCTGGAACCGCCATAAATCTATCTTGTCCATGCTTCCCCGGTGAAAGTAATTGCTGCCGTATTAGTTAGTCTTGAAGAGTGTTCGTTCGGTGCAGTGCAAACGCAGTCTGCTGTATCTTGGCTGTGCACGAGGGTTTCTGATCAGCTGTCCGGGAGAATGGCTATGATGGCTCAGAGGTCAATACAGATCAGACTTGTCCAGATAGACCAAGTGTGGCGGTGCGGGAAAGCCACGCACTGGGACACATGGTAGAGCGTGAGGCTAGTCTGGTACAGCCTCTGTCAAAGCATTTCACACACGGGACCGTGCTCCTCTTCAGGGCGTATAACGTAATTTGTCACAATCATTTTAAAAAGGGACATATGTCCAATCAGCATCTACTACGTCAAGGTACTATTAGAGGGCCATCTTGTGGTCACACAACATATTGCATTGGTTAAAAAGACAAGGGGGTAGAGGTAGGGTAGAAGATAAAAGTAATACAAAATGATTACATGATACACATAATTTCTCTACCGGATGCAATCATCATAATGAGGCTGCGCAAGACAGAGAATTCAGGCTTTAATTTACACGGTCATCCATTTGTTTAGGTCAATAAATTTAATTAGAGTTTACATTTTTTCTAAATTAGTAAATTAATTCAATAGATGAGACCAATAGACTTGAAGTTGAGAAAGGAAAAGGCCTGGATTTTCAGGCTTAACACTTTACAGCCAAATGGCTTGAATAATGAGCTAAGTCTCAAGGTTTTCCTTGAACCATAATATAACCACCAATCTCAGATAAACTTCAAGACTATTGGTCTCATCTATTGAATTAATTTACTAATTCTAAAAAAATGTAAACTCTAAATTAAATTCAATGACCTAAACAAACGGATGTTAGTGTAAGTTAAAGCCTGAATTCTTTGTCTCGCGCAGCCTCATTATGATGATTGCATTCGGTAGAGAAATTATGTTTCCTCCTTATTGCTTTCTTGCGGCATCTCTTTGCCCCACCCCCCAAATTTTCATTAGTTACTTAGCTTTGGAGGTATCCTGTTCAAACCAGATGAACCGGTAACCCCTACCCCTGTGGTTGAGTTTTCTCATCACTAAGTAAACTGGATTCATATTTGCTTTTATTCTTATATACTTGAATGATTGGCCAATCATTCAAGTATCCCTTTTGTGGATCACATATCAAGCTACCAAATGTCTAACATTCAAAAAGGAAAAAATACTGCGCTATCCCAAAATCTAATCAATGAAGATAAATGTGTGTATTGTGAAAAAAGTTGGTTTGTGCTGCTGCAACCACAAATGTGAGAAACATCCACTTATTAAACACTGTATACAAAAAAAGGCTGCGCTGCCACTAGTAGGTGAGTGCAAAAATAAATCACTGCAGATTGTGCACCCATATATCATGAATAAACGGTGAAGAAAAAGTAAAAATTAAAATTAAAATTAAATCAACATGAATCCCATAGAATGAAACTAAAAAACTGAACATGAGAGGTCAGATTCAAAGCTGGATGGAGCAAGCAAAGTCCATAAAATAAAAAAGTTAATTGATGGGAAAGTCTTTCAGGGGGGGAATACACCAGTCATCCAAGCGATGTGAGACATGCAATTTTGTCACCCTGAGGAGGGTGATGACAGGAAAGTTCCTCCACCTCAAAACAAACTGCCCCTTACCAGATCGAATGATCTCTTGTTAGGGAGATCGTGTGAGCGTGTGGCTGTCTCCCCCAGCCACAGGGTCTCTGCTGGGAGTGGATCCCAAAAGTGTCACCTCTCAGGGGGTCTTCTAGATGGTACATAAACGCTCGTTCCCCATGGAAATATATATAAGAGAAAACTCCATAGCATAACACAGTTTAGCAGTTTATTAAAAGATAAAAGAAACACACTTACAAATTAATCGTGTCAAATTCGCGTTAAAATCACAAACCGGCCGGCTCCAGACTGCTGCCTGTTGCTTCCGGGATCAGCGATGGATGGTGGTGACATCAGCACGCCGCTCCTCCCTACGCCGTTTCGACAAACCAAGACAGGGGCACGGCTGGAAGACGACAGGTTTGTCGAAACGGAGTAGGGAGGAGCGGCGTGCTAACGTCACCACCATCGCTGATCCCGGAAGCAACGGGCAGCAGTCTGGAGCCGGCCGGCTTGTGATTTTAACGCGAATTTGACACTATTAATTTGTAAGTGTGTTTCTTTTATCTTTTAATAAACTGCTAAACTGTGTTATGCTATGGAGTTTTCTCTTATATATATTTCCATGGGGAACGAGCGTTTAAGAGAAAACTCCATAGCATAACACAGTTTAGCAGTTTATTAAAAGATAAAAGAAACACACTTACAAATTAATAGTGTCAAATTCGCGTTAAAATCACAAGCCGGCCGGCTCCAGACTGCTGCCCGTTGCTTCCGGGATCAGCGATGGTGGTGACGTTAGCACGCCGCTCCTCCCTACTCCGTTTCGACAAACCTGTCGTCTTCCAGCCGTGCCCCTGTCTTGGTTTGTCGAAACGGCGTAGGGAGGAGCGGCGTGCTGATGTCACCACCATCCATCGCTGATCCCGGAAGCAACAGGCAGCAGTCTGGAGCCGGCCGGTTTGTGATTTTAACGCGAATTTGACACGATTAATTTGTAAGTGTGTTTCTTTTATCTTTTAATAAACTGCTAAACTGTGTTACGCTATGGAGTTTTCTCTTATATATATTTCCATGGGGAACGAGCGTTTATGTACCATCTAGAGGACCCCCTGAGAGGGGACACTTTTGGGATCCGCTCCCAGCAGAGACCCTGTGGCTGGGGGAGACAGCCACACGCTCGCACGATCATTCGATCTGGTAAGGGGCAGTTTGTTTTGAGGTGGAGGAACTTTCCTGTCATCACGCTCCTCAGGGTGACAAAATTGCATATCTCACATCGCTTGGATGACTGGTGTATTCCCCCTCTGAAAGACTTTCCCATCAATGAACTTTTTTATTTTATGGACTTTGCTTGCTCCATCCAGGTTTGAATCTGACCTCTCATGTTCAGTTTTTTAGTTTCATTCTATGGGATTCATGTTGATTTTTTTTTATTTTTAATCTTAACTTTTTCTTCACCGTTTATTCATGATATATGGGTGCACAATCTGCAGTGATTTATTTTTGCACTCACTTACTAGTGGCAGTGCAGCCTTTTTTTGTATAAAATGTCTAACATTGCTTTTATTCACATGCACGAATACATAGTATTTCTTTGTATATACCCATTTTGTTTATAATAAACTCCTTTTTTTCAACTATTCATGCAACAGGCTACGTGCCTTTCTTTTCCTTCTTTACAGTGTAAATTTGCTGTCCCCTCAAAATAAAACACACAACCATTAATGTCTAAACTGCTGGCAACAAAAGTGATTATACCCCTAAGTGAAAATGTCCAAATTGGGCCCAAAGTGTCAATATTTTGTGTGGCCACCATTATTTTCCAGAACTGCCTTAACCCTCTTGGGCATGGAGTTCACCAAAGCTTCACAGGTTGCCACTGGAGTCCTCTTCCACTCCTCCATGAGCTGGTGGATGTTAGAGACCTTGCGCTCCTCCACCTTCCATTTGAGGATGCCCCACAGATGCTCAATGAGAGACATGCTTGGCCAGTCCATCACCTTTACCCTCAGCTTCTTTAGCAAGGCAGTGTTTGTCTTGGAGGTGTGTTTGGGGTCGTTATGTTGGAATACTGCCCTGCGGCCCAGTCTCCGAGGGGAGGGGATCATGCTCAGCTTCAGTATGTCACAGTACATGTTGGCATTCATGGTTCCCTCAATGAACTGTAGCTCCCCAGTGCCGACAGCACTCATGCAGCCCCAGACCATGACACTCCCACTACTATGCTTGATTGTATGCAAGACACACTTGTCTTTGTACTCCACCTGGTTGCAATCACACATGCTTAATGCCATCTGAACCAAATAAGTTTATCTTGGTCTCATCAGACCACAGGACATGGTTCCAGTAATCCATGTCCTTGGTCTGCTTCAGCAACCTGTTTGCGGGCTTTCTTATGCATCATCTTTAGAAGAGGCTTCCTTCTGGAACGACAGCAATGCAGACCAATTTGATGCAGTGTGCGGCATATGGTCTGAGCACTGACAGGCTGACCCCCCACCCCTTCAACCTCTGCCACAATGCTGGAAGCACTCTGACGTCTATTTCCCAAAGACAACCTCTGCATATGATGTTGCGAACGTGCGCTCAAATTCTTTGGTCGACCATGGCCAGGCCTCTTCTGGGTGTAACCTGTCCTGTTAAACCGCTGTATGGTCTTGGCCACCATGCTGCAGCTCAGTTTCAGGGTCCTGGCAATCTTCTTATAGCCTAGGCCATCTTTATGTAAGGTAACAATTCTTTTTTTAAGGTCCTCAGAGAGTTCTTTGCCATGAGGTTCCATGTTGAACTTCCAGTGACCAGTATGAGAGAGTGAGAGCGATAACACCAAATTTAACACACCTGCTCCCCATTCACACCTGAGACCTTGTAAACACTAATAAGGGACATAACACTGAGGAGAAGAAATGGCTAATTGGGCCCAATTTTGGACATTTTCCCTTAGAGGTTGTACTCACTTTCCTTCCAGTGGTTTAGACATTAACCCTTTCACTGCCAGGCCCTGTGCTCCATTTTGTACACTCAGGTGGCCAGACAATTTTTGCAATTTTTCAATTGCTTTTTTATTTTTCACTTATAGCTTCAAAGTTTGTAAAAGACCCCAAAACCATATATTTTCTGAAAGCACATGATCAGTAGAATAAAAAAAAGGTGCTACTGATTTCTAAGGTCCCACAATATTTGCGCAAATGTTTATCAAAACAGTAGTTTTGCTAAAAATCCACTAAAATCATGATTAGCAGATAAATACACAGCAAATTTTACACAATTCCTACTAAATATACAAGCCTAACCTGTATTGAGTTAATAAATAACAAATATCTGTAACTTTTAAATTGTGCCTTTTGCGAAATGGTATAAATTGAACAGACGCAAAAGTGTAAATATCCACTTTTCTAAAAAAATTGGAAGGTTTTACGTTTTTCCTTACAGCTTTCAGAATATTTTCTGAAAGCATATGACCTCTGGAACAAAAAGAATGTGCTACTGATTTTTTAGAGCCTGCGGTATTTGCGTAAATGTTTATCAAACGAATATAGTCGCAAAAAATACACTAAAACCATTATTAGCAGATAAAAACACAGCTAATTTTCCAAAATTTCTGCTAAATCCCTACTAAAATATAAAAGCTTAACCTGTATGGAGTTAATAACAAAAAAGTAATTTTTTACATTGCGCCTTTTTTGCAAAATGGTGAAAATCGAACATACGCAAAAATGTAAATATTCAAATTTCTCTAAAAATCTGAAGGTTTTCATTTTGCCCTTACAGCTTTGAGGAGTTTAGACTTTAATTACATAGCGATTGTACATACCAGGAGCTGATCTATATAGCTATAGCACAAGCAAACCTTATATATGTAAAACAGTAAAACTTTTTAAGATTCAATACATATAAGATTTCATATAATAAACATATCTATCAAAACATTCAAAAATTTTTAAAAAATTCATAAAACAAATATCTTCACATAGATGTGTATTAGATGATTGATAAATACATTTCTAGATTAAATAATATCAAAATCCAATCATCCAATGAAAAAGAGGTTGGTATTTAGACAGTGCCATCTAGTGGTGAAAGTATAACATCACACTCTAGATGTTTTCATCCTAGTGAACCACATCCTATGAAGAGCCCTGGCAAACCAGAACTCCTATGAAGAGCTCACAGGATGAATAGCATAAGTAATGATGCTAATATTTAATCAGATTCACTCTGATCAAATTGGTGGATAAATAATCAATAGACAATAAAAACTAAAAAATAATTTATAAAAATTCTAAATAGCCTTCTAATTATATATATTATATCGGCTAGTGCTATATGATGCAAATGACAATCCATAATAAAAAAAACAGAGTTAGGTACCTGGTAACTCTTTTTCTAAGAAGTCTTCCAGGGCAGCATTCGGGAGATAGGCTCCTCCTTCCTGCAACAGGAAACACATTAGTCCACCATTATAAATTTGTTAGTCTCACCTGTGTGTCTCAGTAGTATTAAAGCACCGAAAGAACTCTCTGCAAGCCAATGCGTCCCCAAAATACCTGGTATCATCGCTTAGGGTGCTGCCCTGGAAGACTTCTTAGAAAAAGAGTTACCAGGTACCTAACTCTGTTTTCTGCAATTGTCTTCCAGGGCAGCATCCGAGAGGATGTATCAAGCAATACTTACTAGGGTGGGGATAAGGCCTGGAGCACCTTGCGACCAATGTCTGGTCTTGATAGCTGGTCAATGCGGTAGTGCCTCGCAAAGGTACTGAAGCTCGACCATGTCGCTGCTCTGCAGATTTGCCCCCGGAGTTGCCCCTGCCTTTTCTGTGTGTGATGGAAAAATCTGGACAGCCGCACTCCGGATTGGAAAAGTGAAAAATAAAATCCTCTTTATTGAAAAAGTAATAACATGATTAAAATCCGTACATGGCTTTGTTGGGATGATGCAGCATAACCGCTAACGCGTTTCACGCTCCCATAGAGCGCTTACTCATAGCTGGTTTGTACGAAAGTGATCACCACTTAGGCTCCATTCACACTAGCGCGTTTTTTGATGCATTTTGCATTTTGCAGAAATGCACGGGAATTTTTTAACATGGGTTCCTATGGAACATGTTCACATCAATGCCTTTTTGTTTCTCTGCATTTTTGGAAAGGGTCAGGGACTTTTTTTCATGCAAAATGCAGCATTTTGCATGTAATAGAATTCAATGGACAAGCATCAAAAACGCAAGTGCACCGTTTTTGCAGCGTTTTTGATGCGTTTTTGGGGCGTTTTTGATGCGTTTTTGCCGTTTTTTTTTTTTTTTCATTTTTTTTTTTTCATTTTTTTTAAGACTGTAAAAAAAAAAAAAAAATGTAAAAAAAAGTAAAAAAAAAAAAAAAAAAAAAAAAAAACGCAAAACGCAAATCGCGGCAAAATCGCGGCAAAAACGCGGCTCAAAAACGTGGCAAGCATGAAAAAAAACCTCCAAAAACGCTCAAAAGCAACATGCATAGGTGTGAATCGAGCCTTATATACACATAATTTATCTACCACATGACTACATATTGATTATCTGATTTTAAACAGCTGATCGTTAGTCTGTGTGGGATCTTTTTGGCATAGATGTGATTGGATGTGCGTCCTATAGTGGATTCACTAATGAAGACATGAATATATAAATGAAATGTATTCATATTGGCAAATGTCAACATATATAAATAATAAAAAATTCTATTCTATTCAAGGTTTTTGAAAAACATGTTTGTTATTTTTCAAAACCACAATAATGAGATGGGTGCTGGAATTTGACGTTCAAACGTATAAATTATCATACAGATAGGCGCAATTATGGGCAAACTATGTGAGCTGGTGGCTGCGGTATAATGTAAACGGTGTATAGAATGAGAATTGGAATTAGGTCTATATGCATGTGATAAAAAGATGTGCATCCAACACCACTATCAGTGTCTACAAGAAAAGACTAAATATGTGTGTATGGTGCATAAATATATGTGGTGACATATGTGAATTGGAAGCTGGGCAGAAAACTGGCGTCCTGTCGCAATAATGCGACCAAAATTCTCCTGATTTACAGGAGTCTGTGTGAATAAATGCTTTTGCTTCAATTCCTACATGTGTGAATATTATTCTTTACAACATATAAAGGATTGTGAAACTTATCACTCTCTGATAACCCCGCCACTCCAGCTTCACAAAAGTGCTCATTTAAAACCTTGCATCACTCCGTATGGGATGCATTAATCCCAATCAGGTAACAACATTAACGTTGCTGAACGTCTTTCTTTGAAGCAATCACATCTCTCGATGAGTTGTCTTCAAGTGTATGGGCAGAACTATATGAGGTAGATAAAAATGGGACAAAATGCAGTGTTTATGCACCTGTCTCTATTCTTTCTATACATAGTATAATATTGGCAGTGACCATATGACAGGTTCTTCCAATATATGTGTTTATATCAATAGATAATTAACAATCTCACTAAACCAATTACTATGTGAAACAAACAACTGGTCTACCTCTTTGAAGACCACAGCTCTTAAATTAACTCAAAACACATGGGAACTTTGCAAAGAAGGTAATGAACCATGTACACATGTGGTAAAAAACATTTGTGCAAAGTTAGGCTAGCCATACACTATACAATTCTCCCGTGCAACTCTGGTCTAGATTCACCAAAACCATACAATAGGAGGCCAAACCCAAATACCCAACTTGTATGCAATCAGGCAGGCCCTTCTACCACACAGCTGAAGGCAAATCCAAAGAAAATTGAACAAGAAAATTGCACGGTGTATGGCCAACCTACAGCTACCATCAAACAATAATGTCTAATTAGAAACGAGATTCAAGTGACAGTGAATGCAAAAGATACACTACCGTTCAAAAGTTTGGGGTCACCCAAACAATTTTGTGTTTTCCATGAAAAGTCACACTTATTCACCACCATACGTTGTGAAATGAATAGAAAATAGAGTCAAGACATTGACAAGGTTAGAAATAATGATTTGTATTTGAAATAACATTGTTTTTACATCAAACTTTGCTTTCATCAAAGAATCCTCCTTTTGCAGCAATTACAGCATTGCACACCTTTGGCATTCTAGCTGTTAATTTATTGAGGTAAGCTGGAGAAATTGCACCCCACGCTTCTAGAAGCAGCTCCCACAAGTTGGATTGGTTGGATGGGCACTTCTGGCGTACCATACGGTCAAGCTGCTCCCACAACAGCTCAATGGGGTTCAGATCTGGTGACTGTGCTGGCCACTCCATTACCGATAGAATACCAGCTGCCTGCTTCTGCTGTAAATAGTTCTTGCACAATTTGGAGGTGTGTTTAGGGTCATTGTCCTGTTGTAGGATGAAATTGGCTCCAATCAAGCGCTGTCCACTGGGTATGGCATGGCGTTGCAAAATGGAGTGATAGCCTTCCTTATTCAGAATCCCTTTTACCCTGTACAAAGCTCCCACCTTACCAGCACCAAAGCAACCCCAGACCATCACATTACCTCCACCATGCTTAACAGATGGCGTCAGGCATTCTTCCAGCATCTTTTCATTTGTTCTGCGTCTCACAAACGTTCTTCTTTGTGATCCAAACACCTCAAACTTGGATTCATCCGTCCACAACACTTTTTTCCAGTCTTCCTCTGTCCAATGTCTGTGTTCTTTTGCCCATCTTAATCTTTTTCTTTTATTGGCCAGTCTCAGATATGGCTTTTTCTTTGCCACTCTGCCCTGAAGCCCAAAATCCCGCAGCCGCCTCTTCACTGTAGATGTTGACACTGGTGTTTTGCGGGTACTATTTAATGAAGATGCCAGTTGGGGACCTGTGAGGCGTCTGTTTCTCAAACTAGAGACTCTAATGTGCTTATCTTCTTGCTTAGTTGTGCAACGCGGCCTCCCACTTCTTTTTCTACTCTGGTTAGAGCCTGTTTGTGCTGTCCTCTGAAGGGAGTAGTACACACCGTTGTAGGAAATCTTCAATTTCTTTGCAATTTCTCGCATGGAATAGCCTTCATTTCTAAGAACAAGAATAGACTGTCGAGTTTCAGATGAAAGTTCTCTTTTTCTGGCCATTTTGAGCGTTTAATTGACCCCACAAATGTGATGCTCCAGAAACTCAATCTGCTCACAGGAAGGTCAGTTTTGTAGCTTCTGGAAGGAGCTAGACTGTTTTTAGATGTGTGAACATGATTGCACAAGGGTTTGCTAATCATCAATTAGCCTTCTGAGCCAATGAGCAAACACATTGTACCATTAGAACACTGGAGTGATAGTTGCTGGAAATGGGCCTCTATACACCTATGTAGATATTGCACCAAAAACTAGACATTTGCAGTTAGAATAGTCATTTACCACATTAGCAATGTATAGAGTATATTTGTTTAAAGTTAGGACTAGTTTAAAGTTAGCTTCATTTAAAAGTACAGTGCTTTTCCTTCAAAAATAAGGACATTTCAATGTGACCCCAAACTTTTGAACGGTAGTGTATAGTAAATTGTTTCTTTTAAATGAAAACATATATGCATATCACTAGTCATTTGCTCGTATGGATTGGAGTGTGTGTAGCCCAATAAAATGTATCGGTTACTGGGAATATGTGTAAAAAAGGGAACTGATATATTGATATGTGTCCCTATATGTTTTTTTGCTCCATTATCCACCAAAAAAAGAATGTGGATGTCTAATCAAAGGAAAAAGTTGGGAGGAAAGGGTTACAGATGTATTGCTCGGGGATATAGCTTCAATGTTGTTTTATTCATAGAAATGTGAAACGTCCCACTCAAAGTTTAACCCCCGTGGAATCCTGGTGTCTAACGAGAATATCCAAAGGACTTCTCGTTTGCACAGTAACTGGAATCTGTCACCTCCTCTCACCGGTGTGATGATTTTCTCAATGCCCTGAATAGTTAAACTGGAAGTGTCTTTGTGGTGTGTGTAAACCCAGTGCTTTGATACATTGGTTAAGATCTCCTTCTCAATATTATACAGGTGATCATGTAACCTGTCTCTGAGACGCCGTGTTGTGCGTCCAACATATTGTACCTGGCAACTGGTGCATGTGATAACATATACCACAAATTTGGTGTTACAATTAATAAACACGGGGATCGAGAACTCTTTTTGATTGCTGCATGATTTTCTGAGTTGACCCGTTTTAATGTACCTGCAGTAATTACAAGTTTTTATTCCACACTTGAAATTGCCTGTGAAATTGAGCCAATTGGATTTTGTTCGGTTGGTTGAGAACAAACTGGGAGACAGTGAACGTCCCAATGTGGGTGCTCTGCGGGATACAACCTTGATCCCTTTAGAAAGGATGTTACTATATATAGGGTCATTATACAAAACAGGAAGGTGTTTCATGATAATTTTCTTGATTGTATTAAATTCTGAGCTGTATGGAGTAGAGAATACCGGGATTCTAGGGGACATGTCCCTTCTCTGTTGAATGTTTCTAGCTGTTTTTTTCTTTACAAGTGAAGGTCTTGGGATGGACCAAGAGGCTCTCCGCAGACGACCAGATTGTCATCAGAAACGCAGATAAGGGGGGTATGGTGGCAGTTTTAGATGTAGAAGTCTACAAAGAAGAAGCTCTACGTCAACTATCTGACACACACACATACCAGAAACTACCCTCCAACCCCACTATTGCTTTCAAAAACACGCTCTCCACACTCATAGATAGAGCCACACAAATGGGTATATTCACTCCTAGGGAGAAAGAATTTTATTCCAGAATGCCCCATAACACCAATATTCCACCACCTACCAAAGATCCACAAGGGGTTAAATCCCCTTACAGGTCGACCTATAGTGGCGGGGATAGGCTCTTTAAATGAACGCCTAGGAGAGTGGGTAGACTCTCATTTACAGCCAATAGCCACCAGTCTCCCTGGTTACATAAAAGACACGAACGATTTATTGAACAAACTGCAAGACATTAAATGGGAAGACAATTATAGATGGATCAGCTGTGATGTATCTAGTTTGTACTCCAGTATCCCACATCATCTGGGGATCCAGGCAGTCACTTATTTTCTTAGAAAAACAGGCAAACTCTCTTTGATTTTACAAGAGTTTATTGTACAAGCCCTGGGAGTACCTTTTAACACACAATTTTTTTATGTTTGACGGGGACTATTTTCTCCAGAAATGCGGGGCCTCTATGGGAGCCAAATTTTCCCCCTCACTGGCCAATATTTATATGGGCTGGTGGGAGAGGTCCCGCATCTTTGGACCAAATAGTCCCCGTCGCAAAGATACGGTCTTTTTCTGTCGCTTTATAGACGACCTGTTATTTATTACATCAGATAGAGAAGCTAATTTGGATATCTGGCTGGCATATTTCAATGACAATTCATTAAACTTAAAATTTACGGGAAATCTGCAATCCAGATCCATAGAATTCCTTGATGTGCAACTGGTGGGATCCGGTGATGCGATTCAATCCAGTCTGTACAGAAAACCTCTCAGTGGCAACACTCTACTTAGAGCTGACTCTGCACACCCTAAACACACCATCAGAGGCATTCCATATAGCCAGTTTTTAAGGTTAAAGCGCCTATGTAGCTCTCCTGATGCTTTTGAGGCTGAAGCCAAAAGCATGGCAAACAGGTTTAAAGCTCGTGGCTATAAAGAAACATCAATACAAATAGCACTCAACACAGTAAGATCCATCCCAAGACCTTCACTTGTAAAGAAAAAAACAGCTAGAAACATTCAACAGAGAAGGGACATGTCCCCTAGAATCCCGGTATTCTCTACTCCATACAGCTCAGAATTTAATACAATCAAGAAAATTATCATGAAACACCTTCCTGTTTTGTATAATGACCCTATATATAGTGACATCCTTTCTAAAGGGATCAAGGTTGTATCCCGCAGAGCACCCACATTGGGACGTTCACTGTCTCCCAGTGTGTTCTCAACCAACCGAACAAAATCCAATTGGCTCAATTTCACAGGCAATTTCAAGTGTGGAATAAAAACTTGTAATTACTGCAGGTACATTAAAACGGGTCAACTCACAAAATCATGCAGCAATCAAAAAGAATTCTCGATCCCCGTGTTTATTAATTGTAACACCAAATTTGTGGTATATGTTATCACATGCACCAGTTGCCAGGTACAATATGTTGGACGCACAACACGGCGTCTCAGAGACAGGTTACGTGATCACCTGTATAATATTGAGAAGGAGATCTTAACCAATGTATCAAAGCACTGGGTTTACACACACCACAAAGACACTTCCAGTTTAACTATTCAGGGCATTGAGAAAATCATCACACCGGTGAGAGGAGGTGACAGATTCCAGTTACTGTGCAAACGAGAAGTCCTTTGGATATTCTCGTTAGACACCAGGATTCCACGGGGGTTAAACTTTGAGTGGGACGTTTCACATTTCTATGAATAAAACAACATTGAAGCTATATCCCCGAGCAATACATCTGTAACCCTTTCCTCCCAACTTTTTCCTTGATTAGACATCCACATTCTTTTTTGGTGGATAATGGAGCAAAAAAACATATAGGGACACATATCAATATATCAGTTCCCTTTTTTACACAAATTCCCAGTAACCGATACATTTTATTGGGCTACACACACTCCAATCCATACGAGCAAATGACTAGTGATATGCATATATGTTTTCATTTAAAAGAAACAATTTACTATATCTTTTGCATTCACTGTCACTTGAATCTCGTTTCTAATTAGACATTATTGTTTGATGGTAGCTGTAGGTAGACCATAACACCAAAGCTGGCCATACACCGTGCAATTTTCTTGTTCAATTTTCTTTGGATTTGCCTTCAGCTGTGTGGTAGAAGGGCCTGCCTGATTGCATACAAGTTGGGTGTTTGGGTTTGGCCTCCTATTGTATGGTTTTGGTGAATCTAGACCAGAGTTGCACGGGAGAATTGTATAGTGTATGGCTAGCCTAACTTTGCACAAATGTTTTTTACCACATGTGTACATGGTTCATTACCTTCTTTGCAAAGTTCCCATGTGTTTTGAGTTAATTTAAGAGCTGTGGTCTTCAAAGAGGTAGACCAGTTGTTTATTTCACATAGTAATTGGTTTAGTGAGATTGTTAATTATCTATTGATATAAACACATATATTGGAAGAACCTGTCATATGGTCACTGTCAATATTATACTATGTATAGAAAGAATAGAGACAGGTGCATAAACACTGCATTTTGTCCCATTTTTATCTACCTCATATAGTTCTGTCCATACACTTGAAGACAACTCATCGAGAGATGTGATTGCTTCAAAGAAAGACGTTCAGGAACGTTAATGTTGTTACCTGATTGGGATTAATGCATCCCATACGGAGTGATGCAAGGTTTTAAATGAGCACTTTTGTGAAGCTGGAGTGGCGGGGCTATTAGAGAGTGATAAGTTTCACAATCCTTTATATGTTGTAAAGAATAATATTCACACATGTAGGAATTGAAGCAAAAGCATTTATTCACACATAGGGGGTCATTTACTATAGCGCTATGGCGCTAATTTGCGCAAATTGCCGCGAATTAGCGCTAATTCAGCGCGAATTAGCGCTAATAGCGCTAATTCGCGCTAAAACGGTATTCACTATAGCGCTGGTGAGAAAATACTCCCAAAATCGAATTTACTATAGCTCCCTGAAACTAAATAGAGCCCAAACCCTTACTCTGCTAAAACTTAGAGAATTGCACATGGAAATAATGTTTAGAGCATGATATAATTGTCTAAATGGTACTGAAATATGCGGTATATTATTTAAAGATAATCTGCTTTTAAACTGTGTGAAAAAGTGATTTATACACTGAAATATCTTTAAAAGTCTGAAAAGTGAAAAATTCCCCGTTTTGGACAACTAGGTGCCAACACAACTGAGCATGCTCAGACCTGAAAATAACTCTCATTTTAACTCAAGTGTCTTTTTTACCTGGAGGTATAGTAAATACCAAAATGAGAGCTAATTAGAGAGCATTTTTTGGGAGTTAAAATCTGCTCTAATTTAGTCCAAATGAAGTTTCAGTCATTGATTCTAATGGAACAATTCTAACTTTCACAAAAAAACCTTTTAATGTTGAGATGAAATGTATCTTTCTGTGAAATAAATTTTCCTTTGCAACATTGTTGCTTCTACTTAAAATATTTTGATTTGAAGAATGCTACAATGTGGAATGTTTTGATGTTTTGGTAAAATATATTTTTCTCTGTCACTTTCACTTGTTACTCTTCATCTCAAAACAATCTTTAACCTAAACTCACACAGGAGTCTTTATAATCCACAAACAATACCATTGCTGATGAAAATTTAAAATGAATCACAATTTTTTGTGCTTTGTATTATTTCCAAATATTCATAATTTGAGCCCAAAAAATGTCATATGTAATATTCTACTCTCACCCACAAAAAAACACCAAATATCACAGAATAAATCAAGAAGAATAACTCTTGAGTAATGTAATTCCATCACTTGTATGTCCATAGAAATGCAGTATTAATGTGTTTTTATGTGTAGTTATGTGTAGGAGGCTCTCACATGTGGCAGCTCTGTGGCTTCGAGGTTAGAACTTCTACTTAGTATCTCTGAGGGTCTGGGTTCAAATCTCAACCATGTTACTTCATGTAGAGAAGTTGTCTCATCTCCCAGGTCCTATAACTATGTCTAATTGTAGTAGTTATGTGTAGGAGGGTTCCACCACCGTTGTAAGTCTTTTCCAGATACACTATATAGCCAAAAGTATTGGGACGCCTGCCTTTACACACACATGAACTTTAATGGCAGCCCAGTCTTAGTCCGTAGGGTTAAAATTTGATTTGGCCCACCCTTTGCAGCTAGAACAGCTTCTGGGAAGGCTGTCCACAAGGTTTAGTCTGCCTATGGGAATGTTTGATCATTCTTCCAGAAGTGCATTTGTGAGGCCAGGCACTGATGTTGGATGAGAAGGCCTGGCTTGCAGTCTCTACTCTAATTCAGTACAAAATATTTTACAGCGCACACATACAAGAATGACATTTCCTGCAGGGCTAGTTAAAAACACCTGAACACCTGAACATACTCAAAAATACGGGGGTTTGGTCACACTATATGGTCATATAGTGCTAAGCCCACTTACTGCGACAAAGTACCCCGAATTAGTGGGTCCTACACTAGTAATAGAATGGAAGATCCTTTGTCTCAACCATGGGAGCTGAACTCCTCTATGTGGGAGAACTGAAAGGGATACATCCTAAACACTGGTGGCCACTAAATAGGAGGTAATGAGGAGGGGGAGGGGTGCTCCAGCCCAAAAACCTGGTCAGGGCCTATTACAACATACAAGAACATATTTGGGGGGCACACCCTACAATGCATTTAAATTCAAGATGGTGCTGCTATAAGACCTACAAACAGTACAAAATATTTTACAGCGCACACATACAAGAATGACATTTCCTGCAGGGCTAGTTAAAAACACCTGAACATATTCAAAAATACGGGGGTTTGGTCACACTATATGGTCATATAGTGCTAAGCCCACTTACTGCGACAAAGTACCCCGAATTAGTGGGTCCTACACTAGTAATAGAATGGAAGATCCTTTGTCTCAACCATGGGAGCTGAACTCCTCTATGTGGGAGAACTGAAAGGGATACATCCTAAACACTGGTGGCCACTAAATAGGAGGTAATGAGGAGGGGGAGGGGTGCTCCAGCCCAAAAACCTGGTCAGGGCCTATTACAACATACAAGAACATATTTGGGGGGCACACCCTACAATGCATTTAAATTCAAGATGGTGCTGCTATAAGACCTACAAACAGTACAAAATATTTTACAGCGCACACATACAAGAATGACATTTCCTGCAGGGCTAGTTAAAAACACCTGAACACCTGAACATATTCAAAAATACGGGGGTTTGGTCACACTATATGGTCATATAGTGCTAAGCCCACTTACTGCGACAAAGTACCCCAAATTAGTGGGTCCTACACTAGTAATAGAATGGAAGATCCTTTGTCTCAACCATGGGAGCTGAACTCCTCTATGTGGGAGAACTGAAAGGGATACATCCTAAACACTGGTGGCCACTAAATAGGAGGTAATGAGGAGGGGGAGGGGTGCTCCAGCCCAAAAACCTGGTCAGGGCCTATTACAACATACAAGAACATATTTGGGGGGCACACCCTACAATGCATTTAAATTCAAGATGGTGCTGCTATAAGACCTACAAACAGTACAAAATATTTTACAGCGCACACATACAAGAATGACATTTCCTGCAGGGCTAGTTAAAAACACCTGAACATATTCAAAAATACGGGGGTTTGGTCACACTATATGGTCATATAGTGCTAAGCCCACTTACTGCGACAAAGTACCCCGAATTAGTGGGTCCTACACTAGTAATAGAATGGAAGATCCTTTGTCTCAACCATGGGAGCTGAACTCCTCTATGTGGGAGAACTGAAAGGGATACATCCTAAACACTGGTGGCCACTAAATAGGAGGTAATGAGGAGGGGGAGGGGTGCTCCAGCCCAAAAACCTGGTCAGGGCCTATTACAACATACAAGAACATATTTGGGGGGCACACCCTACAATGCATTTAAATTCAAGATGGTGCTGCTATAAGACCTACAAACAGTACAAAATATTTTACAGCGCACACATACAAGAATGACATTTCCTGCAGGGCTAGTTAAAAACACCTGAACATATTCAAAAATACGGGGATTTGGTCACACTATATGGTCATATAGTGCTAAGCCCACTTACTGCGACAAAGTACCCCGAATTAGTGGGTCCTACACTAGTAATAGAATGGAAGATCTACTCTAATTCAGCCAAAGGGTGTTCTATCGGGTTGAGGCCAGGACTCTGTGCAGGCCAGTCAAGTTTCTCCACCCCAAACTTGCTCATCCATGTCTTTATGGACCTTGCTTTGTGCACTGGTGTGCAGTCATGTTGGAATAGGAAGGGGCCATCCCCAAACTGTTCCCACAAAGTTGGGAGCATGAAATTGTCCAAAATGTCTTGGTATGCTGACGCCTTAAGAGTTCCCTTCTCTGAAACTAAGAGGCCAAGCCCAACCCCTGAAAAACAACCCTGCACCATAATCCCCCTCCACCAAATCATTTGGACCAGTGCACAAAGCAAGGTCCATAAAGACATGGATGAGTGATTTTGGGGTGGAGGAACTTGACTGGCCTGCACAGAGTCCTGACCTCAACACAACAGAACACCTTGGGGATAAATTAGAGAGGAGACTGTAGGTCAAGCCTTCTCGTCCAACATCAGTGCCTGACCTCACAAATGCACTTGGAAGAATGGTCAAACATTCCCATAGACACACTCCTAAACCTTGTGGACAAGAAGAGTTGAAGCTGTTATAGCTGCAAAGGGTGGGCCAAATGAGTTTTGAACCCAATACTAATACTGGGATGCCATTACAGTTCATGTGTGTTTAAAGGCAGGCATCCCAATACTTAGGCCAATATACTGTATATTGCTTGTGACACTGAGCATGGCTATGGACTTAGGGCTGGTTCACACCACAGAGATGCAGAGAACATGTGTGGGGCTGCCTGGTGGCTAAGTGGGTAGAAGTTCTGTCTAGCTAGCACCTGGGATGTTGGTTCAATTCCCCAACATGCTAATGCTTGTGTTGAAGTTTATATGTTCTCCCTGTGTGGGTTTCTCACCACAATCTAAAGACATGCTGGCATCTTATTTGTCTCCTGTCGAAATAGGTTCTAATGTAAGATTGTTACTTTTGGACTTTATATTGGAAGCTCATTGCAGCCAGGGACTGATGTTAATGTTTATTAGCACTAATCATGCCCAGGGACTTGGACATTTCAAATTTTAGGGTTTACACTGCACGGGTACATATGCTTAGAAAACTGTTGCTTTGTTTATGTGGATGCAAATGGACTTTGATCTTGTCCTGTAGTTGGAGATTTGATGCACATAGCCAAGGCTAACACAGTTGCAAATCCTATTATGTGTTCCTGCTCATCAGGTGCAATCACTTTAGACATACATGAAGAGACAGATTGAAAGATACTGGTGGGCGTGTACTTCTATTGGGTGTGTCAGTGTGCTAACAATACAACCTCTCTTATATAAAGGCCTGTAGTAGGGGGGTTCGTTTGGCCTGAGAAGGTCAGGTTTTTTGTTGTGATGGAGAAGGAATGATATTGGGAGATTTGATGAAATTCTTGTGCATTTTTTCAATCAAAAGTGGGTTTATGTGGCCATGCTGTCAATGTTGTGTGTGTATTGTTCCTGTCTGATCATGCAAACATCGTTTGGAAGCATCTGCTGACCTACTATTTTTGATCTTGTTTAATCGTGTACACCGAAATGCAGCTTCCAGCAGAACATGGTCACCAATGTATGTATGTGTGAATTGTGGGCTGGTGGTGGGTGTTTTGAGTAAGTCTTTTGCAATATTCTGTTGGAATGCTTTGTAAGAATGACTGTTAAGTATGTTTCTATAATCTTGCAGATAATAATGTGATGTGTCCCCGCTATACACTGAAATTAAAGCTGTGTCCATTCTAAGGTTTTGTCTAATTTTAGATTGTAAGCTCCTATGAGCAGGGCCCTTAAAATTCTTTTGCTAAATGTAGTACCATATATCCTGTCCAAATTTTTTTGAAGCTAGTAAATGTAAATTTATTTTTTTTCTGCTGGTAAAATAAATACATTGAGCTTTTGTTGTGGTGTTTTTTTTTTTTCTTCTACTTTTCTTTCTTTAGTTTTTGTGGGTGGTGGTTTTGGGAAAGTGTAATATCTTTTATATTTTATTTCAATATGTATTTGTGCACCAAAAAACTAATCTCTTTGCCCTGGTTCACATGCTACTTTGAAATTGCGCTACTTCACTTGAAGTAGCACGATTTCAAAGTAGCAAGGTCAGTGTGATTTCAGGTGGCTTCATACACAAATGTCTATAGAAGTCGCACCTGAAATCGGCAAAAGTAGTGCAGGAACTACTTTAGCAAATTGATGCGGTGCCACAAAAAAAGTTGCATCAATTGGAACAGTGCCATTACCAATAGTCATGCGATTTGATCTCTCAAATCGCATGACCAATTGCTCCAATGTAAACCTAGGCTTCTGCACAACTGCAAGTTAATGATAAAGGTGGAATTTTTATTTATAACAGCTGTGGAGAATTGCAGGTAATGAATTCAGCTGGTGGATAGGTAGTGTTTGAATGTGTCAGCTCTGGTTCACATTGGTGTGATTTGACACAATTGCACTGTTCTAATTGGTGCGATTTGTATTGATATTGGTGCAGAAACCTGCACTGATGTCTCTGATATTGCCCCCACCGTCGGGACCGACATGCAGGAATGAAATTGTGTGAGTTCAGCTGAACGCTTTCCTCCCGCTGTCAGTGTGAACCAGGGCTCAAAGTGGGCCTTTTGCCTTTGTAATTCACCTGCTGCTAACCCAGGGACACCATGTCTTGGCAAACTCCCTTAAGTTTACCTTCAAATATATGTAGAAATACAGATTTGCATATCTAAAAATAAAAAAAATACTAATCATGGTTGAGATCACATATTCGCAGCGGCAATCAAAAGCGTGGTTTCACCTTCTGACCTGGAAATTATTCATTGTATGCACCCGGAAGTTCCTGTGCTGGTCAGGATCTCCATCTAGGTGGACATGGCGAGGTCTCTTTAGCAGAGAGGAGGCGCTGCTCATTGGCTGGGTAAGTGTAGGATATGTACTTGTACTTAATCAATGCGGGGTGGATGTCATAGTTAGATTTGGTGTGGGTGGGGTTCATTGATTTGTTTGGCATCACCACACATTTGCTTCCGTCCCATGTGCACACATCACTTCCTGTATTTGTTCTGCTGATGTAAATCAGTAAGGACTATGCAAGTATAAATGAGAGCTCCTTTTATTAAAATATATGACTTGTTTCACAGCTGGGTGAATTTTCCAGCAAATTTGGACCTCTGAGTTGCATGACAAGTTGTACCCCATGATTCTCAATGACAACCATTCATATCTGTGCTACCTTAAGTCGCACCAACTTCAAAGTAGTCCCTGTACTACTTTGGTGTGACTTGAGGTATATCGGGTACAATATTACACAGGCATTCCCAGAAGTTGGGGCCAAGTTGCAGCGGCAAAGTGGCAGCAAAATAGTGTGACTTTCAGGTCGCAGCAGTGTGAATGAGATTCAAGGATAACACCTTTGAATTTGGCCCTATTGTCACTTGTGCATCCTGAAGGTGTAGCAAATTCGTCCCTGCACTACCTTGGTTTGACTTTGATGCGATTTGAGGTCCATACACCACAAGATTACACAGACATTGCTTCAAGTCATGACAAAGCTGTGCAATTTTAAGGTCGCACAAGAGCAAATGGGGCCTTATTCAAAGGTGTTATCAATTAATCGCATTAGGTTACTTTCACACTTGGGTAACTTTTCATGGAGCTTTGGACCTCAGTCACATGAAAAGTTGTCCCCATGATTTCCATGCATATTTATTAGAGCTACACGATTAATCGTCATCGTGATTTTTTTCCCCTTTACGATCTTGAAAAAAGAGTTTCACGATTCTTGCTATGCAAAGAACTCTCTCTGCTCTTTTGAAGCCACAGCCGAAAAACCAGGAAGTCTGCCAAGAATTAGAACATTCTTTATCAGTGAACTTAACTAGAAACCTTGTAACAATTTGTCAATTAAATAGACTTCTGTGTAAGTGAGGAAAGTTTAACCACTTAAACACTAAACATTTTTCTGACATTTGTTGGTTTCAGGTTAAAATCATTTTTTTTTTTGCTAGAAAATTACTTAAAACCCCCCAACATTATATATATTTTTTTTAGTAGAGACCCTAGAGAATAAAATGGTGATTGTTACAATATTTTATGTCACACTGTATTTGCGCCTTTCAAATGCAATTTTTTTTGGAAAAAAGTACTTTAATGAATTAAAAAAAAGAAAAGTTAGCCCAATTTTTTGTGGGATAATGTGAAAGATTTTACGTCGCGAGAATCGTGATCTTTTTATTCTAAGCAAAAAAATTGTGATTCTCATTTTGGCCAGAACCGTGCAGCTCTAATATCTATGCAACTTCACCCATGTTCACATAGATCTGAATTGACATGTCAAATTGTAGGCCAAATAGGCACCTATTGATGGCAATGGAACTGTCCGAATTGGTGCGACGCCACAACAATTCCCAAAAGTAGTTCCTGCACTACTTTGGGCGACTTCAGGGGGCGATTTCTTACCTCCCAACTTTTTGAGATGGGTATAAGGGACACCTATTAGCAAAAGTAGGTAGGCATAGGACACCTTCTTAAAGGAGAACAGTTGGGACCTATGTGATTTCACTAGACATCTGTGCAGGAAAGTGCACTGATGTCTCTGAAATCGCTGACAAAGTCGGGCTGAGTCACACTTTGGACATCAGAGTCGTATGACAAGTCATACCCCATGATTTTTAATGTGTACCATTCATATCTGTGCGACTTCAAGTAACACTGACTTCAACGTAGTCCCTGTACTACTTTGGTCTGACTTTGATGCGAGTTGAGATCCATAGACCTCAAATTTACACAGGCATTCCCTGGAATTGCGGCAAAATTGCTGATGCAAAATAATGGGAAAGTTGCGTGTCTTTCCCTGCGACTCCTGCGTCCATAGACCTCAAGATTACATAGGCATTGCTTAAAGTCGCATTAAAATCTTGCAACTTTCAGGTTGCACAAGTGTGAAAGGTGCCTAAGTCACTGTGCTGAGTACTATTTTATACCTAGAATATAAAGTAGTCCCACCATCAAACACTAGTAAACATATGTTCTCAATATAATTGTGCTCAAATAGCTGAAAATCACACAGATGGTATCACCTACTGAAAGCTTGCATTGTACTCAGCAGCATATGCTGAAAAGAGGCAAATGCCTATTAGCCAATGCCACATCGGCACGAGCATGGTTGTTACTATAATATTAATGCCTGAAATGCAAAACATTATTGTATTGAATCAAACATTAGTAAATGTATTTTCTCTGTAGGTAAGTGCTCAGCTCTGTAGCATAGCGGTATACCCTGCTGCCCCCTAAAGTTCAAGCCATGAATTCAAATCCCACTGACAGCATCACCTCCCAGAAGTGTGCATTGTACTCAGAAGCATAATTAGGCAAAGCACATCAGCTTGCTTTATTCCATATTTTAACTCTTCAAATGCATGCAATGGTATGTACTTATTCAAAAATATGGTATGGAATTCCAAAATTCAAGGAAAAAAATGTTGTAGGGTCCCCCCAGTACATACCAGGCCCTTCAGTATGGACTTTAAGGGGAACCCCACACCAAAATGTAAAATAAATTTGATGTGGGGCCCCCAAAATCCATACCAGACCCTTACCTGAGCATGCAGCCTGGAGGTCAGGATAGGGGGGGATGAGTGAGCACCCTCCCCTTCTGAACCTTACCAGGCCACATGCCCCAAAGCACCTTTTCCCCATGTTGATGGGGACAAGGGCCTCTTCCCGACAACACTGGTCGGTGGTTGTCGGTCTGCAGGCAGGGGGTTTATCAGAATCTGGAAGCCCCCTTTAACAAGGGGGCTCCCAGATCCTGCCCCCTATGTGAATAGGTATGGGGTACATTTTACCCTTACCCATTCACCAAAAAAAGCAGTGAAATGTAAAAAAATTAATAGCCGGTTTTTGACAAGTCCTTTATTGTAGAATAGCTCCGAGCTGTCTTCTTCCCTGAGCCATCTTCTCCAGACGCTGTCTCTCCCTCCTATATCTTCTCCCCGAGCTGTATTCTCCCAGAGCCGTCTCTCCTGCCGCCGCCATCTGCTGTGTTCTTCCGCACCGCTGGTTACCCGCTAATAAAAAAAAAGCTGCTCTTCTTCCATTGTGGTCTTCCTCCGCTGTGTTGTCACCCGCTGTGTAGTGTCTCTTACATAGCCATGGAGCGGACTCTCCGGGTGACATTATCGGATGGCCACAGAAGACCGCCACAAGAAGAGCGGCTTTTTTTTTATTAGTGGGTAACCGGCTGCGCTGAAGAACACATCAGCGGGAGAAGATGGTGGCAGCAGGAGAGACAGCTCGGGGAGAAGAAACATCAAACACTAGTGAATGTATTTTCTATGTATTTTCTATGTATGACTGTGCTACACCCAATAGGCTAGCGGTCAGCACTTCTACCTTGAGAGAACTCATGGGTTCAAATCCCACAGAGAAATACTAAAAGATTGAATTGGTGAAAAAAAAGCAAATGACTATTAGCCAATTAGCCAAAGCAGCATATGCTGAAAATAGGTGAATGCCAATTAGCCAATGCACTTTAAATTTGGCTGATTCTATTATATTAACTCTTCAAATGCATGCAATGATATGTAAGTATTTAATACTATTATGGTGTGAAATTCCAAACACCACACACTAACTAATGGGCAGATTACATTTTTTTGTTTGTTTATTTTAATTCGCTTGTGCACTGAAAAAATAAACACAGCTGGGGGATGGTAGGTTGGCTGGTATTTGAACTTGTACCATGAGTGCTGTGGAGACATCTGAGCAGACTACTAAGCCATTAAGCTAAGTATGAGACCTGCATAATAGTGTAGTATGATTAAAGAATGAATATAAATAATTACCGCTTTTATAGTCACCTAAATTAAAAAATAAAAAACAACATACAACAAATAGATAACCTAAATGTTTAATACATGTAACTTTACAGAATAGCAGACATTACTATGTAATAATCATTCATAACTGCATTAGTTAGCAAAAGAAGGAAAAAACTAGGAATACTAATTGCAACAAACATCAATAGATGCACACGAGGTAGAGCACATCTCACATAAAAATGTTTCTTTCACATACATGGATCATGATTACAGTGCAGTACTATATAACAACTTGGTAGGAATTGGCATTTGCATATACGCGGAAGCGCTAATTAGCGCCAGCTTAAAATTTACTAACATGTGTTTCTCACTAATAGCGCTAGTTTTTCATTTGCACATTCGCCTGTTGAAATTTTATTTGGCTAAAATGGTCGCTGGTTCGTATTCCCAACCACACCACAAGACTACCTGCCTGGAGTTTGCATGTTCTCCCTGTGCCTGCGTGGGTTTCCTCCGGGTACTCCGGTTTCCTCCCACACTCCAAAGACATGCTGGTAGGTTAATTGGCTTCTGTCTAAATTTGCCCTAGTATATGAATGTGAGTTAGGGACCTTAGATTGTAAGCTCCTTGAGGGTAGGGGCCCATATTAGTGTATAATGTATATGTAAAGCACTGCGTAAATTGACGGCACTATAGAAGTACCTTAAAGCGGAGTTCCACACAAAAATGGAACTTCCGCTTTTCGGAACCCTCCCCCCCTCCGGTGTCACATTTGGCACCTTTCAGGGGGGAGGGGGGTGCAGATACCTGTCTAAGACAGGTATTTGCACCCACTTCAGGCATAGACTCCCATGGGAGTCTATGCCTCTTCCCGTCCCGACCGCGCTGTCTGCTGGGAACACACAGCTCCCAGGAGAGAGCAGCGACCACTAGGGACGCGCAGCGCGACTCGCGCATGCGCAGTAGGGAACCGGGAAGTGAAGCCGCAACGCTTCACTTCCTGATTCCCTCACCTAGGATGGCGGCGGCAGCTGCCGAGAACCGAGCGGGTTCTCGGCGTCCCCTGCTGACATCGCTGGACCCTGGGACAGGTAAGTGGCCATGTATTAAAAGTCAGCAGCTGCAGTATTTGTAGCTGCTGGCTTTTAATATTTTTTTTTTTGGCGGTGTGGGTGAACCCCCGCTTTAAATAAAAATAAATAAGTCTTCACTAATATTATGGTGTGAATCTCCAAAACACCATACACTAGCTAACAAGCAGTTTACATTTGATAAACTTTATTGTATGGTATATAAACCATCAAACACTAGTAAAAGTATTTTGTATATATAATTGTGCTCAGCCCAATAGGCTAGCAGTTAGCACCTCTACCTTCAAACATTCAGGTATTGAAAGACTCATGGGTTCAAATCCCACAGAAGAATCCTAAAAGATTACTATTGGTGGAGAAAAGGAGAATTACTGTTAGCCAGTTAGCCAATTAGCCAAAGCAGCACACAGTGAATGCCAAGTAGCCTTTAATGTGTAACCACTTTAATGTGGTTGATATTATTGTATTAACTCTTCAAATGCATGCAATGGTATGTAAGTATTCACTAATATTATGGGGTGAATCTCCAAACACCACACACTAGCTAACAAGCAGTTTACATTTGATAAACTTTATTGTATAGTATATAACACATCAAACACTAGTAAAAGTATTTTGTATATATAATTGTGCTCATCCCAATAGGCAAGCAGCTAGCACCTCTACCTTCAAACATTCAGGTATTGAAAGACTCATGGGTTCAAATCCCACAGAAGAATCCTAAAAGATTACTATTGGTGGAGAAAAGGAGAATTACTGTTAGCCAAAGCAACACAAATATACGTGTATATTTATTTACTGAAAATAGGTGATTGCCAAGTAGCCAATGCAGTTTAATGTGAAAGTTTTTATTGTATTAACTCTTTAAATGCATGCAATGGTATGTAAGTATTCAATTATATTATGATGTGACATTCCAAACACCACACACTAGCTAAAGGGCAGTTTACATTTCTTTGTTTGTTTATTTTAATTCACTTGCGCACTGAAAAAATAAACAGAGCTGGTGGATGGTAGGTTGTTGTTTGAACTCATACCATGAGTGGTGTGGAGATATCAAAGCAGACCACTAAGCCATTGTGCTAAGTACAAGACCTGCATAATAGTGTAGTATTATTAAAGAATGAACATAAATAATTACTGCTTTATAGTCAACTAAATTATTAAATAATAAATCAAAAACATGAAAAAAACAACATACAACAAATAGGTAACGTAAATGATTAATACATGTAACTTTACAGAATAGCAGACATTACTATGTAATAATCATTCAGAACTGCATTTCTTAGCAAAAGAAGGAAAAAAAATAGGAATACTAATTGCAATATAAATCAATAGATGCACATGGGAACTAGAGCTCATCTCTGATAAAAAATGTTTCTTTCACATACATGGAGCATGGCTACAGTACAGTGCTTTATAACAACTTGATAAGAATTGGCATTTGTATATACGCGGAAGCGCCAATTAGCGGCAATTTAGAAATTGAAACGTTTATTCTCTGCTTATATTGCCGATTTTCATGCGCAAATTCGCTGTTTTCCCATTTGGCTAAAATTTGCTCTATTATTTGCCATAGTGCCCAGTACTTCCTGGAGTTATAGTAAATGACCCCCATAGACTCCTGTAAATCAGGAGAATTTTGGTCGCATTATTGCGACAGGACGCCAGTTTTCTGCCCAGCTTCCAATTCACATATGTCACCACGTTTTTTGAAAGTTGAAATCATCATGTATATACACATACACACACATATAAAGAATTGCTTTTCATCATTATTTTTATCTTTATGTTGTTTAAATTTTTTGCATATATTTATGCACCATACACACATATTTAGTCTTTTCTTGTAGACACTGATAGTGGTGTTGGATGCACATCTTTTTATCACATGCATATAGACCTAATTCCAATTCTCATTCTATACACCGTTTACATTATACCGCAGCCACCAGCTCACATAGTTTGCCCATACTTGCGCCTATCCGTATGATAATTTATACGTTTGAACGTCAAATTCCAGCACCCATCTCATTATTGTGGTTTTGAAAAATAACAAACATGTTTTTCAAAAACCTTGAATAGAATTTTTTATTATTTATATATGTTGACATTTGCCAATATGAATACATTTCATTTATATATTCATGTCTTCATTAGTGAATCCACTATAGGACGCACATCCAATCACATCTATGCCAAAAAGATCCCACACAGACTAACGATCAGCTGTTTAAAATCAGATAATCAATATGTAGTCATGTGGTAGATAAATTATATGTATATAAGTGGTGATCACTTTCGTACAAACCAGCTATGAGTAAGCGCTCTATGGGAGCGTGAAACGCGTTAGCGGTTATGCTGCATCATCCCAACAAAGCCATGTACGGATTTTAATCATGTTATTACTTTTTCAATAAAGAGGATTTTATTTTTCACTTTTCCAATCCGGAGTGCGGCTGTCCAGATTTTTCCATCACACACATACCATTGGAATAGCAATTGCCGGCACCTGGGGCTCTCACAATCATCCACACAGCGGAGGACGGGAAGCTTGAACCCGATCACCTAGAGCGGTGGTAACTATCCTGCCTTTTCTGTGACTGAGGTGACTGAGGTTGCCCAGACTTTGGTCGAGTGGGCTTTGACCCTACTTGGGGGCAATGTTTTGTGCCCGATAGGCCATCTGTATGGAAAAGTTTATTCCTCTGACTGTCGTGCATCTCGTTGCCTGCTTTGCCTTATTGACTCCTGCATAGAGGACAAATGACGTGGTACTTCTTTGCCAGCCCTTTTCTCTCTCAAGATAAGCTATGAGTAGGGATGAGCCGAACACCCCCCCAGAACATGCGAACAAGCAAAAAATTTGTTCGAACACGCGAACACGGTTAAAGTCTATGGGACATGAACATGAATAATCAAAAGTGCTAATTTTAAAGGCCTATAATTTTTAAGGCTTATTGTCATAAAAAGTGTTTGGGGACCTGGGTCCTGCCCCAGGGGACATGGATCAATGCAAAAAAAAGTTTTAAAAACTGCTGTTTTTTCGGGAGCAGTGATTTTAATAATGCTTAACCACTTCAGCCCCGGAGGATTTTACCCCCTTCCTGACCAGAGCACTTTTTACAATTCGGCACTGCGTCGCTTTAACTGCTAATTGCGCGGTCATGCAATGCTGTACCCAAACGAAATTTGCGTCCTTTTCTTCCCACAAATAGAGCTTTCTTTTGATGGTATTTGGTCACCTCTGCCGTTTTTATTTTTTGCGCTATAAACGGAAAAATACCGAAAATTTTGAAAAAAAATGATATTTTCTACTTTTTGTTATAAAAAAAATCCAATAAACTAAATTTTAGTCTTACATTTAGGCCAAAATGTATTCGGCCACATGCCTTTGGTAAAAAAAATGTCAATAAGCGTATATTTATTGGTTTGCGCAAAAGTTATAGCGTCTAGAAACTAGGGTACATTTTCTGGAATTTACACAGCTTTTAATTTATGACTGCCTATGTCATTTCTTGAGGTGCTAAAATGGCAGGGCAGTGCAAAACCCCCCCAAATGACCCCATTTTGGAAAGTAGACACCCCAAGGAAATTGCTGAGAGGCATGTTGAACCCATTGAATATTTATTTTTTTTGTCCCAAGTGATTGAATAATGACAAAAAAAAAAAAAATTTTTTTACAAAAAGTTGTCACTAAATGATATATTGCTCACACAGGCCATGGGCATATGTGGAATTGCACCCCAAAATACATTCAGCTGCTTCTCCTGAGTACGGGGATACCACATGTGTGGGACTTTTTGGGAGCCTAGTCGCGTATGGGGCCCCGAAAACCAAGCACCGCCTTCAGGATTTCTAAGGGCGTGAATTTTTGATTTCACTCCTCACTACCTATCACAGTTTTGAAGGCCATAAAATGCCAAGATGGCACAAAACCCCCCCAAATGACCCCATTTTGGAAAGTAGACACCTCAAGCTATTTGCTGAGAGGCATGGTGAGTATTTTGCAGCTCTCATTTGTTTTTGAAAATGAAGAAAGACCAGAAAATTTTTTTTTTCTTTTTTCAATTTTCAAAACTTTGTGACAAAAAGTGAGGTCTGCAAAATATTCACTATACCTCTCAGAAAATAGCTTGGGGTGTCTACTTTCCAAAATGGGGTCATTTGGGGGGGGGGTTTGTGCCACCTGGGCATTCCATGGCCTCCGAAACTGTGATAGGCAGTAAAGAGTGAAATCAAAAATTTACGCCCTTAGAAAGCCTGAAGGCGGTGCTTGGTTTTCGGGGTCCCGTGCGCGGTTAGGCTCCCAAAAAGTCCCACACATGTGGTATCCCCGTACTCAGGAGAAGCAGCAGAATGTATTTTGGGGTGTAATTTCACATATCCCCATGGCATGTTTGAGCAATATATCATTTAGTGACAACTTTGTGCAAAAAAAAAAAAAAATTGTCTCTTTCCCGCAACTTGTGTCACAATATAAAATATTCCATGGACTCGACATGCCTCTCAGCAAATAGCTTGGGGTGTCTACTTTCCAAAATGGGGTCATTTGGGGGGGTTTTGAACTATCCTGGCATTTTATGCACAACATTTAGAAGCTTATGTCACACATCACCCACTCTTCTAACCACTTGAAGACAAAGCCCTTTCTGACACTTATTGTTTACATGAAAAAGTTTTTTTTTTTTTGCAAGAAAATTACTTTGAACCACCAAACATTATATATTTTTTTAAAGCAAATGCCCTACAGATTAAAATGGTGGGTGTTTCATTTTTTTTTTCACACGGTATTTGCGCAGCGATTTTTCAAACGCATTTTTTGTGGAAAAAACACACTTTTTTAAATTTTAATGCACTAAAACACACTATATTGCCCAAATGTTTGATGGAATAAAAAAGATGATCTTAAGCCGAGTACATGGATACCAAACATGACATGCTTTAAAATTGCGCACAAAAGTGCAGTGGCAACAAAATTAATACATTTCTAAAAGCCTTTAAAAGCCTTTACAGGTTACCACTTTAGATTTACAGAGAAGGTCTACTGCTAAAAATACTGCCCTCGATCTGACCTTCGCGGTGATACCTCACATGCATGGTGCAATTGCTGTTTACATTTGACGCCAGACCGACGCTTGCGTTCGAATTAGCGCGAGAGCAGGGGGGACAGGGGTGCTTTTTTTTTTTTTTTTTTCTTTATTATTTTTTTGCTTTTTTATCTTATTTTTAAACTGTTCCTTTCATTTTTTTTTTTAAATCATTTTTATTGTTATCTCAGGGAATGTAAATATCCCCTATGATAGCAATAGGTAGTGACAGGTACTCTTTTTTGAAAAAATTGGGGTCTATTAGACCCTAGATCTCTCCTCTGCCCTCAAAGCATCTGACCACACCAAGATCGGTGTGATAAAATGCTTCCCCAATTTCCCAATGGCGCTGTTCACATCCGGCGAAATCTAAGTCATAAAATGCTCGTAGCTTCCGGTTTCTTAGGCCATAGAGGTGTTTGGAGCCACTCTGGTCTCTGATCAGCTCTATGGTCAGCTGGCTGAATCACCGGCTGCTTTCTCAGGTTCCCTGTTGAGACAGGAGAGCCAGAGAAAAACACGGAAGACGGTGGGGGGGGGGCATTCCCTCCCACTGCTTGTAAAAGCAGTCTAGAGGCTAATTAGCCGCTAGGATTGCTTTTACATGAAAGCCGACCGCTGGCTGAAAAGAATGATACCAAGATGATACCTAAACCTGCAGGCATCATTCTGGTATTACCATTCAAAGTCGTGAATGGCGTACCTGAAGACAAAAAAATGGTTAACAATAAAGCACAGTAAACAGTAAAGTATAAAAAAATTGCATACCTGAAAAGCAAACATGATAAAACATAACAACAATAAAACATTGCAGAATAGAACACAGTAAAAAAGAGCAGAACAATAGAGAGAATAGAGAGAGAGAGAACAATAAAATGACAACTATTTTTTTTTTTTGTGTTTTTTTTGCAAACTTGTAACTTTTATAACGGTAACCGGTTCCAGGTTCGGGTCTCTCAAAATGCGATGGCATCTTGGGAGATCCTGTGAAAGTGTGTCCTAGTCTGTGCAATGCTGTACCCTACGCTAATACTCAACTAGTGAATGGTAGCGTTCAAAACATTCACCAATGCAAAGACCAGGATTGTCAGGACAGGAGGGACAATAATAGCGGGTGTCACACCTATATCCGCGCTTGCTGCAGACACAACATCTTTTTTGGGGGGTTCGTTGGGTAGGGGTACTCGGGAGGACATAAAAATGCCTCTCATGCAGCCGACTGCATTTGGTTGGGGATGTGAATGGGGGAAGTACGGGCACTGCAGAAGTGGTGGGTTCCCAATTAGGATTGGCGAATGCAGCAGGAAGGGCATTATGGGCACGATGGGCCTGTGTTTGTCTTTTTGGTGGCAGCGGGACACTACTTGTGCTTGCCACCTCACCAGCTTGAACTGCACTTATGGGACTCGCCACGTCACCAAGTGTTACTGCAGTGCTGGTTTGACTACGACCGGGGTGTACTAGGTCGCTGGCGCTTGCCAGTTCACCAAAACGCTACCAAAAAAACTGTTAGCGATCGCAGGGATCAGGCCTGACTCTGCGAACGCTGCAGTTATGCGTTTAGTGTTTTGTAAGTGACAGTGATCGATCGATACTGCACTTGGGTGGGCTGGGCTGGGCCGGGCGGAGGGGCAAAACGCAGGTGCTAGCAGGTATCTGGGCTGATCCCGCTAACACTGCGTTTTTGGGAACCCTAAACTGCTGAGGATGCCAGTATAGATCTGATCGCATCAGATATTGATCCGTTCAGATACTATACCACTAAGGGAGGTGTACGGTGCGTGTGTGGGTGTTAGCGGTACTGGCGCTAACCTGACGCTGCCTGGGGCTGGTGCTTGCCAGTTCACCAAAACGCTACCAAAAAAACTGTTAGCGATCGCAGGGATCAGGCCTGACTCTGCGAACGCTGCAGTTATGCGTTTAGTGTTTTGTAAGTGTCAGTGATCGATCGATACTGCACTTGGGTGGGCTGGGCTGGGCCGGACGGAGGGGCAAAACGCAGGTGCTAGCAGGTATCTGGGCTGATCCCACTAACACCGCGTTTTTGGGAACCCTAAACTGCTGGGGACGCTAGTATAGATCTGATCGGATCAGATATTGATCCGTTCAGATACTATACCACTAAGGGAGGCGTATGCTGCGTGCGTGGGTGTTAGCGGTACTGGCGCTAATCTGACGCTGCCTGGGGCGACGCATATCACCGCCGGGCGATCAGGGGGCTAAACCTTTATTCGGTAATAAACGGCGGGTGCCCTGACACTATAAAAAATAAACGAACTAACCAGCGTCACCCGTAACACTTATACGGTGTTCAGTGGTGAAAGGGTTAACTAGGGGGCAATCAAGGGGTTAAAACATTTATTAGGTAGTATATGGGGGTCCCTGTCGCTATAAAACGCTGACGGCGAACCTATATATTTACGTCCCTAACTAGCGTCACCAGCGACACTAATACAGCGATCAGAAAAATGATCGCTTAGTGACACTGGTGACAGGGGGTGATCAAGGGATTAAAACTTTATTAGGGGGGGTTAGGGGGGTACCCTAGACCTACAGGGGGGTAATACTCACTGTCCTAACACTTCTAACTGTCACAAACTGACACTATGCAGTAATCAGGAAAAAAAAAAAAAACCTGCTTGGTGTCAGTTTGTGACGGGGGGGGGGGTGATTGAGAGGCGATCGGGGGGGGGGGGATCGGGGTGTTTAGTGTGCCTGGCATGTTCTACTGTGTTGTGTAGTGTTGGTGCACTCACTCACATGTCTTCTCCCCTCGGCCCGGAACGGAAACTCCCGAGCCGAGGAGAGATGACATCACATCCTCTGCCTCTGTGTACTATACAGAGGCAGAGGATGTTTCTCATTGGCTGGGAGCGATCGCGAGGGGGGGGCCACGATCGGATGGCCTCCCCCTCATCTTTGATCGCTGCCAGACCAAAGCCGACCGCCGCTGGCACCGGGGGGGGTCCGATCGGACCCCCCGCCCGCGGGAAGGCATCACGTATCAGGTACGTGATTTTGCCTGCCCGTGCCATTCTGCTCACTTATATAGGCGTGCGGCAGTCGCATGGCAAGTGGTCGGCAAGTGGTTAAAGTGAAACATTAAAAGTGTAATATTCCTTTAAATTTTGTACCTGGGGTGTGTCTATAGTATGCCTATAAAGGGGCGCATGTTTCCTGTGTTTAGAACAGTCTGACAGCAAAATTACATTTCAAAGGAAAAAAAGTAATTTAAAACTACTCGCGGCTATTAATGAATTGCCAGTCCGACAATACACATAAAAGTTCATTGATAAAAACGGCATGGGAATTCCCCACAGGGGAACCCCGAACCAAAATTAAAAAAATTATGTGGGGGTCCCCCTAAATTCCATACCAGGCCCTTCAGGTCTGGTATGGATATTAAAGAGAACCCCGGCCAATTTTTTTTTAAAAAAATGGCGTGGTGTCCCCCTCAAAATCTATACCAGACCCTTTAAGTTTGGTATGGATATTAAGGGGAACCCCGCGCCAAAATTTAAAAAAAAATGGCGTGGGGTCCCCCCAAAAATCCATACCAGACCCTTATCCGAGCACGCAACCTGGCAGGCCGCAGGAAAAGAGGGGGGTGAGAGAGCGCCCCCCCTCCTGAACCATACCAGGCCACATGCCCTCAACATTGGGAAGGTGCTTTGGGGTAGCCCCCAAAACACCTTGTCCCCATGTTGATGGGGACAAGGGCCTCATCCCCACAACCCTTGCCCGGTGGTTGTGGGGGTCTGCGGGCGGGGGGCTTATCGGAATCTGGAAGCCCCTTTTAACAAGGGGACCCCCAGATCCCGGCCCTTCCCCCCCTGTGTGAAATGGTAAGGGGGTACAAAAGTAAAAAAACTGTCAAAAATGTTAAAAATGACAAGAGACAGTTTTTGACAATTCCTTTATTTAAATGCTTCTTCTTTCTTCTATCTTCTTTCTTCTATCTTCTATCTTCCTTCAGTTTCTTCCTCCATCTTCTTCTGGTTCTTCTGGTTCTTCTGGTTCTTCCTCCGGTGTTCTCGTCCGGCATCTTCCTCCGCGTCCCAGCGTCTTCTTCCCTTCCTCTTCTGGGCCGCTCCGCATCCGACCATGATGGGAGGCTCCCGCTGTGTGACGCTTCTCCTCTTCTGGCGGTTCTTAAATAACGGAGGGCGGGGCCACCCGGTGACCCCGCCCCTCTGATGCATGGGGCTTTCCCTGTGGCATTCCCCGTGACGTCAGAGGGGGGCGGACAGGGAAGTCACTGTGCGTCAGAGGGGGGCAGGGTCACCGGGTGGCCCCGCCCTCTGTTATTTAAGAACCGTCAGAAGAGGAGAAGCGTCACACAGCGGGAGCCTCCCATCATGGTTGGATGCGGAGCGGCCCAGAAAACGAAGGGAAGAAGATGCCGGCGCCGCGGAGGAAGATGCCGGACGAGAACACCGGAGGAAGAACCAGAAGAACCAGAAGAAGAAGAAGATGGAGGAAGAAACCGAAGGAAGATAGAAGAAAGAAGAAGCATTTAAATAAAGGAATTGTCAAAAACTGTCTCTTGTCATTTTTAACATTTTTGACACTTTTTTTGTGAAATGGTAGGGGTACTTTTGTACCCCCTTACCATTTCACACAGGGGGGAGGGCCGGGATCTGGGGGTCCCCTTGTTAAAAGGGGCCTCCAGATTCCGATAAGCCCCCGCCCGCAGACCACCAAAACCACCGGCAAGGGTTGTGGGGATGAGGCCCTTGTCCCCATCAACATGGGGACAAGGTGTTTTGGGGGGCTACCACAAAGCACCCTCCCAATGTTGAGGGCATGTGGCCTGGTACGGTTCAGGAGGGGGGCGCTCTCTCGTCCCCCCCTCTTTCCCTGCGGCCTGCCAGGTTGCGTGCTCGGATAAGGGTCTGGTATGGATTTTTGGGGAGACCCCACGCCATTTTTTAAAAAAATTTTGGCGCGGGGTTTTCCCTCTAATATCCATACCAGACCTGAAGGGCCTGGTATGGAATTTAGGGGGACCCCCCACGTCCTTTTTTAAAAAATTTTGGTTCGGGGTTCCCCTGTGGGGAATTTCCATGCAGTTTTTATCAATGAACTTTTATGTGTATTGTCGGACCGGCAATTCATTAATAGCCGCGAGTAGTTTTAAATGACTTTTTTTCCTTTGAAATGTCATTTTGCTGTCAGACTGTTCTAAACACGGGAAACATGCGCCCCTTTACAGGCATACTATAGACACCCCCCAGGTACGAAATTTAAAGGAATATTACACTTTTATTGTTTCACTTTACGCATTATTAAAATCACTGCTCCCGAAAAAACGGCCATTTTTAAAACTTTTTTTTGCATTGATCCATGTCCCCTGGGGCAGGACCCAGGTCCCCAAACACTTTTTACGACAATAACTTGCATATAAGCCTTTAAAATTAGCACTTTTGATTTCTCCCATAGACTTTTAAAGGGTGTTCCGCGGCTTTCGAATTTTCCGCGAACACCCCAAATTGTTCGCTGTTCAGCGAACTGGCGAACAGCCGATGTTCGAGTCGAACATGAGTTTGACTCGAACTCGAAGCTCATCCCTAGCTATGAGTATTACGTCTAGCTTGTTGTATGTGTCTCTTTACTGCTATCCATTGACTTCGAAAGAGATGGCATAACCACATTCTGCATCCTGTGAGAGGTTGAAGAGACTTTTGGTAGAAAAACTTGGTTTGGCGAGAGGACCATTTATCTGTCTGGATCAGTTAATAGAGTTCCATTGTGTAAAAAACCTTGAGACTTTCACCCACTCCCCTGGCCGATGCTAGGGCCACTAAGAGTGCGCTTTTTAGTGTAAGATTTTTATCTGAACACTCCTCCAGTGGTTCGAATAACGGAGAGAGGAATCCTCTAAGCGCCGCGGAGAGGTCCTATGTCGGAGTTCTGCCGACTTTATCGGGTCTGGCTCTATTTAACAAGATCAGGAATCTCTTTATAAACGGTTCCTCTGCTAATCTGGTGACGAGACAGGGGGAGAGTGCTGCCACTTGCACCTTCAGCGTGCTCTGAAAGAGGTTCAAGTCTGCTCCCTCCTGCAGGGAATCCTAAATCGCTGGGATGATTCTCTGTCGGAATCCTGTTTGTTCCTGTACCAGGAGACAAACTTCCTTCTCACTCTCGTTATGGGGTTTTCTGCTGGCTATAATGGGGTCAATCACTCTGTCTGACAGTTCTTTCTTTTGCAGCCTCACCCTCTCAGTAACCAAGCCGAAAGCTTCATGAGTTTGTGATTTGGGTGGTTGACTGGCTCTCGTGATAGGAGGTCCGATAGGTCTTGCTGTATCAGGTATGGCTGGAGACAGTTTCTTCAAATGACTGAACCATGTTCCCTGAGGCCAGTGAGGTGCTATGAGTATCACTGTTGCCCTTTCTTCCCTGATTCTTTGGCTCACCTTTGGTATTAGAGCGGTCAGAGGGAATGCATAACACAGCTGGTGTGCCCACGTGTCCACTCTGATGTTGCCATCTGTGGGATTCAGCGAGAAGATCCTTGGCAGTTTCACATTTGTCTTTGAGGCAAACAGATCTGCCTCGGGCACTCTCCAGGTTTGTGTGATCCACAGGAAGGTTGCTTGGTTTAGAGACCACTCTGTCTGTTTTATGGTCTTTCAACTTAGAAAGTCTGCCAGCGTGTTGTCTGTTCCCTTCAAGTGGATGCCCGAGGTTGATCAGATGTTTGTCTTGGCCCATGACAGAATTGCTTCTGTCAAGCTCAAACAAGGGGATTTTGTCTCTCCTTGCCTGTTCAGGTAAGCCACCATTGTGACCTTGTCTGACTGAATCCGGACATCTCTGGATAGCTGGTTGCAATGCTCTCCGCGCTTCCTCTACGGCTTTTAGTTCCCTCATATACTAGGAGGCTCAAAACCATCTGGAATTACATCTCCTCTGTGTATAGAGATCCCCCATGTGCACCCCACATTCTAGGGTACTGGCGTCTGTGGTGATCCTCACAGGGTTGGCTTGCGCCCATCTGCGCTCCTCGGCATAATGGAGCGGATTGAACCACCACTGAAGAGATTGCTTGACCAACCAAGGGACAGGAATGGACATCGCTAAGGATGATGGATCACCATCCCACTAGGTCAAAATGTGATTTTGTAGAGGCCTCATGTGGAGCTGTGCCCAGATGATGGCTGGGATGGAGGACATCATCAATCCTAGCACTGCTTCGTTCTTTTCTTCCGTCTGGAAGGTTTTGGTTACTCTGGCGTCTAGCACATAATCCAAGAAACATCGTAGCTGACCCCAAGCCAGAGGTGGTATACCTCTGGCTTGGGGTCAGCTACGATGTTTCTATATTTACTATCCAACCCAGGTTTTGTGGATAGGAAATACTTGCACAGAGGTTGTTTTCTAGGTTCTTTGCTGTATCTGCATAGAACAGCAGATTGTCTAGGTATGGTATCACGCCTATGCCTTGCTGTCTTAGGCCCTTTAGCGCTTCTGCCATAATCTTGAGAAGATTCTGGGCACAGAAGAGATGTTGAAAGGCAAAAGATGTGTTCTGCAGATGTAGGGTGGCCACCAGCCCCTGGATCGTGAACCTTGGGTATCTTTGATGACTTTTCTTTATGGGTACATGTAAGTATGCGTCTTGCAAGTCTATTGTGGCCATGCATACCCCCGCTCTTCTATTGAGCGGTTTCCTTGTTAAATCTCCTGGAATGAAGTTTTTTTTTTTTCTTGGGGGAACCCTTTGTTCTTCGCTGCGGTCCTGTCCGGGACTGTTTACAGGTCTGGCCCAAACAGAAAATTTCCTGTTAATGGGATCCCGCACATCCTATTCTTGGAGGCGATGTCCTCTCCCATGACTGTCAGCCACAGGGCTCTCTTCACTAAGTCCGTGGCCCTAGAAGATATCTTACAATTTCAGCCAAGGCATCTGCTAGGAAAGTTGCCACTCTGGTTAGAGTGGGAATTGTCCTCACTAATTCTTCCCTTGGCGTGTCTCCTAGCAAAGCTTGCAGTTGAGACAGCCAGCTATAACAGGTTGCGAGCTGTGCAGGTGGAAGCTATTGCCGGATTCAAAATCACCGCCCTTGCTTTCCATGCTCCACATCATCAAAAGCGAAGCCAGATTTGTTTGCGACTCTCACGAGGAAGGCATCCACTTTGGACATTTCACCCAAGTCTTGGTGTCTTCCTCTGCAAATGGATAGCTGCGCTTGACCGCAGCTGGTATGAAGAGCTTCTCCTTTGGCTTATCTCACTTCCTCTTGACTATGCTTTTGAGAGTTTGATGCACCGGAAACGTTCTGGGTTTTCTGGGCTGCAACCCTTGTATATTTTGTTGTGCACGGAAAGCCCTGCGGCTTTTTGCTGTTTGGTACTCGGTGTGTCTGCTATAGCCTTTAGGCTAGGTTCCACTATTGCAGTGGTTCTCAACCTGGGGGTCGGGACCCCCTCGGGGGTTGAATGACGATTTGCCAGGGGTCACCGAATCCTGGGCTGTTCCTGAAGCCCGCACCACTCTCCCAGCTTTTTTGCAGCAGCCCAGCAGGGCTGTCCCTGGAGCTTGCAGCCGCCCATTCAGTTCACGGCATGGGTGGGGGGCGGAGACTAGAGGTCATCTGACTGGTGAGGAATGTGAAGTGGGAGAGGCTGGAGGAGACCCTATCTCCTGAGTTTGGCATAGGTGTCACTGCTACGAGACACCACAAATTCGAAGACACAGTGAGTAACACTACCTGTGATTATAGTTGCCATTAAAAGGCCCCACTACAGTTCTCAGATCAGCAGATGACCTTGATCAAGAGCACCTAAGTTGACTTATCAGAACTCCCCCCAGCACTGCCACTGATCCCACCTCCCCACCAGCACTGCCACTCATTCCATTCCCTCCACCCCCCCACCAAGGAGTAAGAGAAGGAATAAAAATAGAGAATACATGGAAGGGAGAGGAAAAGAGGGGGAGAAACAAAGAAAAAGTTAGAGAAAGAATAAGAGAAAGGACAAGAAAAATGGCTAGAGAGAGGGATGGGGGAAAAAACAAGAAATTAAGAAAGAGAGAGATAAAAGAGAAAGAAAGGAGAACAAGGAGAAAGAGTGGTACATCCTAAAATGTACCAGAAGGGGTTTTAATACTGTACGAGTGGAAGGGACTTAGGGAGCACTAAATGTCAGTGGGTTAGGGGCGCAATTTGCTTGTCTTGCCTTGGGTGCTGTCAACCCATGCTACGAAAATAATTTTACTGTTAGGGGTCCCCACAACTTCAGGAATTTTATCAAGGGGTCACGGCACTAGTAGGTTAAGAACCACTGCACTAGTGCGACCTGCAAGTCAAACGATTTTTTTACGCAATTTTGCAGCGATTTTGCTGCAACTTGAAACTGTGTCTGTGTATTCTTGAGGTCTATGGACTTCAAGTCGCATCAAAGTGGGACCAAAGTAGTGCAGGAACCACTTTGAAGTCGCTGACACTTGAAGTCACACAGATATGAACGGTACTCATTGAAAGTCATGGGGTTAGCTTGTCATGCGACTTTGCAGTTCTAAGTCGCATGACCAGTTGCACTAGATTATTATTAGAAGATTATTCGTGTCTTCTGAGGGAAATATTCTTAGCCACTATTTAATGCATTTTTGGCATAGTGGCTTTTTTTTCACTCAGGGAAAAAACGGTGACCACAAGAGGTGCATGCCTTGCTCTGGTCTGCGCCCTTTTTTTCCTCTGGGGCCTTTGCAAGTAAGCACAAAGGGCCTGAGTGAGGTTGGTGGTGTACAATGCAATTGTACGGTTTGTAGGGTGGTAAAGACAGAGGTGACTCCAGAGTGCTCTGGCTTACCTTGGAGCTGTCCTGACATGCAGGATCTGCAGGGCAGGGTGGAGAAGCGTCAGACCTGACCAGCCACTGGGATCCTCTGCTTAAAGAGCCCTTTCTGCTTCCTGCTCCAGCTCCAGCCCCGCCCCCAGCTGACTCTGTGCGAGTTGGTGGACATACCTGCACCTGCCACGTCCTCCCTGGGGTCCTCCTTCCTGTGTTTCCAATAGGGACGGGAGCATTAAAGGCATTTTGTCATTTTTTTAAATCCGCGCTGCAGCCGACCGGAAGTGATGTCACCGGAAGCGACTTACTCTAGTGCTTGCTCTGGAGGCTCCAGCCTCCACCAAGATGGCCGCCGACTGGACCGCGCGATCGGAAATGACGACCGGTGTGCAGGAGGCCAGGTCGCCTGCACAGCGAGGGAACCTCTAAAGCACCTGGAGTGCGGGGCTCACCATCGAGGAGCAGTAGCTGTGGGGAAAAAATGCCGGCGGCATGTAGTGCAGCTGGTGGGATAGTTGCATACCCCTCTGTAGGGGCGAAACTTCAGGCAGCTCAGATTGCTGCCCCTGCTCGCCCTCCCAAGGCCCCTGGGCTGAATGGGATGCTGGTCAGGGAGTCCCCTGCAGAAAGCACAGAGACAAAATAACAAACATTTGCAGCTCCTGTGGGTCCGGAGGAAACACAAAACATCTGAGGCGCACAGGTGAGACTAACAAATTTATAATGGTGGACTAATGTGTTTCCTGTTGCAGGAAGACGATTGGATAAAAAACATAATAAAAAATCAATATTTCATGCCGACTAAGCGTGGTAAATCTGCTGATGTTATATAATGCAAATTGTAACAATCAATCCAATAGATGATAATTAAGGGGGTGATGTTTGGAAGGGTCTTATTTAATTAATTATGTAGGACCGGGGAAAGATTCAGATATTCATATTAATTGAAGCTCTCTAATAATTAGAAATGTAACAATTAAGGTCTATGTCTATATTAAGTCCGGATGGAAATAAGGAAACAATCTGGTGTATCGACCGTGTTTCGTTTTGAGATATTTGTTTAAGGAGATCACTCCCCCTCCAATGACTATAAACCCTTTCAATGCCTATAAATTTGAGGCTTGAGGGGTCTCTAGTATGTTTTAATCAAAAGTGTCGGTATTCGCGCAAATGTTTATCAAACCAATATATTTGCAAAAAATACACTAAAACCATTATTACCAGATAAAAACACAGCTAATTTTACAAAATTCTTGCTAAATTCCAACTAAATATAAAAGCTTGGATTAAAGAAAAATTATTTTCCCCATGGGGCTTTAAAACAGCAATGCACATAATGAAAGGAAGTTCTTAATGGATGTATAAAAAGTTTTATCCAATATCATGGTTTGAAGTACAGTATAGAGAATCATCTGGTACAGTAACACACATCTTATTCCCCAGTGCAGTGTTTCCATTGGCCCTCAGCACATATCCTGGACTAGAGAACACCCATTCCACCACTTAGCGGTAAAGACTCATTATCTTGGTTTAATCCAAGTGATGCACAATAATATATATATTTATCTATTTGAATTTAATTTATGTAATTCTTTTTTAGATCCAACTGTCCCCCTGAAGAGACCATACACAGGTCGAAACGCGTCGGGGCTTGCTATTTATGTAACATTATGTAACCTAACTATGTGTATTAATATGTGTTTGTTACTGCACTGGGGAATAAGATGTGTGTTACTGTACCAGATGATTCTCTATACTGTACTTCAAACCATGATATTGGATAAAACTTTTTATACATCCATTAAGAACTTCCTTTCATTATGTGCATTGCTGTTTTAAAGCCCCATGGGGAAAATAATTTTTCTTTAATCCAAGTTTCGGGGTGTGCAGCCTTTCTTGTCTCTTTTTATATGTGTCTTCCTTTTTTCAAATATAAAAGCTTAACCTGTATGGAGTTAATACATAACAAATATTTGTAATTTTTATATTGCGCCTTTTGAACGTACACAAAAATGTAAATATAAAAATTTCTCAAAAAATCTGAAGGTTTTCATTTTTCCCTTACAGTATTTAGAATTTGTGAAAGACCCCCCAAACCATATATTTTCTGAAAGCTTAGGACCGGTAGAATAAAAAAAAGGTGCTACTAATTTTTAAGGCCCCACGATATTTGCGCAAATTTTACAAAATTCCTGCTAAATTCCTACTAAATGTAAAAGCTTAACCTGCATTGATTTAATAAATAACAAATATTTGTAAATTTTAAATGGCGCCTATTTGAGAAATAAAGAAAATCGGACATTCGCAAAAGTTTCTTAAGGGCCGTACACACGATCAGACTTTTTGACAACAAACATGCAAATTAGCTGTTTTGGAGCAACATCCGACTGTGTGTACGCTCCATCGGACAAACTTTTTCAGTTTCCATTGGACTTTTGTTGGCTGTGCGAACGGACAAACTTTCTGGCAACAAAAGTCCGATGGAGCAAAGTCCGATCGTGTGTACACAAAGCCATCGGACTTTTGTACAAACTACAGTACGCAGCCGCGAGAATGTTTCCAGCGCGATCGGATCGCGCTGGTTCTCGGCGGCAGGGTACTGTACATCTCGCGCTGGCTGCAATAGGAAAAACACATTTTCCTACTGCGGCTAGCGCGAGAGGGAATTCCCCTCTGGGGAATACCAAGCCCTTTGGTATGGTATGGATTTTAAGGAGAACCCCTATGCCGAAAAAACGGCGTGGGGGTCCCCCCCAAATCCATACCAGACCCTTATCCGAGCACGCAGCCTGGCCGGTCAGGAAAGGGAGTGGGGACGAGCGAGCGCCCCCCCTCCTGAGCCGTACCAGGCCGCATGCCCTCAACATGGGGGGTGGGTGCTTTGGGGGAGGGGGCGCCCTGCGGGCCCCCCACCCCAAAGCACCTTGTCCCCATGTTGATGAGGACAAGGGCCTCTTCCCGACAACCCTGGCCGTTGGTTTTCAGGGTCTGCGGGCGGGGGGCTTATCGGAATCCTGGAGCCCCCTTTAAGAAGGGGGCCCCCAGATCCCGGCCCCCACCCTATGTGAATTAGTATGGGGTACATCGTACCCCTACCCATTCACCTAGGGAAAAAAGTGTAAATAAAACACAGTACACAGGTTTTTAAAGTAATTTATTAGGCAGCTCCGGGGTCTTCTTCTGACTTCGGGGGTCCTCTTCTGACTTCAGGGGTCTTCTTCCGACTTCGGGGGTCCTCTTCTCACTTCGGGGGTCCTCTTCCGACTTCGGGGGTCTCTCCGGCGTCTTCTCCCGGTGTCCGTATCTTCTGCCAGCTCCACCGCTATCTTCCGAAGTGAGAAGAGGAACCCGAAGTCGGAAGAAGACCCCCGAAGTCGGAAGAGGACCCCCGAAGTCGGAAGAGGACCCCGGAGCTGCCTAATAAATTACTTTAAAAACCTGTGTACTGTGTTTTATTGACACTTTTTTCCCTAGGTGAATGGGTAGGGGTACGATGTACCCCATACTCATTCACATAGGGTGGGGGGCCGGGATCTGGGGGCCCTCTTATTAAAGGGGGCTCCCGGATTCTGATAAGCCCCCCGCCCGCAGACCCTGACAACCAACGTCCAGGGTTGTCGGGAAGAGGCCCTTGTCCTCATCAACATGGGGACAAGGTGCTTTGGGGTGGGGGGGCCGCAGGGCGCCCCCTTCCCCCAAAGCACCCACCCCCCATGTTGAGGGCATGCGGCCTGGTACGGCTCAGGAGGGGGGGCGCTCGTTCGTCCCCACCCCCTTTCCTGACCGGCCGGGCTGCATGCTCGGATAAGGGTTTGGTATGGATTTTGGGGGGACCCCCACGCAGTTTTTTCGGCGTAGGGGTTTCCTCTTAATATCCATACCAGACCTAAGGGCCTGGTATGCCCCTGGAGGGGAACCCATGCCGGTTTTTTATTTAAAATTTGGCGTGGAGTTCCCCCTCAAGATTCATACCAAACAAAGTGCCAAGTCGGATCCCCGCACCAGTGTCAACCCGGCTCGCAAGGTGTCAATCTCGCCAAAAAAAAGTGGCGAGATTGACACAATATCAGACAACAATACACAAGTTGACCAAAGGGTGGTGGTAAAGAGCTAAAAAACCACGTGATATGGTGAAAGTTGGCTGGAAAAGTCCTGTCGTCTGTATGCAAGACAAACTTTTGGGCAACGCCCTTTGTACAAAAATCCAAGGGAAAGTTTGTACAAAGTCCTATCGTGTGTATGGGGCTTTAGAAAATCTGGAGGTTTTCCTTTTTCACTTACAGCTTTCAGAATTTGTAAAAGACCACCCAAACCATACATTTTCTGAAAGCGCATGGCTAGTAGAATAAAAAGAAGGTGCTACTAATTTTTAAGGCAACACGATATTTGCGCAAATGTTTATCAAATCAATATTTTCGCTAAAAATACACTAAAATCATTAATAGTGCACATAAACACAACATAACTTACAAAATTCCTGCTAAATTGCTACTAAAGCATCGTTCACATGTGGCATACTAAAGTGTACGCCATGGGGGGCCATGTTTACCCACACAGGAATGCAGAGGTATTCCATGCATCCCCGTACAGGTAGTCCCATTTATATCAATTGGGATGCAATGGCTGCACAGGCATAGCTGCCGTTCCCAATCTGACATAGTGTGGTGTGGGTACATGACCCCCGAACGCAGACAGTGTGAGTTCAGGGACATGCATTCAGACCTACATGGATGTAAAATTGGGAGCAACGGCTCTGTTCGTGCAGGTGCTACATCCCAAATGACATCAATGGGACTGCCTGCACAGAGATGCATGGAACACCTGTGCATCCCTGGGAAGGTATGCTGTGTATGCCTTGTGTGAACAAGGCCTTAGGCCCCTTTCACACAAGCACACTGATTGGAGCTGCCTGTCCGTTTTTCAGGCGGGCCCAAATGGACCACCCATTGTTCTCTATGGAGAGGCTGATGTAAATGGACATGTGTCCGTTTACACCCGCCTGCATCCGATCCAGTCCAGTTTGCTAAAAACAGAGGGATGGGGTTTCCATTCCCCATCCATCTAGCAGATTGGATCAGATGGTATCCGATGGAACTGGACAGGTGGTCCGTTTCCATCCGACCGCCCCATAGAGAACAGCGGGCTGTGTCCGTGTCCTCTCTGCATCAGCAGACAGATCCCCTGCTGAGCATGTGGATCTGCTTGACAGAGTCCCCTCCATGTGAAAGGGGTCTCACCAAAAGTGACTGGTTCCTCTGCCAGCCAGCCTCCTATCAGCTGCGAATCAGCCACTTTATTAGCATATCAAAAGGAAATCCCAAAGCTCGAGGGTTGGGCTTCCAACAGCCAAACACCTCTTACTAAGCTTGTGACCTCACAAGAAATGGACACAGGATATGACCTCACAGGATGTGAATGACCATATAAGGATTTAACAACACAACACAAAACAACCACCAATTACTACAGGACATGATACAATATACAATAACCAAATACGATGACTAGAGTTCCTCGTGGATGGGAGATTATCTGCAGGTGTACGTCATGGCACCCCAAACATGTTGATCAGGCATACCGGGGTGACAAGAGGAAATAACCGCTAAACCGATAATGTCTTTGCAGAGCGAACACACCCCCACCAGACGATCGTTCTGTGCATTGCACAGGGGCCCTTTGCTGGCGGACATGTCCTCTCTCCCCAAACACCTCTCTCCAAACACCCGGAAGTTTTCCACTAGCTAACAAGTCTCAACCAGCTTCAGTCTGCCCCAGTCCGCTCTTTAGAGCGGGCTGAAATTGAACAGACACTGGGAGACTCTTATGACATTACATTAACATAAAATTTTCCACAACAGTCCCTCCTCTTGTCATACGATCCCATGTGTCCCTCGATGAATCCTGATCTTCTTATTAGTCCATAAAAAGTAAAACACGGCTTGACATGTAGACTCTGTTGGAGATGACGTGGTGAGCTGTAGTAGTCGCCGGTCGTTCTGGGATCCTCTGTGTCTTGTACGTGGGTCGGGCTTCGGGGCATCTCATCAGGGAAGATGTGGTCATCTGCTCAGGCTCTGGTCACGCGTCCAATCAGGCAACAGGAGCACCTCATCATGGCATATAGAAGGAATAGAAACAAAAACAACATGAGTATATATACCCCTACTTCCTTCACTATGATCCGCTGCAAAATAAAAATGAAATCCCCAACGATTCCCAAACCCTTAAAAAGGATTCCAACCTTCACTAGGTATAGCTCTGGCTTTGCCTTGTAGGGATCTAAACCTTATCTATATGGGCCTGAACTTTGTCACTACTATCCCCGATCCAGATATAACAATCTTTACTTATGAATTCCCAGAAACCCCCTTGGACTGTGGGAACTTCCTTTTAGCTTCAACAGTTACATGAAAACATCCCATCCTCATGGATAAGAAATTGCTCAAGCGTTTCATAAGCTCAAGCCCCCACTGTGTACAAGCAATTCCCTTCCAGCTGTCCCTGCCATTCTTACCTTCTCTCACGCCATCAGATCCTCACGATCGGCCACGACATAAGATGCTGGGACGAGTTTCACCAGCACACATGAACCTCTTGCCTTACGGGAATTACCTTATAAGCTGTAGATCCACATTAATACCAAACTACAGTTGCAGCACACTTGTGGGCTACCTAGTTATCCCGATACCAAAGCTGGCAAGAACCAGAGCTATTGTTAAAATTATAATTATTTTTACCCTCTAGAAATGTTTTGTTAAGTTCCTTTGACAGGTGTCTGTTTGGATTTTACTAGTCTGTCAAAACTCCTCACGCCAATATGAACATCATATATATCATGTACCGCTGTCATCGCTGGGGCACTAGTAGACCCAACCATGTGCCCTGTTCTCTTTCTTAGCTAGTTGGAAAATACACTTTAAAAATATAAATAAACAAAGATACTCCTCTACTCTTTGTGGTTGATCCACTTCTTGCCGTGGCTGGCGTGGTCCCATCCCTCAAGCTTCTTTACAATGACCCAGTCACCTGGTTGGAAAGAATGTAAACTGGTTATTGTGTCAGGGTCCAGGATGGACTCGTGAACCCTGTGGTGGACCTTTTGAAATTCATGTAACAGTGATTGCACCCACACCATCAACTGAGAATGTAGGTGACAGCTAATGAGGAAAGTACAAATCTGGTTTTAGTTGACCTCCAAACAAACCTCATATGACAATAACCCAGACATCGGGACTGTGGTCACTGCATAACCTGTGCGTGGCTTACCATCTAGGGTGTAATACCTGGAACCAGTGACAAAAAGGTTCTTAGTATCTGGGATAGGAGCCTCCCTTACCGGACTGCTGCTTGCTGATTCAAATTCCATCAAAGAAAGACAGTCTTGGAACAAACTTAGTTCGCGAGGGCAGAGTATTGCATCTCGCGCTCGCTGCAATAGGAAAAACAAATTTTCCTATTGCGGCGAGCACGGGGCATACCAACCTGTGTAGTGTGTTTTATTATTGACACTTTTTCCCTAGGTGAATGGGTAGGGGTACCATGTACCCCATACTCATTCACATAGGGTGGGGGGTCGGGATCTGGGGGCCCCCTTATTAAAGGGGGCTCCCGGATTCCGATAAGCCCCCCGCCCGCAGACCCCGACAACCAACGGCCAGGGTTTTCGGGAAGAGGCCCTTGTCCTCATCAACATGGGGACAAGGTGCTTTGGGGGAGGGGGGGCCCGCAGGGGCCCCCCTCCCCCAAAGCACCCACCCCTCATGTTGAGGGCATGCGGCCTGGTACGGTTCAGGAGGGGGGGGCTCGCTCGTCCCCACCCCCTTTCCTGACCGGCCGGGCTGCGTGCTCGGATCGGGGTCTGGTATGGATTTTAGGGGGGACCCCACGCCGGTTTTTCCATAATGGTATGGATTATAAAGGGAAACCCCTATGCCGAAAAACCGGCGTGGGGTCCCCCCTAAAATCCATATCAGACCCCGATCCGAGCACGCAGCTTGGCAGGTCAGGAAAGGGGGTGGGGACGAGCGAGCGCCCCCCCCCCCTCCTGAACCGTACCAGGCCGCATGCCCTCAACATGGGGGGTGGGTGCTTTGGGGGAGGGGGGCCCTGCGGGCCCCCCCTCCCCCAAAGCACCTTGTCCCCATGTTGATGAGGACAAGGGCCTCTTCCCGAAAACCCTGGCCGTTGGTTGTCGGGGTCTGCGGGCGGGGGGCTTATCGGAATCCGGGAGCCCCCTTTAATAAGGGGGCCCCCAGATCCCGGTCCCCCACCCTATGTGAATGAGTATGGGGTACATGGTACCCCTACCCATTCACCTAGGGAAAAAGTGTCAATAATAAAACACACTACACAGGTTTTTAAAATAATTTATTAAACAGCTCTGGGCGGGTCTTCTTCCGGCTTCGGGGGTCCCTCCGGTTCTTCTCCCGGCGTCCGGTTGGTTCTTCTCTGCTCTCTCCGGCGTTCCAGTTCTTCGGTCGGCTCCTCCGCTGTCTTCAGGTAGCTCTCATGCCAGCGGAGGTCCGGACTTCTGGGCTTCTTGTCTTCTCTTCTCTTCTCCAGATGTTGACACGACGCTCTCTCCGGCTGGACTGCTCTCTGAGGGCTCCGTTGTGACTTATATAGGTGGAGACCCCGCCCCCTTATGATGTCACAGTCCCTGGGCATGCTGGGACTGTGACGTTTTAAGGGGCGTGGTCACTGGGTGATTCCGATAAGCCCCCCGCCCGCAGACCCCGACAACCAACGGCCAGGGTTGTCGGGAAGAGGCCCTTGTCCTCATCAACATGGGGACAAGGTGCTTTGGGGTGGGGGGGCCCGCAAGGCACCCCCCTCCCCCAAAGCACCCACCCCCCATGTTGAGGGCATGCGGCCTGGTACGGTTCAGGAGGGGGGGGGCGCTCGCTCATCCCCACGCCCTTTCCTGACCGGCCGGGCTGCATGCTGGTATGGATTTTAGGGGGGACCCCATGCCGTTTTTTCGGCGTAGGGGGTTCCCCTTTATAATCCATACCAGACCTAAGGGCCTGGTATGCCCCGCGACGGGGCTCGCAAGGTGTCAATCTCGCCGATAAAAGCGGCAAGAATGACTTCCTTTTCTAGCCCCGTCGTACCCGAGTCACGTTCAAAATGAACAGACTTGTCCATGTGTGGGCAAGTCCGTTCATTCTGAAAGTCCACCGTAACTCCGGCGAACGTCCGTCGGAAAGATGGGCGGACTTAGCCCGCCGGAAAGTCCGGCCGTGTGTGGGCGAGTCCGTCCGTTTTAAAGTCCGGCGCACCTGGCGGACAAAGTCCATCAAAACGTGTGCCGGACTAAGTATGCCAGAAAGTCCGATCGTGTGTACGCGGCATTAGAGCGGTTAGTATTGTTGGTTTGAAAATGTGTCATTCTCACCACTATCATCCCCCCTTTTCTTCCTCCTCATTACAAACTGGAGGAAGACATGCAGGGTTTAGAATGGTGCAGAACAAAACAGTGAAATAGCCAATGATACTTTTACCTTTTTATACACCTGTACACACACTTTCAGAAACTCTTTGGACCTGAAAAGATACTTATAAACAAAAGTTATTACTCTGCCCTTCAAAGAAGGGTAAACAATACAACATTCGTGTACATTGGTAAATTGTCACCGACATTCCTCAAAACCGATAATAACTAAACCCTCTGTAAATCTTACTTTCACGTTCTTACTTAAAATACAACAGCCGCGACACGCAAGAGGGCTGTCACGGTAGGTTCAAACATGTTACTACATACAAACATTGAAACGAGACAAACATTTAGATACAAATGTGGGGGAGATATTTCATAGTTCCCAAAAACAAAAATGAAAAAAAAATTAAAATGACAAGATGGAATGCTGCCTTCACTCTTTTAGCGATAGAAAAAGAATACAATTTGAAAAGCACGAGAGCATTTCGAAATCTTTGCATGGACCAGCCACACAAAGTTCAAAAACAGGCCTGTGTATTTTTAACCAGTTGCCGACCGCCGCACGACGATGTACGTCGGCAGAATGGCACGGGCAGGCAAAAGGACTTACAGGTACGTCCTTGCCTGCCCGCTGGTGGGGGGTCCCCCCCCCGGTGCCTGCCGCGGTCGGATTCAGGTCAGGGGCGATCAAAGGTGCGGGACTCCCCCCTCACGATCGCTCCTGGCCAATGACGGGCTTTCTCGGCTTCTGTAATGTAAAACGAAGCGGAGGAAGTGATGTCACTCTCCTCGAGCCGGTCTTTTCGTTCCGGTGCTGAGAAAAGAAGACATCCAAGTAAGTTTGCACCAACACTACACTAACAGTAGAACACGCAGGCACACTTGTCACCCCCCCCATCACCCCCAGTCACCCCCTGATCACCCCCCTGTACCCCCTGTCACACTGACACCAAAAGCAGTTTTTTTTTCTGATTATTGCATTGGTTTCAGTTTGTGACAGTTATAAGTGTTAGGGCAGTTAGGGTTAGCCCCCTTTAGGTATGGGGTACCCCCCCTTAGGTCTAGGGTACCCCCCTAACCCCCCTAATAAAGTTTTAACCCCGTGATCACCCCCGTCACCAGTGTCACTAAGCAATCGTTTTTCTGATCGCTGTATTAGTGACACAGGTGACGCTAGTTAGGGAGGTAAGTATATAGGTTCGCCGTCAGTGTTTTATAGCGACAGGGACCCTTATATACTACCTACTAAAGGTTTTAACCCCCTGATTGCCCCCTAGTTAACCCTTTCACCAGTGATCACCATATAATTGTTACGGGTGACACTGGTTAGTTAGTTTGTTTATTATAGTTTATTATAGTTTTAGGGCACCCGCCGTTTATTACCTTATAAAGGTTTAACCCCCTAATCGCCCGGCCGTGATATAAGTTACGTTTTTAGGGTCAGATAAGCTCTGCGTCGCCCCAGGCAGCGTCAGGTTAGCGCCAGTAAAACCTACGCACGCAGTACACACCTCCCTTAGTGCTATAGTCTCTGAACGGATCGATATCTGATCCGATCAGATCTATACTCCCCAGCAGTTTAGAGTCCCCCAAAAAAACGCAGTGTTAGCGGGATCAGCCCAGATACCTGCTAGCACCTGCGTTTTGCCCCTCGGCCCAGCCCAGCCCACCCAAGTGCAGTATCGATCGATAACTGTCACTTACAAAACACTAAGCACACATTACTGCAGCGTTCGCAGAGTCAGGCCTGATCCCTGCGATCGCTAACAGTTTTTTGGTAGCGTTTTGATACAGTCGCTGACAGTCAGGAGCTTTTTTGCCTGTGATTCTCACTAGTGTACCCCTAAATTTAGAGCCCAAAATGGCAAATCGAAGGTACACTAGTGAAGAGGCCTACACGTTTCTGAGCATGACAGATAGTGAAGAGGAAGTCACTCATCTGTCAGATTCAGGCTCAGAATACAATCCTGTAGAGGACAGCGGCTCCATGACAGATAGCTCTGACGACGGAGTTGTGGTCCCTGCTAAGGTCAGGCGTACCAGACCCCAATCTTCTCCTTCTGTCCTTGAAGTGCAAGAACCACAGGTCCCTCGTATGGAGCAGAGAAGTACTAGCGCCGCTATTCCTTCTGGTGAACTGGCAAGCACCAGCGGCCCAGTAAACCCTGGTCGTACATCCAGCACTGCAGTATCACGTGGTGACGTGGCGAGTCCCATAAGTGCAGTTCAGCTCGTGAGGTGGCAAGCACTAGTAGTGTCCCGCTGCCACCAAGAAGACGAACACAGGCCTGTTGTGCTCATAGTGCCCTTCCTGCTGCATTCGCCAATCTGAATTGGGTACCCACCACTTCTGCAGCACCCGTACTGCCCCCATTCACTAGTCAACCCGGAATTCAGGTGGAAACAGTTGATTTTACGCCACTGGATTTTTATACACTGTTTTTCACCGAAGATCTTTATAGATCTATTGTGGACCAAAGCAATTTATACGCTGGTCAACACATCGCCGCTAATCCCCAGTCCTCCCTTGCCAGAGATTGGAAACCAATTACGGTTTCCGAATTTAAACTCTTTCTTGGCCTTTCCCTTAACATGGGCATAAATAAAAAGAGTGAGTTGCGGTCATATTGGTTAACTGACCCACTTTACCATATGCCCGTGTTCTCTGCTTCCATGGCCAGGGCACGATACGAGCAGATTTTGCGGTTCATGCACTTCAACGACAATGAACTCTGTCGTCCTCGTGGAGACCCTGAATACGATCGGCTCTACAAAATTCGGCCCCTCGTAAACCACTTCAACCAGCGTTTTGCAGACTTGTTTACTCCCCATCAAGTTGTCTGCGTTGATGAGGGCCTCTTGACCCCCCCCTAGGGAAAGAGAGCCTTGACTGATGGGGGCATGGCCAGGTGCAGGACAAGATGGATGAGTGGTCACCAGGGATTGGTGGTTATGGGGGATGGGCTGGGCCTGAGCTCAGAAAAGTTTTGTTCCCAGGGAATTCTGGGTCTTTCGAGGAACGTGGCTGGAAGAGCTGAAGAGACCCTGTCCCTCCATCGTGGGTATCGAACTCCTGCAAGGTCAGATAGACTGGCTGTTTGCCCTCCTCTCCCCTGCGGTGCCTTCCTCTCCCCCCCCCCTCCGGGGGTCCCTGCTTCGGGGCCCCCCGGCTCCCGGAGGCGAACCCGTCTTCCATCCCGTTTAGCCCCATTCCTTCCAGGGCCACTTGCACGCTTGCCTTCCCTCCCCGCTCCCCCCAAAGCCACTGCTTGTCCGGGTGCCGGCTCTTCCCCGCCTAGGAGGCTCCATACACCTGCCCGCCGCCACCGGGGTTTCGCCCGGCGTGCTCCCTCCCAGCCAGTGTCCTCTGCAGCCCCGGTCTCTGCCAATTATCCCCGCTCTCGGAGCCCCAGAGCCGGAATGCCGCCCGCCCGGGCTCCTCCAGCGTTTTCCTGTGTCTGGACAGACAGGTGCTGCGGCGCTCCCCGCCCCATCCCTCACTCAAGTGTGCCCACAGCTGCTGTACCTGGTGCTGGCCCCGCTCCCCCGTCACGCGCGGGGGGGGGGGGCGCCGCGCAGTTCCGCTCGGCTGTCTCCTGCCAGGACAGCCCGTCCAAGGGCTCACCATCTGGGAGTCTGTGCTGGGTCCCCGCAGGCCGCCAGCTCACATCTCCGTGCGGGCAGTACTTTGGCTCTCCCAGCATCTGCGCTGCTGCCCCCAGTGGCTCATTCTCTCCCTGCGCCCAGCAGGGCGGGAGATTTGAATGTGCCAGCTCTCTTCTCAACCTATGCTGCTTAATCTGCTTCTCCCTGCACCCGGCTGGGTGGGAGATCCCACTGCACCCCATGCTGCCCACTCACTGCTCATGTCCCCTGACTGCACAGGTCCCCCTCCGCCCGGCTGGGCGGGGGGGCGGCCGCTCCACTCATGCCACACACCCCTACCAGGTGACGCATGTACACCAAAGTCTCCCTGCGCCCGGCTGGGCGGGATACAGTCCAGCTGCTCCGGCTGTCCTCCCCTCCTCGCGGACCCCTGCATACCCGCACCTCCCTGCGCCCGGCTGGGCGGGAGATTCCCACGGGCCGCCCGCCACCACAGCCCAGCCTCAGTCTGCTGCATGGTTTCGTCTCCCTGCGCCCGGCAGGACGGGAGATTTGAATGTGCCAGCTCTCTTCTCAACCTATGCTGCTTGATCTGCATCTCCCTGCACCCGGCTGGGTGGGAGATCCCACTGCATTCCATGCTGCCCACTCACCGCTTATGCCTCCTGACGGCACAGGTCCCCCTGCGCCCGGCTGGGCGGGAGATTCCCACGGGCCGCCCGCCACCACAGCCCAGCCTCAGTCTGTGCACGGTTTCGTCTCCCTGCGCCCGGCAGGACGGGAGATTTGAATGTGCCAGCTCTCTTCTCAACCTATGCTGCTTGATCTGCATCTCCCTGCACCCGGCTAGGTGGGAGATCCTACTGCATTCCATGCTGCCCACTCACCGCTTATGCCTCCTGACGGCACAGGTCCCCCTGCGCCCGGCTGGGCGGGGGACGGCCACTCCACTCATGCCACACACCTCTATCAGCTGACGCATGTACACCAAAGTCTCCCTGTGCCCGGCTGGGTGGGAAACGGTCAAGCTGCTCCGGCTGTCCTCGCGGACCCCTGCATACCCGCACCTCCCTGCGCCCGGCTGGGCGGGAGATTCCCGCGGCCGCCCAGCACCACAGCCCAGCCTTAGTCTGCTGCACGGTCTCATCTCCCTGCGCCCAGCAGGGCGGGAGATTCCTGCTCCAAGTCCTGGGATGTCGAATACCCCTGCCACAGATCCTCTGACGGGAGTCTGCGGTTGTTCTTGTGGCGGCTCTGCTGCAGTCCTTGGCCACCCAGGCTCCTCAGGGTCGGTGGTCGGACCTCAGCCCCTGGACCTCTCCTTCCGTCATCACCCTCCTGCCTCACCAAGCACCACCGTTCCTCTCAGAGATGCCCATCGCCGGCCCTTGCCACAGACGATGCTGCACCTGATGTTCCGCCTGGATCTGCTGCTGGTCGCCCTTCTTCAGCGCTGCCTCCGCGCATCTGTGAGTATGACTGACTTAATTTGGGGTAAGTCTAGTGATGTTTCCGTATCGGGCCCACCAGACGAACACAGCTACGGTAGCAAAATCGGTTCTGTCCCGCATGGGGGTTTCGGGTCCGGCGGTCGGTTCGGGTTCCAGCTCTGGTGGAGCTCTGTGGGCGGTCTCGCCTACTGGCACGCACCTGGCGTCGTGCATTTATTGATTTTCTTGCGCTTGTCCCTCCCGACCGGGAGACGATCCACGAATCTTGTCACGCCGCAGGGCGACAAATCCAATCAGCCTCCTCATACATTCAGGAACTGGCTTCAAGGGTTCTGGAGCTTACGCCTGAATGCTTTGTGAGTGGTTCCCGGAGTTGGCCGCATCTCTCTTTTGCTACTTAGACCTTATTTGGGGTTCCTATAAGGTTAACAGGGGCCAGTGTTGGTTTCACTACGACATCCAGTTTCGCAAAAAAAAAAAAAAAAAAAAAAAAAAAAAAAAGCTGGCTGTTCAATGAGAGCCACTGCAAATGGTGGTACACCGCGTGCCATTGTACGCACGAATGCGCACCCTGCCAGCAGATGTTTCCAGGCCGGGAGCCAAGCCTGACCTTTCTAAACTGGAGGATGCCAGTGAACGTCTTAGAGATGCTTCCCTGGCTAGACCGGTACCACCCCTTCATAGGGAGGCTTTGATCTTGAGGGACGGTTTGGACCGTGGTTTTTGGATACCCTTCACTCCTTCCGATGTGCCTACCATGGCGTCTAATTTGAAATCCTCTGTGCAATTTGAGTCCAAAACCTCCGGATGTCCCCCCCTCGGTGTGGTCCCAAAAAAGGCGGAGGGAAAATATCGCCTTATCCACCACCTGTCCTACCCTTCTGGCTCCTCGGTCAGTGATGGCATCTACAAGGAGGAATCCAGGGTTCACTATGCCTCTTTCGACAGGGTGGTTCACTTTATCAGGGCTGCCGGTCACTCAGCTTTTCTGTCCAAGGCGGACATTGCATCTGCCTTCCGCCTCCTCCCGGTCCACCCGGAGTGCTTCCACCTACTGGGCTGTTACTTTCAAGGATGCTACTTTTTTGACATGTGCCTTCCCATGGGCTGCGCCATTTCATGTTATTTTTTCGAGATCTTCAGGAGCTTCCCTGAATGGGTAGTTGTCCAGGGGGCTGGTTCCTATTCCGTGTTGCACTACTTAGACGACTTCCTTTTTGTAGGCCCAGCAGGCAGCGGTCATTGTCAGCAGCTCCTATCTGTTTTCAGGACACTTGCGAGCAGTGTTTCTATTCCGCTGTGGGTGTGGCTCTCCTTTCTCCAGTCCTACAATGGCTGGTTACGGGAGGAGGTGCCGAACTCGCAGCTGGAGCTATACACTGACGGGCAGGCTCTTGTGGTTTCGGCACCCCCCCCTCTTTTTACCAAGGGTCTGCCGAGTGTTGGCCGGCCTCATGGGCCCGCATGGATTGGTTACGCAACCTCAGACTGCTGGAGCTCTTCCCGATCATTGTCGCCGCCGAGCTTTGGGGCGAACGTTTGCGGGATAGCCAAGTGGTTTTCTGGTCCTTTCACATGAGCATGGTGCGGGTGGTTAACCGACAGTCAGCTAGCTCCCCTCCGGTTGCGTCGTTTTTTAGTTTTAAAATGCTTGCAGTTCATCATTTGTTTTAGAGCTAGGCATGCCCCTGGGATGGCTAACAATATCGCTGATGCTCTCGCTTACAGTTCGACCGCTTCTGCTCCCTGGCCCCGTCGGCTTCCCTGGAGGGCCTCCCCTGTCCGGCCCACTTGTGGAACCTTGTTTCCGATGTTTGCTAGACCTCTTTTGAGCGTCACTGTCTCCGCAGATGTGGGCGTCATACTGTCGGGTGTGGAACAAATGGGTCCAAGTATCGAGTGGTGAGTTATTATTTTCGCTTCAACATGACAGGCTCATGGATTTGTTTTCTTACCTTGTTCATTTGCTTCATAAAGGGTTTCCATGGTCTCGTCGTCCATGTCTGCATTGTCCTTTTGTTTTCAGCTTTTTGGGTGGGAAGACATAAAAAATAAAATATAAATAAATAAAAATAAACGGTTCCTGTCTGATGGATCCTACAGGGCTGGAGGCATGCTACCAATTCCCCTGATTCTCGGCACCTGGTATCCCTCCATATCCTCTCCGGTATCCTTTCCCCTTTGCCATCTGTGCCTCCTGTTTTAAATTGTTTCAGATTATTACCCGGCTCCGATCTGGATAGTTGGAGATTCCTTCATCTACTGGGCGGCTCGTCGATCGGAAGTTCGGAGCTATGGGAAGAATTTGGGATTCACCCATGATCTTGCCAGGATCCGCTGGCTTGGGCGCCTTGGGTTACGCTGGCATCAGGTTCTTCTGGAGTGTTTACGCCTTCGTGCACATGTTTCTGGCCCCATTGTCTTGATACTTCATGCTGGAGGGAATGACGTGGGCTATATACGTTCTGTGGATTTGATCTCCACTATCAAGTGAGACATTGCCCAGAGTTATGCAGCATATACTAATTTGATTCTCATTTGGTCAGAAATCGTGCCTCGCTTGTTATGGGCCCGGGTGTTTCTGGGCCCCCACCTGGAACGCTTTCGTCACAAGGTTAACGCCCAGGTCGCCAAGTTTGTTCGGTAGATTGGGGGGTTTGTGATTTGGAGGGTGCTAATGATGATCTGCTGAGATCGGATGGTGGTCACCTTAATGATATCGTTTTTGGATATCTTTAACCTTGGCCTTCAGCGTAGTGTAGAAAAGGCGCTGGCTGCGGTGGGGCGCCCATCAGTTATTCACTGACAGGCGGGTGGCGGTTTCTTGACCTTGCCAGCATAAAAGTGGCTGTAATGGGCTATGCCCTTGATGGAAATCGGAAGTAGGCGGTCTGTCCAGCACTTATGGTAAGGACAGGCCCCCCTCCTTTGGAATTGTGTGCTCACAGTACAACTGTGACTGGCACTGGTTTAAAGTGTTAACATGTTATGTGTTGGATTTTAATAAAGCTGTGGCCTTGCCCTTTCCAACCTAATGGTTGTAAGTGTGTTGATTTAATGGGGTGAAGGGGCAAGGGTGAAGGTTTCTATACATTATGGTATATTTAATTTGTACCGGGCCCATTGCGCCTCAGCAGTCATGAGGGCCTCTTGACCCCCCCCTAGGGAAAGAGAGCCTTGACTGATGGGGGCATGGCCAGGTGCAGGACAAGATGGATGAGTGGTCACCAGGGATTGGTGGTTATGGGGGATGGGCTGGGCCTGAGCTCAGAAAAGTTTTGTTCCCAGGGAATTCTGGGTCTTTCGAGGAACGTGGCTGGAAGAGCTGCCCACCCTCCCACCCCTTTTTTCTATGGTATGTCACAGCTTGCTGCGGTTTCTTGACCTTGCCAGCATAAAAGTGGCTGTAATGGGCTATGCCCTTGATGGAAATCGGAAGTAGGCGGTCTGTCCAGCACTTATGGTAAGGACAGGCCCCCCTCCTTTGGAATTGTGTGCTCACAGTACAACTGTGACTGGCACTGGTTTAAAGTGTTAACATGTTATGTGTTGGATTTTAATAAAGCTGTGGCCTTGCCCTTTCCAACCTAATGGTTGTAAGTGTGTTGATTTAATGGGGTGAAGGGGCAAGGGTGAAGGTTTCTATACATTATGGTATATTTAATTTGTACCGGGCCCATTGCGCCTCAGCAGTCATGAGTCCCTGATTAAATTTTCTGGCTGCTTGTCATTCAAACAGTATCTTCCCAGCAAGCGTGCCAGATACGGGGTCAAGATGTATAAGCTCTGTGACAGGGCCACAGGCTATACATGTAGCTTTATGGTTTATGAGGGCAAAGATAGTCACGTAGAGCCGACAAACTGCCCTGACTACATAGGAAGCGCTGGCAAGATAGTGTGGCACTTGGTGTCACCCTTATTCGGAAAGGGGTACCATTTATATGTGGACAATTATTGCATGAGCGTGCCACTTTTTAGTCACCTTTTTGATCATCAAATTGGAGTATGTGGCACCGTGCGACCTAATCGCCGGGGCTTTCCCCTGCGGCTTGTAGATTCCTGTCTTAGGCTGGGGGAGAGAGCCTGTTTGCAGTGTAATAATTTGCTCGCTATGAAGTGGAGGAACAATAAGAATGTTTTCGTTCTTACCTCCCTTCATGCAGACACGATGGTCCAAATTACTACGGCGACTGGTGTTGTGGAGAAACCCCTCTGTGTCCACGAATATAACCAAAATATGGGAGGGGTGGACCTCAACAACCAGTTGTTGGCGCCGTACCTAATTGCCCGTAAGGCCAGACGCTGGTACAAAAAAAGTGTCTGTATACTTATTTCAATTGGGTTTGCTGAACGCTCATGTGCTATACAGAGCTTCAGGACGGACTGGATCCTTCCTTAAATTCCAGGAAGAGATCGTCAGACGGTGCTCCAACTCACCTTCCCCAACCAAATGCAGTAAGCCGGCTGCATGAGGGGCATTTTCCTTATGTCCTCCAGAGTACCCCTACCCAATGAGCCCCCCAAAGAAAATGTCGTGCCTGCAGAAAGCGCGGATTTAGGCGTGACACCCGGTATTATTGTCCCTCCTGTCCTGGCAATCCTGGTCTTTGCATTGGTGAATGTTTTGAGCGCTACCATACACTAGTTGAGTTTTAGCGTAGGGTACAGCATTGCACAGACTAGGACACACTTTCACAGGGTCTCCCAAGATGCCATCGCATTTTGAGAGACCCAAACTTGGAACCGTTACAGTTTTAAAAGTTACAGTTATAAAAAAAAATGTAAAAAAAAAAGTAAAAAAAAAAAAAAATACACAAAAAAAATATAAAATAAAAAAACCAAAAATAGTTGTCGTTTTATTGTTCTCTCTCTCTCTCTCTATTTTCTCTCTATTGTTCTGCTCTTTTTTTACTGTATTCTATTCTGCAATGTTTTATTGTTATGTTTTATCATGTTTGCTTTTCAGGTATGTAATTTTTTTATAGTTTACTGTGTTTTAACCATTTTTTTGTTTTCAGGTACGCCATTCAGCTGCAGCGCGGATTTATTTATCTTGACAGCAACAGCGTTTGCTCCCACGATACATAAAGCCGTGACTCCAGCGCTGTCGGAGGTGATTTCACCACCACAGTTACATACTTCAGCATATAAGCCGAAGCGTGGGGGCAGCAGTGGGTGGAGGAGCGATTTGCTCCTACCTTTTGCGGGAGGATGCCCCCATGCTTCGGCATATATAAACGGTGCATGTATGCCCATCATTAGAAGTGGGTGGATGAAGGGAGGTATTCTAATAGTGGGCATACCCACCGATCAATATCTTTTTTTCGTTCAGCCCACAGGCTGCATGAAAAAAAAGTTTACAATATATGCCCAACAAGGACCAGCAACATACTGGTATGTTGCTGGACTTTGAGTGGTTATAGCAGAATGATGCCTGCAGGTTTAGGTATCATCTTGGTATCATTCTTTTCAGCCAGCGGTCGGCTTTCATGTAAAAGCAATCCTAGCGGCTAATTAGCCTCTAGACTGCTTTTACAAGCAGTGGGAGGGAATGAACCCCCCCCCCCCCACCGTCTTCCATGTTTTTTTCTGGCTCTCCTGTCCCAACAGGGAACCTGAGAATGCAGCCGGTGATTCAGCCAGCTGACCATAGAGCTGATCAGAGACCAGAATGGCTCCAAACATCTCTATGGCCTAAGAAACCGGAAGCTATGAGCATTTCATGACTTAGATTTTGCCAGATGTAAACAGCGCCATTGGGAAATTGGGAAAGCATTTTATCACACCGATCTTGGTGTGGTCAGATGCTTTGAGGGCAGAGGAGAGATCTAGGGTCTAATAGACCCCAATTTTTTCAAAAAAGAGTACCTGTCGCTACCTATTGCTTTTATAGGGGATATTTACATTCCCTGAGATAACAATAAAAATAATTTAAAAAAATTAAAATGAAAGGAACAGTTTAAAAATAAGATAAAAAAGCAAAAAAATAATAAAGAAAAAAAAAAAAAGCACCGCTGTCCCCCCTGCTCTCGCGCAAAGGCGAACGCAAGCGTCGGTCTGGCGTCAAATGTAAACAGCAATTGCACCATGCATGTGAGGTATCACCGCGAAGGTCAGATCGAGGGCAGTAATTTTAGCAGGAGACCTCCTCTGTAAATCTAAAGTGGTAACCTATAAAGGCTTTTGGAATACAAGGATTCGGAGAGAGGAATGGGTCAGAAAAAGTGGCACTTTATGCTGATGATGTGCTGATTTTTCTTGGGGACACGGGACTGTCCCTTGAAAAGGCAATACAATTAGTGGAAAGATTTGGGAGGACATCGGGCCTGGTGGTTAATTGGGAAAAATCAACACTGCTCCCACTAGACTCAACATGTAATAGTCGAAGGGGAGGTATGCCGAGATTGAGGGTAGTGGAGAAGATGCGCTATCTGGGTATAGTCATTTCAACTGACACAATATATAGGGGATAATTTAGTCCCTCTATTGGAAAAATTTAGATTGAAAAGTGCAATTTGGTGCCAACTCCCGTTATCCCTGGCAGGTAGAGTTAATTTGATCAAGATGGTCTGGATGCCACAATTATTATATGTACTCCACAACTCCCCAGTCTGGATTGGGAAGAGCTGGTTTCTAAAAATAAACACCTTATTTAGAGAATTAATATGGAAGAAAGGGCAGGCAAGGATCAAACTACAAAAGCTTCAGCGCCCTGTTGGGGAAGGGGGACTGTCAGTACCACATCCCTATAGTTACTTCCTGGCGGCACAACTACAACACCTAGGAGTCTGCGAATATCAGGGCCTGTTGAATTCCAATGCAAAACTTATGATGCATGATTCCACACACGGGTCCCTGGCAGAGGCACTAAAGGCTGGGATATTTCAGGAGGGGCCTCCAACATATAGACTGATCAGTAAAGTCTGGCAAGCTACTAAGAGGATTATGGGTTATGGAGGTCATACTGAATTCTCGCCCATATGGAACAATAGGGGGCTGAGGGAGTTAACATTGGAAAAAAACTGGATATGGGTCCGCCATGGAATACGTAGACTGGCACAGGTATATGAGGGTAAAAACTTGAAACCTTTCATTGAACTAAGGCGTGAATATGAGTTTCCAAATAATACTTTTTACACTTATTTGCAGATCAGGCATGCACTTAACAGTCAATTCAGGAATTGCCCATTAGAATGGTGCAATGCACCTCTTTTAAACAAAATTATTAGAGCAAATACCACTAAGGGTCTGATAGCAATAATAAGCGGACAAATTTCTGGAAGACTGCTGGATCTGCAAACGACTCTGGATATCAGGGAAAGGTGGACGGGTGAGGTGGGGGAGATTACGGACAGCCAGTGGAAGGGAATTTTGAAGGCTAGCCCATTGGTGTCGGTCTCCCCATCGCAACAGGCGTCGCACCTTTTTCTGATACACAGGGCTTATTATACCCCTAAGAGATTATTTAGGTTTGGTCGCAGACAGGATGATAAATGTCCTAGATGCTTGGATACTGGCGACCTAATACACATGGTATGGAGATGCCCAAGGCTGGCGAGATATTGGTCGGGGATAATTAGGATTATAGAAATTAGGTTTAAAACTAAGCTGAAGCAGGAGGCCAGGGTATGTATCCTTGGCCTGCTAGGGGAAAGTGCGGAGTGCAATAATAAGAAAATCGCTATAGGAAGGTGCCTTTATCAAGCTAGGAAATTAATAGCACAGTCCTGGCTATCCATCACTCCCCCAACTATAGAAGACTGGCTTAGGACAGTGGACAAGCTAGTTTGGACAGAAAAAACAGTCTATATTAGGAGAAGTAGCTACGATAAATTTACCAATATTTGGAGTCCCTGGCTGCAGTGGTCGGGTACAGCCCCCTGACCTGGACTCAACTTGAAAAGAGCCTAAGGTCTTGGATTACCATCTAGCATAGCATAGAGGTAAAGGAGAACCAGTGAAACGAGGTTTAACAGCAGATGTGATGTTAGCATAAAATGATGTTCAGGCAACGTTTTAATATAGCTTGGTGATAAGGGAGGATGGGAGGGAGTGGGTTGGGGGGGGGGGGATAGGAGGTTTAGAGTGCAAAGTATCTTTGTATAACTTGTGTTGTATGGATAATCTCCATAAGTTGATGTGAAAGTCAAAAGTTTTTTTTTATTCTTCTTATTCTCCCTTGTAACAAGAAAAATCGAATAAAGAGTATTGAATTAAAAAAAAAAAAAAATAACATAAAAAAGCAAAAAAATAATAAAGAAAAAAAAAAAGCACCGCTGTCCCCCCCTGCTCTCGCGCAAAGACGAACGCAAGCGTCGGTCTGGCGTCAAATGTAAACAGCAATTGCACCATGCATGTGAGGTATCACCGCGAAGGTCAGATCGAGGGCAGTAATTTTAGCAGTAGACCTCCTCTGTAAATCTAAAGTGGTAACCTATAAAGGCTTTTAAAAATGTATCTAGTTTGTCGCCACTGCACGTTTGTGCGCAATTTTAAAGCATGTCATGTTTGGTATCCATGTACTCGGCCTAAGATCATCTTTTTTATTTCATCAAACATTTGGGCAATATAGTGTGTTGTAGTGCATTAAAATTTAAAAAAGTGTGTTTTTTCCCAAAAAAATGCGTTTGAAAAATCGCTGCGCAAATACTGTGTGAAAAAAAAAATGAAACACCCACCATTTTAATCTGTAGGGCATTTGCTTTAAAAAATATATAATGTTTGGGGGTTCAAAGTAATTTTCTTGCAAAAAAAAATTTTTTTTCATGTAAACAAAAAGTGTCAGAAAGGGCTTTGTCTTCAAGTGGTTAGAAGAATGGGTGATGTGTGACATAAGCTTCTAAATGTTGTGCATAAAATGCCAGGACAGTTCAAAACCCCTCCAAATGACCCCATTTTGGAAAGTAGACACCCCAAGCTATTTGCTGAGAGGCATTTCGAGTCCATGGAATATTTTATATTGTGACACAAGTTGCGGGAAAAAGCCATTTTTTTTTTTTTTTGCACAAAGTTGTCATTAAATGATATATTTGTCATGAAGATCCTGCCAGTAACTGGCGATCCAAGCGCACGGAAACACGGCCACGGGTCCCACTGCGCATGCGCGCGCGTTCACAGGTGCGGGCACGCACGGGCACACGCGCGCGCACTCCCGCTGGTGTCAGGCGGGCTATTTAAACCGATCCTTCACACACCATCCCCGCTGTCTGCTCTACAGCGTTCTGTGTGTGTAACCTGATCTGATCTGAGTATCCTGCTATCTGACCCGGCTTCCTGTTTGACCATCCTGCTATCCGCCTGCACCAGACCCTCTTGGCTTGCCTGACCATCCCTCTGTGTTATCCCTGGTACCTCTGCTGTCCGACCGATACCGACCACTGGCATGTTGACCTACCTGCTATCTGTTCCAGTCCAGTGTTCCAGTCTACTACCTGCTGCTTGTTCCTGGTTCCAATCCGGTGTTCCAAGCTACTACCTGCTGTCTGTTCCAGTCCAGTGTTCCAGTCTACTACCTGCTGCTTGTTCCTGGTTCCAATCCGGTGTTCCAGGCTACTACCTGCTGTCTGTTCCAGTCCAGCGTTCCAGTCTACTACCTGCTGCTTGTTCCTCGTTCCAGTCCGGTGTTCCAGTCTACTACCTGCTGTCTGTTCCAGTCCAGCGTTCCAGTCTACTACCTTCTGCTTGTTCTTGGTTCCAGTCCGGTGTTCCAGGCTACTACCTGCTGTCTGTTCCAGTCCAGCGTTCCAGTCTACTACCTGCTGCTTGTTCCTGGTTCCAGTCCGGTGTTCCAGGCTACTACTTGCTGTCTGTTCCAGTCCAGCGTTCCAGTCTACTACCTGCTGCTTGTTCCTGGTTCCAGTCCGGTGTTCCAGGCTACTACCTGCTGTCTGTTCCAGTCCAGCGTTCCAGTCTACTACCTGCTGCTTGTTCCTGGTTCCAGTTCGGTGTTCCAGGCTACTACCTGCTGTCTGTTCCAGTCCAGCGTTCCAGTCTACTACCTTCTGCTTGTTCTTGGTTCCAGTCTGGTGTTCCAGGCTACTACCTGCTGTCTGTTCCAGTCCAGCGTTCCAGTCTACTACCTGCTGCTTGTTCCTGGTTCCAGTCCGGTGTTCCAGGCTACTACCTGCTGTCTGTTCCAGTCCAGCGTTCCAGTCTACTACCTGCTGCTTGTTCCTGGTTCCAGTCCAGCGTTCCAGTCTACTGCCCGCTGTCTGTTCCAGTTCAGCATTCCAGGCTCTTACCTGCTGGGTTCCGGGTCCTTCCTGCATTCCAGTCTCTGTCTTCAGTCTGCTCTTTGACTTCGGATTCCGGAGGGTGCCACCACTAAAGAACCCCTACGACTGTGGATCCTGCCAGGCACCCATACCACTCCTCACTCCTGGCCCTCTGTCTCCATTCCAGGGGAACGACAGTGGGAGCTGTAAGGGAGGTCTTTCTCTGCACTTCAGGCTCAAAACCTACCAGGTACGTGACAGTAGCAGACAGCCATGTCTGAGCCTGAGCAGGGAACGTCTCCCATGGAGGAACTTTGTGCACACCTGGCAGGATTAACTGAAGCAGTCAAGAATCTGCAGCAAGGATACACCAGGTTGGAGGAACGAGTGCTAACTTTGTCTAATCCCATTGGGGTCCAGGGGGCTCCTTCTGCTCCTGCTCCTTCAGTCGGGCCTTCCTCAACGGTGATGATGCTCCCTCCAGAAACCAAGGTTCCTACACCCAAACGTTTCTCCGGAGATCGCCATAAGTTCAGGGCCTTCCGCAACTCCTGTGAACTATTTTTCGCCCTTCAGCCACGTACCTTTTCCCTGGAGGCTGCCAAGGTGGGCTACGTAATTTCTCTGCTTTCTGGTGACCCCCAGACCTGGGCCCATCGCCTCTTGGAGCAAAAGGATATATCCTTAACCAATCTCTCCACCTTCTTTGACGCTTTGGGTCAGTTGTATGATGACCCCCAGCTGTCTGTAACTGCAGAGACTGTTCTGCATACCCTTCAACAGGGTCGCAGGGCAGCAGAGGACTATGTGGCTGAATTCAGGAAGTGGAGTGCGGACACTAATTGGAATGATGCGGCTCTCCACTATCAGTTTCGGATGGGACTATCTGAATCTCTGAAGGATGAGTTGGCCAGGGTGGGTACACCACTGACTTTAAATGCCTTAATCGATCTAGCCATTCAGATCGATCGATGCCTACGTGAGCGTAGGTCTGAGAGAGCGATGGGATCTTCTCGTCCAACTTGGGTTACCCCTAAGGTTCCCCATCACTCATCACCAACATCACCTGTCCCCACGTTTAACCGATCTGAGCCAATGCAAGTAGGAGTCCTGCGGCCTTCTCTCACCCAGGAGGAACGACAACGTTGTCGAGCAAATAATTTGTGCCTGTATTGCGGGGAACCTGGGCACTATGTCAGGAACTGTCCCATCAAACTCCGTAAGTGCTTATCCTTGTCCACGGACTATGTTGCACCTCTGGCTAAAAATACCACTCACCTCGCTCTCTCTCTCCTGCTACAGCTTCCAGGAAGGACTTTGCAAATAACCGCCATTATTGCTTCCGGAGCCTGCAGCTGTTTCATGGATTCTCTTTTTGCTACCCAACACCAGATACCTCTGTTGCCTAAAGCCCACGAGTTCTCCATCCATCTAGCTGATGGAACCGCTATCAAATCTGGACCTGTTACTCAAGAGACTATCCCAATACCCGTCTCCATTTCCAACGTCCATCAAGAACAGCTACGCCTGGATATTATCACTTCACCACTGTTTCCCATAATCCTCGGCATGCCATGGTTACAGGCTCATAATCCGGACATTAATTGGGTAACGGGTGAGGTTACCTTTCCTTCCTCTTATTGTCAGCAGTTCTGCAGAACTCAGAATGCCCAGGAAGACCCAACTCTGCTCTGCCTAGATACAGACCCTAGTCTACATCCGTCCATCCCTTCTGCATATCATGACTTTTTGGACGTACCGTATTTATCTGCATATAACACGCACAGGCGTATAACACGCACATTCATTTTAAGAGGAAAGTTTCAGGAAAAAACTTACATTTTAAATAAGGAACTCTGAAGCAAAATAAGGGTCAGTGCCCATCTGCAGCCTCACCATTGCCATCAATGCAGCCTAATTAATGCCCACCTGCAGCCTCACAAGTGCCATCAATGCAGCCTTATTAGTCCACATCAATGCAGCCTCACCATTGCCATCAATGCAGCAGCCTCACCATTGCCATCAATGCAGCAGCCTTGCCATTGCCATAAATGCAGCAGCCTCGCCATTGCCATCTATTGACTTCCTATTACAGAGGCCACCAAGTAAACAGGAGATTCTCACTGTATGTAATCTGACAGCACTCCCCCCCCCCCCAGTTGCCTCCGAGGCAGCTGAAATTGAAGTATTGGCGTAACACGCACACGCTATTTGCACCCAATTTTCATGGTGAAAAAGTGAGTGTTATACGCCAATAAATACAGTATTTAGCAAGCAGAGGGCCGAGGTGTTACCCCCTCACCGGGCCTATGACTGTCCCATCGAATTACTTCCCGGTGCTGAAATTCCTTTTGGAAGAATCTTTCCTTTAACTGAAGTGGAACAAGGGGCTTTGAAAGAATACATTGATGAGAACCTTAAAAGGGGCTTCATTCGTCCATCCACGTCTCCCGCAGGTGCAGGCATCTTCTTTGTGCAGAAGAAAGATAAGACTCTCAGACCTTGTGTGGATTACCGCAAACTAAATAAGATCACTGTGAAGAATAGGTACCCTCTCCCCCTGGTGCCAGAGTTGTTCCAAAGACTGGGAACGGCCACCATATTCACCAAACTTGATCTCCGCAGGGCCTACAATTTAGTTCGTATTAGGGACGGAGACGAATGGAAGACCGCCTTTCGTACCCGCTATGGACACTTTGAGTACCTCGTGATGCCGTTTGGCCTGTGCAATGCCCCTGCCACATTTCAGTACTTTAGCAATGATGTGTTACGTGACTTTCTAGACCTGTTTGTTATCGTCTATTTTTTCTTGTTCCCTTGAATCCCATCGCAGGCACGTCAGAAGTGTGTTGGGCCGGCTTCGACAACATGGTCTATATGCAAAGGCTGAAAAATGTGAATTTGAACAGGAAAGTATTCCATTTTTGGGGTTAGTCATTTCCAGTAAGGGCATTAAGATGGACCCTCAAAAGGTCACTGCAGTCTTAGATTGGCCAGTCCCGACAGACAAGAAAGGAATCCAATGATTTGTTGGATTCGCTAACTTCTACCGTAAATTTATTAAGGGGTTCTCAGCTATTATTTCACCCATCACCCAACTAAGGTACACGCTTCCATTCCTGAATTCAGCCATACGCTTCCATTGGTCTGCTGAAGCCCAAAAAGCTTTTGAGACTCTCAAGGGTCTTTTTACCTCCGCCTCTGTACTCAAGCATCCAGATTCCTCTCTGCCAGTGGACGCATCTGAAATTGCAGTAGGGGCAGTGCTATCCCAAAGACAGGGAACTAAGACCCTGCTGCATCCTGTTTCCTTCTTTTCTAGTAAATTGTCCACGGCAGAGAGAAATTATGATGTAGGTGACAGAGAGTTGTTGGCAATCAAGTCAGCATTAGAGGAGTGGCGCTATCTGTTGGAGGGTGCCGCTCATCCAGTCCTAAACTTTACAGGTCATAAGAACCTGGAGTATTTGAGATTACACCCCAAAATACATTCTGTTGCTTCTCCTGAGTATGGGGATACCACATGTTTAGGACTTTTTGGGAGCCTAGCCGCGTACGGGACCCCGAAAACCAAGCACCGCCTTCAGGCTTTCTAAGGGCGTAAATTTTTGATTTCACTCTTCACTTCCTATCACAGTTTCGGAGGCCATGGAATGCCCAGATGGCACAAACCCCCCCCCAAATGACCCTATTTTAGAAAATAGACACCCCATTTTCAAAAACAAATGAGACCTGCAAAATACTCACCATGCCTCTCAGCAAATAGCTTGGGGTGTCTACTTTCCAAAATGGGGTCATTTTGGGGGGTTTTGTGCTATTTTGGCATTTTATGGCCTTCAAAACTGTGATAGGTAGTGAGGAGTGAAATCAAAAATTTACGCCCTTAGAAATCCTGAAGGCGGCGAATGGATTTCGGGGCCCCGTATGAAGCTAGGCTCCCAAAAAGTCCCACACATGTGGTATCCCCGTACTCAGGAGAAGCAGTAGAATGTATTTGGGGTGTAATTCCACATATGCCCATGGCATGTTTGAGCAATATATCATTTAGTGACAACTTTGTGCAAAAAAAAAAAATTGTCACTTTCCCGCAACTTGTGTCAAAATATAAAATGTTCCATGGACTCAACATGCCTCTCAGCAAATAGCTTGGGGTGTCTACTTTCCAAAATGGGGTCATTTGGGGGCGTTTTGTGCCATCTGGGCATTTTATAGCCTTCAAAACTGTGATAGGTAGTGAGGAGTGAAATCAAAACTTTACGCCCTTAGAAATCCTGAAGGCGGTGCTTGGTTTTCGGGGCCCCGTACGCGGCTAGGCTCCCAAAAAGTCCCACACATGTGGTATCCCCGTACTCAGGAGAATCAGCAGAATGTATTTTGGGGTGCAATTCCACATATGCCCATGGCCTGTGTGAGCAATATATCATTTAGTGACAACTTTGTGCAAAAAAATAAAAGTTTGTCATTTTCCTGCAACTTGTGGCAAAATATAAAATATTCCATGGACTCAACATGCCTCTCAGCAAATAGCTTGGGGTGTCTACTTTCCAAAATGGGGTAATTTCGGGGGGGGGTTGTGCCATCTTGCCATTTTATGGCCTTCAAAACTGTGATAGGTAGTGAGGAGTGAAATCAAAAATTTACGCCCTTAGAATTCCTGAAGGCGGTGCTTGGTTTTCGGGGCCCCTTACGTGGCTAGGCTCCCAAAAAGTCCTAAACATGTGGTATCTCCGTACTCAGGAGAAGCAGCAGAATGTATTTTGTGGTGTAATTTCACATATGCCCATGGCATGTTTGAGCAATATATCATTTAGTGACAACTTTGTGCAAAAAAAAAAAAAAATTGTCACTTTCCCGCAACTTGTGTCAAAATCTAAAATATTCCATGGACTCAACATGCCTCTCAGCAAATAGCTTGGGGTGTCTACTTTCCAAAATGGGGTCAATTGGGGGGGTTTTGTGCCATCTTGGCATTTTATGGCCTTCAAAACTGTGATAGGTAGTGAGGAGTAAAATCAAAAATTTACGCCCTTAGAAATCCTGAAGGCGGTGCTTGGATTTCGGGGCCCGGTACGCAGCTAGGCTCCCAAAAAGTCCCACACATGTGGTATCCCCATACTCAGGAGAAGCAGCTAAATTTATTTTGGGATGCAATTCCACATATGCCCATGGCCTGTGTGAGCAATATATCATTTAGTGACAACTTTGTGCAAAAAAAAAAAAAAATTGTCACCTTCCCGCAGCTTGTGTCAAAAAATAAAATATTCCATGGACTCAACATGCCTCTCAGCAAATAGCTTGGGGTGTCTACTTTCCAAAATGGGGTCATTTGGGGGGGTTTTATGCCATCTGTGCATTTTATGGCCTTCAAAACTGTGATAGGTAGTGAGGAGTGAAATCAAAAATTTACGCCCTTAGAAATCCTGAAGGCAGTGATTGGTTTTCGGGGCCCCGAACGCGGCTAGGCTCCCAAAAAGTCCCACACATGTGGTATCCCCATACTCAAGAGAAGCAGCTGAATGTATTTTGGGGTGCAATTCCACATATGCCCATGGCCTGTGTGAGCAATATATCATTTAGTGACAACTTTTTGTAAATTTTTTGTCATTATTCAATCACTTGGGACAAAAAAAAAAATATTCAATGGGCTCAACATGCCTCTCAGCAATTTCCTTGGGGTGTCTACTTTCCAAAATGGGGTCATTTGGGGGGGGGGTTTGTACTGCCCTGCCATTTTAGCACCTCAAGAAATGACATAGGCAGTCATAAACTAAAAGCTGTGTAAATTCCAGAAAATGTACCCTAGTTTGTAGACCCTATAACTTTTGCGCAAACCAATAAATATATACGCTTATTGACATTTTTTTACCAAAGACATGTGGCTGAATACATTTTGGCCTAAATGTATGTCTAAAATTGAGGTTATTGGATTTTTTTTATAACAAAAAGTAGAAAATATAATTTTTTTTTAAATTTTGGGTCTTTTTCCGTTTATAGCGCAAAAAATAAAAACGGCAGAGGTGATCAAATACCATCAAAAGAAAGCTCTATTTGTGGGAAGAAAAGGATGCAAATTTTGTTTGGGTACAGCATTGCATGACCGCGCAATTAGCAGTTAAAGCGACGCAGTGCCAAATTGTAAAAAGTGCTCTGGTCAGGAAGAGGGTAAATCCTTCCGGGGCTGAAGTGGTTAATCACACAAACGTGTACTACACATCCATCAACTCACTCAACATTACAGATTTCTGAAGCCGCAGCTGAACTACTTCCAAGGTATTTTTATTCTGGGGTCTCGTACCTCTAGACATCAAAAGTACCTCCCAAAGGAATACACCTTACTGTACCCTCTGACCATATCTGCCAATCTTTAAGGGGTCTCATGTCCGGAGCCCCAAACCAGATCTCATGTGAAGTGCAGCTGTCTGACTGGTGTGGAGCCTCATTTTTTTCCTCCAACACATGGACCAACATTACCCATGACGATTCAAATCGCTTATGATGGTCCCTGCGTCCAGGGCACCCTTGAACTAGTTTTCGGATCAGTACTGCTTAGTGACTATTTTTACAGTACTGGCACCCGGCGTTTTCTGATTATTTTACACGGCCTCCCGGTGTGCTAGCGTACTAATCCTCACATTTACATGCTCTACAACCGGTTATCGGCAGCCCTATAAATGTGTTGTCAGACAAACTACAAAGCACCATGAAATCCTCCACTATTCAAAACAATCTTATGGCTTCTATCTGTACCTAGATATTACAACAAAAACTTGGATGCCTCCTGTTTGCTCTCTACCCAAAATTGTATTACAGTATAAACCTTAATTTAATTTAAAAATAAAAATGATTTTGCCCTTCCAAACACGAGTCAAAAGATCCCAAGCCCCTCCCACCAACTTTCTGTTGCACACCTGAGTAGGAAGAGGGAGGGGGAGGGAAAGCCTTGAATAGCTTCATATTTTGTCTATCAAGACTATAGAAAAGTCTATGGCTAACATCAACAAATAAAAACTTTTGTCCAGGAGTGGGTGGAATAAACCCCCATATTGCAAATGGGAGGGAATCCCCTTTGACTCACATATCCTCTGGGAAGTCAAACCACAAGTTTTGAGACTGAAATACCACACAACAGTGTAACAAAAGCCAAAAACTGAAACTCCTGCAAAAAGACGACTAAAGGAGTTCAACCAAAATCTTTTCCCTTCCACTGCAGGCAACAAACAAAACAAACATTAACACATGAAATTTAGTTGTTGATCGAGATTTCTTTACTAGAAACATAAATGATTCTACTGGAAATAGAATTCAGTACAAAACCAGAGATATTTCGCTCGAGACTAAAATCAGCAGAAACAAAAAGGCAGTTGCAGCAATCAAAAATCGGTCCACGGCAAAATGGTGAATGAAACCCGGACTACAGAAAAATGGCCGACATTAACAAATGACAAGACAAACCAGGATTTCTTCCTACAAAAACTGACTATACAATTGAGACACCAATTTTAACACTTATCCCTAGACAAACAATATAGGCTATGTCAATTAGGACCTATACTGAAATATAGGCATAGTTAACTAAACAATATTGGGTGGCACAGTGGTCTAGTGGTTAGCACCCCCGCCCAGCAGCAAAAAGGGAAGCTGACTTGAATTCCAACCATGACACCACCCGCCCGGTCTCTGCATGTCCTCCCTGCGCCTGCGTGGGTCTCCTCCGGGCACTCCGGTTTCCTCCCACACTCCAAAGACATACTGGCAGGCCACTTGGCCTCCATCCATAATTGGCACTAGTACATGAATGCAAACCGGGGACCCCCGGACTGCGGGCTCCCCGAGGGCAGGGACCGTCGTGAGCATGCGATGCATGTGTGGAGCCCTGCGCAAACCGATGGCGCTATATGGGTACCTTTAAACAAATATGAGCATCTCAATGAGACACAATGCACAGGGACAACAGCAGACACACACCCACACTCACTTAGGCCGAACTGGATGGACTGGTGTCTCCACCCAACCCCACCAACCATGCAATTATGTAATATATCCAAAACGCCAAAGTTACATAAAACATGAAATAAAACGTCTTAAACAATACACTCTTGTCACAAATACAACACAATATTTGACTCTGAGAGTTAGAAAGTCAACAGAACTCCCCCCATGCTATTACCTAGAAACCTGAGACACCCCCCCCCCCCCCCCCCGGGTGTAAACAGCTCCTATTGTGATGTCACAACAATGCATGGGCACTTGGATATGCGACAGGCATTTCAACTTGAAACCAATATTCAATACAGAAAACGCAATAGTTTCCTTGAAAAGTATGTAAACAGTACAAAAATAGAATTCACAAAATGGGCCTAGAAGCCAGATTGTAGCTTATAGCACATGGCTTTGCACACACAAAGGAATACACAATGGAGCAGCTTCCCCTGTAGGAAGGCCCACAGGTCTTCGAAATGGCCGCTGATGCACATGGTGACCACAACAAAAGCCAGACCCCAACAAAATGGCCCATTTTCCCACCAAATCCAATACAAAGATGGATAAACATTTCAAAGTTCACACACAAAGGAATAGAAAATGGCCGACCGCAGTCACATGGTAGACAACAACAAAAGGAAATAGCAGACAACAACAAAAGGAAATAGCAGACAACAACAAAAGGAAATAGCAGACAAAAAACATTTTCCTGCCAAAACCAAAAATTTCTCCCCAACAAATTACACATTTGAGATACTAAATGAACACTTAGACAAACATTTAAAAGTGTTAAAGTTACAAAAAAGCACAACTTAGGAACACATGGTAGATGAAATCTGGACCACACTAAAAACACAAGCACACGGCTGAGACATACCCTCTTCTGAAACTCAGTTCACATCAGCTTTCACAGGAACAAGACATTTGAGAAATACAGACAGTGAATGCTTGCATGTTCTTTTCATCTCAAAACAAAACCTTACTATTGTCCACAGGGAGCAGCCAACTTTTCACCATTGTAAAATGCTTGGCCCCTCCTCCCCCGGTAAAACTCATAGCATCTTTACAAGCAGATTCAGCTACTTACAAAACTGCTCAGAACACACACACATTGCAGGCTGCAAATGATCATACATTTCTATTTCTCATATACTTATTACACAACTACACAACATACAGTTACTTACACATTGCACACAGTCTCCTTGCACAAACATTTGAGATACAAATCACACACACACACACACAGGCACACACCAGACATACGATCAAACTTTCAGCATTATTTCAAACGACGAAAAATTTGTTCTTTTCGCGAAGCAGAGCCTCCCCAACACATCTTAATGATCCGATTCTGAAGGAGGTTCTGTTCACTCCTACCTGGCTCGCCAAGCTGACAGCGAAATTTGGCTATACGCAGAGCACACAGCCAAATCTCCTGTTTCTAACAATAATAACAATTTTGTCTAATGATATAAATGCATCTCACCTTTTGATCGTATGCCATCCTCTGGTGTGTGCCCCATCCTCACAAATAGACACAACACATGCTTACGGTACTAGTTCCAACATTCCTCTGCCAGCCAGCCTCCTCTCAGCTGCGAGTCAGCCACTTTATTAGCATATCAAAAGGAAGTCCCAAAGCTCTAGGGTTGGGCTTCCAACAGCCAAACACCTCTTACAAAGCTTGTAACCTCACAAGAAATGGACACAGGATATGACCTCACAGGATGTGAATGACCATATAAGGATTTAACAACACAACACAAAACAACCACCAATTACTACAGGAGATGATACAATATACAAGAACCAAATACGATGACTAGAGTTCCTCGTGGATGGGAGATTATCTGCAGGTGTATGTCATGGCACCCCAAACATGTTGATCAGGCATACTGGGGTGACAAGAGGAAACAACCACTAAATCAATAATGTCTTTGCAGAACGAACACACCCCCACCAGACGATCGTTCTGTGCATTGCACAGGGGCCCTTTGCTGGCGGACATGTCCTCTCTCCGGAAACACCTCTCTCCAAACACCAGGAAGTTTTCCACTACCTAACAGTAATAATAAAAATGATATCGCGCTTGAAAATCTATCACCTCAAAATAAAGTGCATACAATAAAATAATTGAAAATTCCTAAAAGTGCAGTATCCAAAAGTGCTCCATAGTGCAATAAATAATCAACAAAGGTGCTTTGTGCATCAAAATACCATAAGGAATAAATAAAAATTAATAAAAAGTTCGTATTGTGCATCAATGTTCAAAGTCTATTTTGTGCTGTTCCACTGGGGTCATTTGATAAAAGATGGAAAATAATAATACTCTTGAGGTTAATGATCCGGTGGCACCGGGCTCTCTAGACTCTCACCTTAGATGAAATAATTATGGGCATCAAAACCAAGTTCTTTGTTCTTTATGATGTAACGGTATTATGGTGGAACTTCTCTGGTGCTGTAGCGATTCCTCTGCTTAACAGTACCTATGAGATATAGGAACAAAGGGGGTTGCCCACCTGGGCTCCACCAGTCCGGTGGTATAAACAGGAAGGGGAGAGAGAAAAGATGCCTCCAATGGTGTAGTAAGTTTGTAAAAGATAGCTATTTATTAAAAATCAAGTGGTCTCTTACATATTAGCAAGTTAAAAACAGCATATAGGTTAAAAAGGTTGAGGAGCGGTGTCTGAGGCGCCTCCTTACTAGTTTCCGGTTTCGTCTGTGCTCGGCCACGCCCTACGCGTTACGTCACCGCTCGTGACTTCAACTGGGGAACCGGATTGGTCCGAGAAGGATGTCTTTTGTATGACGATACCGGAAGTTATGTGTCGGCCATCTTTGTTGTGGTACAATGTCTTTGTGTCGTTATTGGTCATCTTCGCGGCCATTTTTTGTTGTTGAAGTGCGTCTGTGCTGTCGCGGCCATTTTACAGGTGGCACTATATGCAAGATTGCGGCCATATGTAGAAGGGTCAAGTGAAGTCTAGAACGCTATATTTGTGCGAGTTTTCGTTGTGTCCTTTTTGTCTAAGTGATTGCATATATGAGTTTAGTCAAGGCTGATGTTAATGTCTCTAGGGAATAAATATTATAATGTTATTGCATCTTAAAAATGCAGATAAAAATATCATAAATAAAAAAGTACTGCATGTCGGCCATTTTTTTGTTGTCTAAAATTATATCCGGTCTTGATACCAATAAGGTCCTGTAGGAGGCGGATCTTTTAAGGGAAGAGTACTGTTGCTGTCCGCCATGTTACTGTCTACAATGAAAGTGTTGTGAACTATATAATGATAGGGACTGTCAGTCAATGTCCAAATGCTTAGGAAGGCGTCTCAGTCCTCATATCATAGTTGTAATATTATATAGCTATAGTTCAATTAATTAATACACATATACAGATCTCTATTGAGGTTAATGTTCGTCCAGTATATAGATATACTATATTCAATGTTAAATAAACGATCAATGAAAATACAAAGTTATATTATGTCTGCAAAGATAATTAATACCAATATAATCATTCAGAACACTTCACTTGACCCTTCTACATATGGCCGCAATCTTGCATATAGTGCCACCTGTAAAATGGCCGCGACAGCACAGGCGCACTTCAACAACAAAAAATGGCCGCGAAGATGACCAATAACGACACAAAGACATTGTACCACAACAAAGATGGCCGACACATAACTTCCGGTATGTCATACAAAAGACATCCTTCTCGGACCAATCCGGTTCCCCAGTTGAAGTCACGAGCGGTGACGTAACGCGTAGGGCGTGGCCGAGCACAGACGAAACCGGAAACTAGTAAGGAGGCGCCTCAGACGCCGCTCCTCAACCTGTTTAACCTATATGCTGTTTTTAACTTGCTAATATGTAAGAGACCACTTGATTTTTAATAAATAGCTATCTTTTACAAACTTACTACACCATTGGAGGCATCTTTTCTCTCTCCCCTTCCTGTTTATACCACCGGACTGGTGGAGCCCAGGTGGGCAACCCCCTTTGTTCCTATATCTCATAGGTACTGTTAAGCAGAGGAATCGCTACAGCACCAGAGAAGTTCCACCATAATACCGTTACATCATAAAGAACAAAGAACTTGGTTTTGATGCCCATAATTATTTCATCTAAGGTGAGAGTCTAGAGAGCCCGGTGCCACCGGATCATTAACCTCAAGAGTATTATTATTTTCCATCTTTTATCAAATGACCCCAGTGGAACAGCACAAATTAGACTTTGAACATTGATGCACAATACGAACTTTTTATTAATTTGTATTTATTCCTTATCGTATTTTGATGCACAAAGCACCTTTGTTGATTATTTATTGCACTATGGAGCACTTTTGGATACTGCACTTTTAGGAATTTTCAATTATTTTATTGTATGCACTTTATTTTGAGGTGATAGATTTTCAAGCGCGAAATCATTTTTATTATTACATTTATGCTGAGTGAAAGTGAACACTTCAGATTTTGCTGCAGTCCACAGAGACATCATCACCGCTCACTTGCATTTAACATTATTATCGTCTTTCACATATATATTTTCATCACTTGGGATTTTAGCCAATATCTACACAACCTATTAACTCAATTTAGCGCGAGGGATCACACCATACAATCCTGTTGCCACTACCTAACAGGTCTCAACCAGCGTCAGTCTGCCCCAGTCAGCTCTTTAGAGCGGGCTGCGATTGAACAGACACTGGGAGACTCTTATGACCATACATTAACATAAAATTTTCCACAACACCCCCCTCTAAATTGTAAAGCACTGCGTAAACTGTTGGCGCTATATAAATCATGAATATTAAAAAAATAATAATACATTTATTTTTTTGGGGGGGGGGGTCTTTGGTGAGAAATCTATCAGAGGTCTAAACAGACCCCCATATCTATTTTTTGTGAGACAGAGAAAGGAACTGAAGATAGTCCCTTTTCTCTGTAGCAATTTACTTGAATGAATGAGGAATCTGTATAGAGATTCCATTCATTCATAAAATGACAGTCTGATACTTAGTAACTCTCTCGGTTTACTATGTATCAGCTGTCAGTGGACATAGGAGCAATCGCTGCCTATATCCACTGTAATACAGGGGGAGCTTAGTAAACACATGTTTACCAAGCCCCCCCAAGCCACAACTTCACCCCCACCCGCACCGTTCCCCCCCCTCCCCCTGCCACATTCCCCAGCCGGACAGATTGCGGAGATCAGTGCAGGGAGAAGCTGCAGGCGGCGAGAGAGAAGGAGAGATGCCGCCGGAGCAGCGATGGATCGGGGGTGTGGGGGCCGGTACGGGGGGCTGCCTGGCGGGGGGACACATATGGATCCACCCCAAGCCCCATGCAGCACCTGAAGCTGGCAGGAGTGGAAGAGGAGGGATGCCGGCTAATAAGGGTAGCTGTGGGAAGTGGGTTTGCTGTGGGGGTCGGCTCAGGTGGAAGGGGCGAATCAGTGCAGGGGGGATAAAGGGGGGTGACGGGGATAGGAAAGGAGAGGGGGGAGCAGTGGCAGGTGGAGAGGCTGGGGACAGGGAATCGGCGGCATGGGTGGGGGGGCAGTGTCAGAAACCATTAAATCATACTTGTTTAATAATAAAAGTAATAGAACAAACATAGTCAAAACATAGCCAAAGTTAGCTAATCAAAAATGGATAGTCAGACAAGCCAGAAAGTCAGGAAGCCAGAAAACAGCGTAGTGGAACAGCAAGCAGGATCTGGAGCCAGAAGGAACATCAGCTTTAACAGCCAGGCAAGTGAGAATCTCTGTGATGTTGACCAGGTGAAGTCAGAGATCATCTGGGCTGGACGGCTTAAGTAAGCAGGACTGACGAGCAGGATATCATCAACAGGCGGGTCACCGTGGAGAGATGGGAGCTGGAAATTAACCGACAGCTGAGCGGCCAGCTCAGAGAAGGAGGGACTGAGCCCAGCCCTGACAGTACCCCCTCCTCAACCACCCCTCCCACATGGAAGACCACGAGGCTAGAGGGGAAAACGTCTATGGAAATCACGGGGGATGAGACCCAAGAGCGTTCCTCCGCACTTTATCCTTTCCAATGCACCAGGTACTGTATGCGCCCATGGAACCTACGGGTGTCAACAATGGACTGTGCGTCATAGTCCTCATGGTTCTCAAACTGTACAGGGTGAGGATGTGGCACCGAGGTGGTAAAGCGGTTGCAGACCAAAGTTTTTAATAAGGAGACATGGAATACATTTGAGATATGCATATAAGAAGGAAAGTCTACAACGTAAGCCACTGGGTTAATCCTGTGGAGAATACGGAAAGGCCCAATAAACCAAGGTGCCAACTTCTAAGAGGGAACACGGAGTCAGAGTTTGCGAGAAGACAGTCAGCCCCTGTCCCCAACCTGGTAGAAAGGCACAGTCAGGCGTCTAAGGTCAGCATGGAGTCTGTACCTATCATTGGCATGTCGCAAAGCCTCCTGGACTTGTGCCCAAGTGGAATGAAGACCACGGAGATGTTCCTCTAATGCAGGAATGCTCTAAGGAACAAATGAGTCAGGCAACATGGAAGGTTGGAAACCATAGTTCACCATAAATGGGGACAATCGCGAAGCAGGATTCGAGGCACTATTGTGAGCAAACTCCGCCCAAGGCAAGAGGTCTGACCAGTTATTATGATGGTCAGAAATATAGCAATGTAGGAACTGCTCCAAGGACTGGTTGGCTCGTTCTGCTGCCCCATTAGACTGCAGGTGATGCACAGAGGAGAAAGCAAGCTGAATTCCAAACTGCACAAAAGGCTCGCCAGAACCGGGACACAAACTGACTACCCCTGTCCGAGACGATCACCTTGGGTAGCCCATGTAAGCGACAGAACTCCCGAGCAAAAATGGAAGCCAGTTCCTTAGATGTGGGCAACTTCTTAAGTGTAATACAATGAGGCACCCCCGAAGGCATGAATCACCTCTCCAGTGAGGGACAAAGCGGTCTTTGATCTGAAACTGGGTGCCGGTAGGGTCTTTCCCATGGTGTCCAAGTAGCGATGGGACACAGTATGTTTGGGACATCCTTTTTTAATTTTGGCTAGATGTTCATTGACCCTGATGGAAAAATTCCTAATGGTCCGTCCTACATATTGTTGCTTGCAGGGGCACGTGATAAGATACACTATGAATCTGGTCCCACAGGTAGTAAAGTGTTTCATAGAGTATATATGCAAAGTTACTGTGGACTGAAAGGTGTCAGTGTGCAGGGAAAGTAGCCTTTGTATTCAGGTTAAATGAGGTCCTTTCAGGGGGATCTACAGTGTTGGGGGCAATATCACTCTGTATAGAGCGTGCTCCCCTAAAGGTGACCCTTGCCTTCTTTGGAAGGGAGGGTCCCAAAATTTTGTCACTCTGGAGGACTTATCAGTGTTTACTGATGATCTTTTTTGTGCTGAGTGGAAAAGGACGTGAAGAACGACCATTTGAATTTGTCATCTCCTGCGTCTTAGGTTTGGTCTCCAAAAGGGTAGCTCTCTTGATCCTGGAAACTGCACCAATATCAGCATCCAGGTCTGAGGGCTTTTAACCCTTATCTATAAATCTCTGTCTGAGAACTTGTGACTGGGAGGTGAAATCACTTTTTTGAGTGCAGTTACGCCTAAGTCGAAGAAATTGACCTTGAGGGACCAATCTAAGCCACTGATGGTGATAGCAGCTGTCCACAGGAATGTATCCATTCCTGTCCGTGGGCTTGAAAAGGGCCTTCAATTCCAGGCGGTTGTTGGTGGCGGTAATTTCCAAGTCAAGGAAGTGTATGGTCGTGGTGCTGGCCTCATAATTAAAAGACAATGCCTCGATCATTGCTGTTCAGAATGGCCATGAAGGAATCAAGAGACACTCGATCTCCCTTCCATAAGAGGAGGATGTTGTCTATGTACCTGGCCCACACCACCAATTCAGGCCTATTGGAGGGCATAGACGACATCCTCCTCCCACCGGGCCATGAACAAGTTGGCTAGGCTTGGGGCATATTTTGCCCCCATCGCCACGCCCTTAATTTGTGAAAAGAAGTTGCCCTGGAACCAGAAGTAATTATGCTTGGTAGCGTATTTTAAAAGTTCCATAATATAATTTATATGGATAGGAGGGACAAACTTTTCTTCAAATAAAATTCCACTGCTGAGAGACCCAAAGTGTGTGGTACACAAGTATACAAAGCGGACACGTCTGCAGTCACCAAAATAAAATCTTCATGGTATGGTACCTTTTCCAAGAGTCGAATGGTGTCTCTAGTGTCCTTTAGATAGGACGGAATGAGTTTCACCAAAGGCTGGAGATAGTGGTCTATATATTTCCCAATCCTAGATGTAATTGAGTTGATCCCACTAACAATTGGGCGACCGGGAGGGTTTATGGGATCCTTGTGGATCTTCAGTAGTTGGTAAATAATGGGAATATGTGGTGCCAATGGAACCAGGAACTCTTTTTCTTTTTTTATTGAGAATATTAAGGGCAAAGCCTTCGTTCACAATTTCAACAAGGGGCTTTCTTGTAGTTCGAGGTGGGATCACCCGGTAACAGGCTATAGGTGGTGTGATCATCTAGTAGCCTCTTCATTTCTTGGATATAGGTATCCTTATCAAGCATGACAATTCCACCCCCTTTGTCTGCGGGGTGGATAATGAGATTTTTCTTCTTGCAAGGAGATTTGAGACCAATCTGGATCGTAGGGTCTTGATGAATTCTATTAGGTCATTTCTCCAGATCTTTCAGCACTAGATTACGGAACACATTAATGGCTGGAGCTGTGTTGCCAGGCGGGTTAAAAAGAGAGGGGTTAGACAGTCCAGAGTGTGGAATGTCATTATGTGTATTGACAATGGAGTTATTAGTGGGGGTAGATAGAAAATGTCTCTGAATATTGAGTTTCCGAATGTATTTTTGCACGTCGATAAATGTATTGAATTTATTAAGTTTTCTTGGTGGAACGAATTTGAGACCTTTGTCTAGAGTATGTTTTTCTTCATCTGAAAGTGCAACTGTGCTTAAATCCTATTGGGTTCTTTTTCTTTTTCCGTTGGAGGTGCCACCCCTCTCTCTGGTGCCTCGTTTGGTTTTAGGCTTCCTGAGTGGTTGGTGTAATGTTTCAGGCAGTGAACTATATTGGAAGACTCAGATAAGTTTGGAAATACAATCAGTTTTATTAGAGTGGTAATACCCCCCTCTGGTGCCTTGTTTGGTTTTAGGCTTCCTGAGTGGTTGGGGGTAGGCCTGGGAAAATCCTGCTGGTGTAATTGTCCTGGATAATCATGATTGTAATTATAAGGAGTTCTAGAGTATTCTTCTTCATTACGGTTCATATATTCCCTGTCCATGCCTGCTGGACCATGAGTCAGTGGTAATATGCACCTTACCGCTGACCGTCCTGTCCAGCGAGGCATGGACATTGCCTTCCACATGCCGGTAGAGAGCCGGAATCGCCTTCCGTGAGAAAAAGTGGCGTTTGGGTACCTGCCACTGAGGAACCGCACATTCCACAAACTCACGGAAGGGGGCAGAGTCTACCAACTGAAAAGGCAGCAGTTGAAGTGCTACCAATTTTGCCAAGCTAGCATTCAACCGCTGCGCATGTGGATGGCTGGGAGCGAACTTCTTTCGGCGGTGCAGCAGCTGGGGCAGGGAAATTTGCCTGGTACAATCTGACGTTGGTGTACCGAAAGCAGATTGCCCACAAGTACTTGGCTGTGACACACCTAATTCTACACCTTCATTCCTCTCCGTGCAGGTCTCAGAGAGGACTGAAGGTATAGTGGGGTTGGAGATCTCAGCTGATGAGGAGCAAGGAGAGGTCCTCTTTGTTCTTTGGTGTGGGTCTTTTAGATACGCTTGCCAACGAACTGCATGGCAGGTCAACATATGTCTGGTCAAGCATGTGGTGCCCAAGCGGGAGATGTTTTGGCCACGCGAGATACGCTTGAGACATATGTTGCAAATAGCAGCGGCGCGATCTAATGCACTTGTCTCAAAAAAGGCCCACACCAAAGAACTTTTGGAATAATGTGCAGAGACAGCAGCGCCCTGCAAATGCAGAGCTTTGGGGTGTGATGCAGGCAGTGTGCTGCCCGTAGAATGGCCCCTGGAGGGCATCCTGCCTCTTTGGTGATGTGCCTCCTCCTCCTCTCTCCTATCAGGCACCCACGTTGAGTCAGTGACCTCATCATCCCCTCCCTCCTCATCACTGGAGCAAACCTGGCAGTATGCTGCAGCAGGGGGAGCATAACTGCCAGATTGCTGTCCTTCTTGGGCACCCCCTCTGTCCGTGCTCACGTTACTGCCTTCATCTATCTCAGTATCATCATCAGAGCCTTCTAAACGCTGGGCATCCTCCTGGAGCATGTACCCAACACTGTGGTCAAACTGTTTGAGGGACTCCTCAGGAGGACATGGTGGGGCTAGGGAAGGAGTCACTGATGACATTGAGCCGAGGGAAGAGGCCGCATTGGCAGCTTCTTTGCCAGACAAAGTACCCTGAGTATGGGTAAGAGAGGATGAGGAGGATAAGGATGGCTTGGTCATCCACTCGACCAAGTCTTCTGCATGTTGCGGCTCAACACGGCCAGCTGCCAAAAAAAAAGGCCAAGCGTGTCACAGCCACGTGCTGATGAGGATGCACCGTCTCCACGACCAGCACTGTTGCCTCTAGACACAGAGCCTGCTTGCCCTCTTTTATTGGCTTGTGACTGTCTGCCTCTCCTTGTTGGCCTTCCAGACATACTAATGGCCTGTAGCTGCACTAAGCTGGGATATATATATATATATATATATATATATATATATATATATATATATATATACATATATATACATACATATATATATATATATATATATATATATATATATATATATATATATATATATATATATACATACATATATATATATATATATATATATATATATATACATATATATACATACATATATATATATATATATATATATATATATATATATATATATATATATATATATATATATATATATATATATACATATATATACATACATATATATATATATATATATATATATATATATACATATATATACATACATATATATATATATATACATATATATACATACATATATATACATACATATATATATATATATATATATATATATATATATATATATATATATATATACATACATATATATATGTATATATATATATATATATATATATATACATATACATATATATATATATATATATACTGATACTGCAGCTAGCAAATTCAACTGCCTGCCTGTAGTATGAGAACACCCACCACCAACCTTCTACAGGTAGCTTTAGCTGAACACTGTGCAGAGCTCGCAAAATACTAACTTGTAGCTTATTTAGCTGCCTGCGGTAGTGATAGGATCAGGAAAACACCACCAACCTTCTACAGGTAGCTTTAGCTGAACACTGCGCAGAGCTCGCACTACACTAACTTGTAGTTTTAGCTGAACACTGTGAGGAGGACACACTACACTAACTTGTAGCTTATTTACCTGCCTGCGGTAGTGATAGGATCAAGAAAACACCACCAACCTTCTACAGGTAGCTTTAGCTGAACACTGTGCAGAGGTCGCACTACACTAACTTGTAGTTTTAGCTGAACACTGTGAGGAGGACGCACCACACTAACTTGTAGCTTATTTAGCTGCCTGCGGTAGTGATAGGATCAGGAAAACACCACCAACCTTCTACAGGTAGCTTTAGCTGAACACTGTGCAGAGCTCGCAAAAAACTAACTTGTAGCTTATTTAGCTGTCTGCGGTAGTGATAGGATCAGGAAAACACCACCAACCTTCTACAGGTAGCTTTAGGTGAACACTGTGCAGTGCTCGCAAAAAAATAACTTGTGGGTTTAGCTCGCACTACACTAACTTGTAGTTTTAGCTGAACACTGTGAGGAGGACACACTACACTAACTTGTAGCTTATTTACCTGCCTGCGGTAGTGATAGGATCAAGAAAACACCACCAACCTTCTACAGGTAGCTTTAGCTGAACACTGTGCAGAGCTCACACTACACTAACTTGTAGTTTTAGCTGAACACTGTGAGGAGGACGCACTACACTAACTTGCAGCTTATTTAGCTGCATGCGGTAGTGATAGGATCAGGAAAACACCACCAACCTTCTACAGGAGCTTTAGGTGAACACTGTGCAGAGCTTGCAAAAAATTAACTTGTAGCTTATTTAGCTGCCTGCGGTAGTGATAGGATCAGGAAAACACCACCAACTTTCTACAGGTAGCTTTAGCTGAACACTGTGCAGAGCTCCCAAAAAACTAACTTCTAACTTATTTAGCTGCCTGCGGTAGTGATAGTGATAAGGAGATTTTTATACCTACCTCACTTATATGGAGTGATTAAACCTTTTCCTATATAAGAATTAAAAACGAACGATAACAGTGAGAAAAGATAAACAATTACATTTATTTATACAGAAAAGGAACGTTAGAGATTACCAAATACAATGTGGAGGACAGAGACAACAGAGACCAATGATACAAAATATTGCTATAATGGTCATACACATGCTAGCTAGAGATTAATAATATATTAAGACAAAATCCTACAGTAGAAAAGGTTACAGAAAAGAAAAGAGACAGAAGATAATAGAGATACATTGTTTAGAGAAGTCTTACGTAACCATCCTTCATCTAGACCGTCAGCACAAGAGAATAGGCAGTGATCTGTGTTGCAATATATACACATTGGTAAACCCCCCCCCCCCCTCCTTCCATATGCTAAGGTATTGCCACATTCTTTCAAGGGTGGGGGGTTGCACATAACACTTGGCCAACTGGAGGTCTTTACATGTCATAAACCCCTCTTTGCCCAACCCTATTTAAGTAAAATAAGTTTGGTAACACTACTGCTCCCAGTCAGCCTCACAACCCCCAAGTGATTCCCTTCAAGCAAGGGACCGTACATCTATAAACCAGGTGGTAAACTGACACTATAAACAGAGCCTAAACCAGAGCTGTTTTATGATGTCAGCTGTTCTCAGAATGTCCAGGCAATTTCCTGACACACTGCTTTAAGTCATATTGCATGTCCATTTATGAATGTTGATTATCATTGAAGGTAAAAATCATAGGTCTCACATTTCCACATCAGTTCCCCCTAAAGTTCATTCTTGAACTTATGTCCTCCTTCAATGATCTTGCACCCACCCACAACAGCCCAGAAGCCCCGACCCTTCTCCACCAACACTGCGGCCTCCTCTTCCTTTCTTGAACACGCCGGAACTCCTCAAGGTAGGCTTAAGACAGCAAAGAAATCCTGGTGCCTTTGAGACTTCACATCCAAACCATGAGTGTCTGTACTGCAATATTTCATCGCCCCTCTGCCTTGGAAGAGCGGAACTCCAACATTGATGGCGGGATCCTGGCATGTCTAGTCCTGTAACTTTGTAAGACCATGTAAATGGTTGCACCAATTGGATCGGACCGCGAGACAACACTTTTCAGCATGGTGAAGGAAAGTTCAGGAAAGTCTTATTCGTGACATATTTATCTCAAGAAATAACTTGGTTGTCGTTGCTTCTTCAGGTGGGGGTCGGGCGGGCCTCCAGACAGTCGTGCATTAATACAAAAAGAGAGAGGAGAACGTTAGTGTACAGATATTGGAGGAATGCCGGACAGGAGCAGAGTGTTGGCCATTAAGACTAAATACTTATAAGGGGTGTAATGTGGATGAGTAAAGTGGAATCCCCACAGGGTACAGAGTCCGAGCAATAGCCAGTATCATCCATGGCCCTTGATGGTAGGGATAGTCAACACTGCCTGTTACTGCCAGGTCCCTGGGTTCACCACACCTGCTCACGGGGCTCAGATTAAAGCAGTAGGTAGACTAGGGGAGGTGGAATTACATTAAGACATAAAAACTGGATGTCCAGGGATACTTTAGTTAAAATATGATACTTGCGGGCAGGCAAAGTCTTTTTTAAACAAAAATGCTATGACATTATCTTGAGAAGATAGATGATAGAAAGAAGGAAAAGGAACAGAAGAGAGGTGAGTAATGAAAATGAACAGGAAAAATAGAGGGAATAATAATGAAAAACACAAAAAAAAAACGAAAAAACTACAGACTGTTAAAGAGCCTTGAATCTGTATTAAAAAAAACAAATACATTGGTTGAAAAAAAATAATAATAACACAGAGAGAAGATACCTCATTGAGGTGCACATTCTCATAGCTTTGGCGTTCATTCTCCTGATAGTAATGCACATTATTACCTGCATCAGGAAAAGCAATAAGGCTGCACAGATTAGGACAACAACAGGGTGTAGCAAAATGTTGAGCAAAAAGCCAAGGAGGCTTTGGCCAATTATGGCTCAGGGGTTTTAGTACACGCCCCACACTATATAAGGCCGCCTGCACGGCGGCCCTGTGTAGTGTGTGTTCCGGCATTCATAGATAGAGAGAGAGAGAGACAGACAGTGTCATTTGATTTGAGTTAGATAGATTAGGCAGAACAGTCAGTCAGTTAGCTGCACCTACAGTGTATTGTGTATATATATGCATCCCAGGTGTTGCATATATATATATATATACACTGTATTCAGTTTAGCTAGATCCGTTCCTGTTATCTTCCTACTGACAGGCAAGCTTGTCTTGTTACAGTATTTACAGCTACCTGAAGAAAATTGCTGGTGTTCTTTTGATCCTATTAGTACCACAGTCAGGCAGCTAGACTATTTACAGTTAGTGCAGTGCGTCCTGCTCACAGTGTTCAGCTAGATCCGTTCCTGTTATCTTCCTACTGACAGGCAGGCTTGTCTTGTTACAGTATATACAGCTACCTGAAGAAAATTACTGGTGTTCTTTTGATCCTATTAGTACCACAGTCAGGCAGCTAGACTATTTACAGTTAGTGCAGTGCATCCTGCTCAGTGTTCAGCTAGATCCGTTCCTGTTATCTTCTTACTGACAGGCAGGCTTGTCTTGTTACAGTATATACAGCTACCTGAAGAAAATTACTGGTGTTCTTTTGATCCTATTAGTACCACAGTCAGGCAGCTAGACTATTTACAGTTAGTGCAGTGCGTCCTGCTCACAGTGTTCAGCTAAAACTACAAGTTAGTGGGGTGCGTCCTGCTCACAGTGTTCAGCTAAACCTACAAGTTAGTGTGGTGCGTCCACCTCACAGTGTTCAGCTAAACCTACAAGTTAGTGGGGTGCGTCCTGCTCACAGTGTTCAGCTAAACCTACAAGTTAGTGTATTGAGACCTCTGCACAGTGTTCATCTAAAGCTACAAGTTAGTGCAGTGCGTCCTGATCACAGTGTTCAGCTAGATCTGTTCCTGTTATCTTCTTACTGACAGGCAGGCTTGTCTTGTTACAGTATTTACAGCTACCTGAAGAAAATTGCTGGTGTTCTTTTGATCCTATTAGTACCACAGTCAGGCAGCTAGACTATTTACAGTTAGTGCAGTGCCTCCTGCTCACAGTGTTCAGCTAAACCTACAAGTTAGTGGGGTGCGTCCTGCTCACAGTGTTCAGCTAAAACTACAAGTTAGTGTGGTGCGTCCACCTCACAGTGTTCAGCTAAACCTACAAGTTAGTGCAGTGCGTCCTGCTCACAGTGTTCAGCTAAAAATACAAGTTAGTGCTGTGCGTCCTGCTCACAGTGTTCAGCTAAAACTACAAGTTAGTGTGGTGCGTCCACCTCACAGTGTTCAGCTAAACCCACAAGTTATTTTTTTGCGAGCACTGCACAGTGTTCACCTAAAGCTACCTGTAGAAGGTTGGTGGTGTTTTCCTGATCCTATCACTACCGCAGGCAGCTAAAAAAGCTACAAGTTAGTTTTTTGCGAGCTCTGCACAGTGTTCAGCTAAAGCTACCTGTAGAAGGTTGGTGGTGTTCTCATACTACAGGCAGGCAGTTGATTTTGCTAGCTGCAGTATCAGTACACATATATATATATATATATATATATATATATATATATATATATATCCCAGCTTAGTGCAGCTACAGGCCATTAGTATGTCTGGAAGGCCAAGAAGGAGAGGCAGACAGTCACAAGCCAATAAGAGAGGGCAAGTAGGCTCTGTGTCTAGTGCTGGTCGTGGAGACGGTGCATCCTCATCAGCACGTGGCCGTGGGACACGCTTGGCCTTTTTTTTGGCAGCTGGCCGTGTTGAGCCACAACATGCGGAAGACTTGGTCGCGTGGATGACCAAGCCGTCCTCATCCTCCTCATCCTCTGTCACCCATGCCCAGGGTACTTTGTCTGGCAATCATTTGTCTGGCAAAGCAGCGGCCTCTTCCCACGGCTCAATGTCATCAGTGACTCCTTCCCTAGCCCCACCATGTCCTCCTGAGGAGTCCCTCGAACTGTTTGACCACAGTGTTGGGTACGTGCTCCAGGAGGATGCCCAGCGTTTGGAAGGCTCTGATGATGATACTGAGCTCGAGCACGGACAGAGGGGGTGCCCAAGAAGGACAGCAATTTGGCAGTCATGCTCCCCCTGCTGCAGCATACTGCCAGGTTTGCTCCAGTGATGAGGAGGGAGGGGATGATGAGGTCACTGACTCAACATGGGTGCCTGGTAGGAGAGAGGAAGAGGAGGAGGAGGAGGCGGCACATCACCAACGAGGCAGGATGCCCTCCAGGGGCCAGCCTAAGGGCAGCACATTGACTGCATCACACCCCAAAGCTCCACATGTGCAGGGCGCTGCTTTGTCTGCGCATTATTGAAAAAGTTCTTTGGTGTGGGCCTTTTTTGAGACGAGTGCATCAGATCACACTGCTGCTATTTGCAACATATGTCTCAAGCGTGGGCGATCTGCTTTTGGTACACCGACGTCAGTTTGTACCAGGCAAATTTCCCTTCCCCAGCTGCTGCACTGCCGAAAGAAGTTTGCTCCCAGCCATCCACATGCACAGCGGTTGAATGCTAGCTTGGCAAAATTGGTAGCACTTCAACTGCTGCCTTTTCAGTTGGTAGACTCTGCCCCTTTTCGTGAGTTTGTGGAATGTGCGGTTCCTCAGTGGCAGGTACCCAAACGCCACTTTTTGTCACGGAAGGTGATTCCGGCTCTCTACCGGCATGTGGAAGGCAATGTCCATGCCTCGCTGGACAGGGCGGTCAGCGGTAAGGTGCATATTACCGCTGACTCATGGTCCAGCAGGCATGGACAGGGACGTTACCTAAGTTTCACGGCGTATTGGGTGACTCTGCTGGCAGCTGGGGAGGATGCAGGACAAGGTGCAGTAGTGTTGGAGGATGTTCCGCCACCACGCCTCCAAAATGCTAATGATTGTGACACACCTCTCTCCTCCACCCCCTCCTCTTCTTCTTCCTCCATGGCCTCTTCCTGTGCTTTGTCCTCGGAACCAGCGGTGCGTAGCCATTCAAGGGGCTACGCAAGTACTCAGGCCAAAAGATGCCATGCGGTGCTTGAGCTGGTGTGCTTGGGGGACAGGAGTCACACTGGGGCAGAGGTTCTGTCAGCTCTGCAGGGGCAGGTTCAGAGGTGGTTGACGCCACGCCAACTTAAGGCAGGAATGGTGGATTGCGACAATGGCACCAACCTCCTCTCTGCCCCCTGACAGGGACAAATGACCCATGTGCCCTGTTTGGCTCACGTCCTTAACTTGGTGGTGCAGCGGTTCTTGGGCAGGTACCCGGGCTTACAGGATGTTCTGAGGCAGGCCAGGAAAGTCTGTGTGCATTTCTGCCGGTCATATAATGCCAGTGCTCGGCTGACGGACCTCCAAAAGGAGTTTAACCTGCCCAAGAACCGCCTAATCTGTGACATGCCCACCAGGTGGAACTCAACGTTGGCCATGCTGCAGCGGCTGCACACGCAGCAGAGGGCCATCAATGAGTACCTGTGCGACTATGGCACCAGGACAGGGTCAGGGGAGCTTGTTTTTTTTTTCCCACGCCAGTGGGCCATGATCAGGGATGCATGCACTGTCCTGTCACCATTTGAGGAGGTCACGAGGATGGTGAGCAGTGACAGTGCATGCATCAGTGACACTGTCCCCCTTGTCCACCTGTTGGAGCACACACTGCGTGGAATAATGGACAGGGCACTTGAGGCAGAACAGAAGCAGGAAGAGGAGGACTTCCTTAGCTCTCAAGGCCCCCTTTATCCAGACAGTGTTCCTGCGTGCCCGCCGATCACACAGGAAGAGGACGAGGAGGAGGAGGAAGATTGTGTCAGTATGGAGGTAGAGCCTGGCACTCAGCATCAGCAGCAGTCTTTAAGGGATCAGTCCCAAGAAACACATGGACTTGTACGTGGCTGGGAGGAGGTGGCTGCGGACCATGTCGTCCTTAGTGTCCCAGGCATTCGGACTCCGGACCGAATGCCTCAGCAAACCTACGCTGCATGGCCTCCCTGATCCTGCAAAGCCTGCGTAAGGATCTTCGTATTTGTGGTATCAAGGAGAAGGACCAATACTGGCTGGCAACCCTCCTTGATCCACATTACAAGGGTAAGGTTGTGGACCTTATCTTGCCATCGCAGAGGGAGCAGAGGATGAAACATCTTCGGGAGGCCTTGCAGAAAGGTCTGTGCAACGCGTTCCCAGAGACTGGGACGTTACAAACTCCTGTTTCTGGACAACGTGTTGCTGAGGCTTCGGTCAGTCAAAGAAGGAGCGGTGGAGAAGGTGGCTGTCTGACCGATGCGTTCAGACAATTTTTTGGTCCGCAGCCCCAAGGTATGATTGGTTCCAGCAACCATCGCCAGCGTCTGTTTTACATGGTGCAGGAATACCTAGGGGCAAGATCTGACTTGGACACCTTTCCCACCGAAAATCCTCTGGGTTACTGGGTCTTGAGGATGGATCACTGGCCAGAGCTTGCACAGTATGCAATTGAGCTACTGGCCTGTCCTGCATCCAGCGTTCTTTCGGAACTCACATTCAGTGCTGCTGGAGGCTTTGTAACCGATCACAGGGTGCTTCTGTCCACTGACTCGGTCGATCGACTGACCTTCATAAAAATGAATCAGTCTTGGATCACCACCAGCTACCAAGCACCTAATGCTGATGTAACCAAAAAATTTTTTTGGAAATCTCAGATCCCTTCAAAGACTGCCTATACTGATGCTGAGTGACTATCCCTGAGAAATTATCCTCTTCCTCCTCAATCATCACGCTGATAGCTTGTAAGAACATTTTTGGTTCTGGGCGCCACCACCAGTGCCTAAGGCACAATTTTTCAGCCCCTGTTTAACAGGGGCGTGTAATTACAATTTTTGATGCAATACTTTGCAGCAGGGCTCGTTTCTGCGTTACAACTAGAGTATCTGTGAGGGGTTGCAGTGTTGTGGCACCAGCACCAGTGCCTAAGGCCCAATTTTTCAGCCCTTGTTTAACAGGGGCGTGTAATTGCAATTTTTGATGCAATACTTTGCAGTGGGGCTCATTTCAGCATTCCAACTAGAGTATCTGTGAGGGGTTGCAGTGTTATGGCACCAGCACCAGTGCCTAAGGCCCAATTTTTCTGCCCCTGTTTAACAGGGGCGTGTAATTACAATTTTTGATGCAATACTTTGCAGCAGGGCTCGTTCCTGCGTTCCAACTAGAGTGTCTGTGAGGGGTTGCAGTGTTGTGGCACCACCACCAGTGCCTAAGGCCCAATTTTTCAGCCCTTGTTTAACAGGGGCGTGTAATTACAATTTTTGATGCAATACTTTGCAGCAGGGCTCATTTCAGAATTCCAACTAGAGTATCTGTGAGGGGTTGCAGTGTTGTGGCACCAGCACCAGTGCCTAAGGCCCAATTTTTCTGCCCCTGTTTAACAGGGGCGTGTAATTACAATTTTTGATGCAATACTTTGCAGCAGGGCTCGTTCCTGCATTCCAACTAGAGTGTCTGTGAGGGGTTGCAGTGTTGTGGCACCAGCACCAGTGCCTAAGGCCTAATTTTTCAGCCCCTGTTCAACAGGGGCATGTAATTACAATTCTTGATCTAATATTTCACAGCAGGGCCCTGTGAGGGCTTACAGTGTTGTGGCCACAACAACACCTAAGGCCCAAATTTCTGCTGAGTATATAGGGCAGGCCCTACTTTCAAACATCTAAGTTACAAACGACTCCTACTTGCAAACGGAAGGAGACAACAGGAAGTGAGATGAAATCTACCCCTAGGAAGGGAAATTCTCTCCTGTAAGAGTTAATATGGGAAAAACATTTCTCCTTTCCACTGATGCTTTCCAATCCTTGTTCCACAAAAAAACCCAAATTTTCAAAAAACATTTGTCATTGGGACAAAAAGTGAGGTGAAATCTTCTGAAGAGGAGGAAAGACAGCAAAACAAATGTCACAGGGGTGATAACCCTTCTCTATGTTTTCCAAAAAGCTTAAAAAAGATTTTTTGGCTGGAGCTAAACACGTTAAAAATGTACCCGTTCAAAATTACAAACAGATTCTACTTAACAACAAACCTACAGTCCCTGTCTTGTTTGCACCGCCTGTATACTGCTGTTCAGAGTATATAGGGCCTGGTGGCCCCACACCTTTCCTTATTTTAATTTGGGTGCGGGGTTCCCCTTAATATCCATACAAGACCCAAAGGGCCTGGTAATGGACTGGGTGGTACCCATGCCGTTTGTCTCACTGATTTTCATCCATATTGCCAGGACCCGACATTACATTAAACCTGCAAGCAGTTTTAAATGAGATTTTTTCCTTTAAAAATGACATTTGGTGCAGGGACTGTTCTAAACATGGGAAACACGCGCCACTTTACAGGCATACTATAGACACCCCCCAGGTACGATATTTAAAGGAATATGTCACTTTTTTTTTTTACTTTAAGCATCATTAGAATCACTGCTCCCGAAAAAAAGGCCGTTTTTAAAAGTTTTTTTTGCATTGATACATGTCCCCTGGGGTAGGACCCGGGTCCCCAAACCCTTTTTAGGACAATACCATGCAAATTAGCTTTTAAAATGAGCACTTTTGATTTTGAACGTTCGAGTCCCATAGACGTCAATGGGGTTCTAACGTTCGTGCGAATTTTCGGTCTGTTCGCAGGTTCTGGTGCGAACCGAACCGGGGGTTGTTCGGCTCATGCCTATTAGGGATGAGTACGGTGCAAGTAAGATTTTTGACGATCCTGGAACTGAGTCATCCACCAATCTATTACGACTCATAGACAACCTGGATACTACCCCACCCCCTGTCTGTCCTTGCAAAGTGATGCTGGACAGAGCAAGTTGGCTTTCCTAACCCCTTCCCTGATTTGTAGCACGAGACCCCCCCAATGTGATCCTGAATATCTCCAGCTCCATAGTGCTTTAAGGTACCCAGTGCCCCACCTCCAGCTCCAAAGACAGTCTCCATTAAGCCTCTCTTTCCTAAGGATGGGAAATAGTCAGAATACCCGGATTGAAAACCACCTGCCACCAGGTACACAAGTTTCTTTATAGAGGCTGCACACCTTATGGGGCACTGGTCTTCCTGTCATGCAGGACACAGACCACTAGTTAAGGTACGCAAGGAGTCTAGGATAGAAAGGACACCTATGGGTATCCACTGAGGAGAATACAGCGTGCCCACACAACTCCATCCCTGTGCCTGGATTTCAGAGACCATGCCCAGGGTATACAATGCACCTCTACCTATGGTTAGGTTCAAAGAACCCTATTGTTCCATGACTAATGTTACATCGGTATTCTTTAGGACACAGAAACAAACTCGTCCATGTCCCAAATAATACCCAGGTGCTTCCTTCTCAGCAATGACCTCTCCATCCAGAACACAGAGTGAAATATCTTCCCAACATTTTTCGCTCACCACTATGTATTGACCTGGCCTATAAAGGACATCATGGTCATGCTTTTGGCAGAGGGAAGTGTCACCCTGCCTCCAGCTTCCATCTTCTCTGATCCCATGTGGGTAATTTAGCCTCAAATGCAACAAGATAGAATCCTCAGTCAGTAAGCCCATTGATGCCACCAAATATCTGCAGGTACATCTAAAGGAAATTGGAAAACAAAGATTGCATAATGTGTATCCAGCTCGAGGAACTGCTGCTAACAAACACAAAGAAAAAAAATCCCTTACAGCACCGAGGCGCCGGGATCATTGAACAGTAGCGGGTACATGAGCCGACCGCTGTGCCTTGATACACACACATATTAGTGACAGATACGCCACAGACACATTAGAACAGTGTCACTGGGCCATAAGCAGGTTTCAAATACACTTGGGGACACACAGATTTCTAGGGACATTAACATATCTTAGCCTAAGGCAAAGAGCCACTCTTGAAAAGAAAGCACTGGCTGGGTGTGTAACTAATTACCATAACCGCAGGGGGGTTAAGCAGTCTTAAACAAATCTACACAAGTCAGCATAGCCACTGATTTTCTAGAATTGGATCAGAACATACAACACTTAGGTAGTCAAAAAAAAAAAACACACACAGCCGAATGGGCTGAGAAATAGAAGCATAAACTAGATAATGGTGCTGAAACCAGAAAAAGAAATAAAAAAATTGTCTATGGAGACTGTGATCTTCTTTGTTCTGAAAGCCATGAAACCCAATTATCGAATCTGAGGGATAAAACACCAATAAAATTTAGTAATAAACATTCAATTTTTCGCCTAGAAACAACGAATCAATTGTTATACCTGTAACAAGACATTAGCATATGAAACACAAATATACATTACATTACATAAACAGTGCACTTTTTTTTTTTTAAGATACCAAAAAATTGTTGAGCTCAACTTATCATTAATATGTATTACTTAATACACATTAATACCACGTGGATTTTTTGTTTTATGGTATACCAATAATTCCCCTAAAAAAATGTATTCACCATGGTTGAAAAAATTAGCAATCTGTAATAAGCCTTTTAGCAGTACCATTTATGAACAGATCATAATACCTCCTCACAAAGAACCTCTCCAGTACTGTTTTCCTTTAAAACAAACCCATTTTAGTATATGTATCTTTCAATTCACTAGTACAGATAATTATCTTGGCTCAGGTCATTTGCATGTCAATACAGTTTGCTGTACCTTTTCACAGACCTGGTGAGAAAGAAGGGGGGTCATTTGGGTGGGCTGTCAGCAGCGGAGATGTCACACAACATGACATATATTGCATATTCCACACACACTCACACAATTACCTAGGTTATAGATGAACTCTAGACATCACACATATCAGCATGTTTTCTATAATACCCTGTACTTCTTCTTAAACCCATAACATCTGTTTGGTAAGGTTGAAATTCTTTCAGAGATCCATCCCATTTCGTTAGCCCCTTCTCAGCCTGTATGGACGCATTCTCAGGAGTTTGGAATGGGACCCCTGACCCAGGTGGTCCATACTTCCTACACCTAGGCCATGTGGTCGAAGCGTGCAGAGTACACTTCAAAAACACGTCTGGTGGTCCTATATGGATTATGCTTACCGACTTTTTGACTGGAACTGCATAGACAGAATCTCGCGATATGGCCAAATAGTCCACATAAGTGACATTTTATCTTAGTTAAAGTGGTACAACATCTCTTAACAAAAGGCTTTGTTTTAGACGACTGAGAATATGGGATGGCCTCTTCTGGATTAGTAGTTTTTACCTGCGGCTTACAAAATATAGGTGCAATTTTTAAAGAGCTCTTACCTTCCTGGGATTTATTCTTGTTGATACATACCTTAGGTGTGGAGGATGTCCCCCTGAATTCAGACCTACCCAAATCAGTTACCTTGTTATCTTCTCTATCTAAAAACTGATCCAACGGCTCCTGGAAGCTGACAGATAATGGTTTCGCCCCACCTTCTGCATCCTTCAGTTTTTTTCCCAACTGATGAACGTCCTCCTGTAATCTTTTGTTTTCTAGTACTAATTGCTGGTGGATAGCCTCAGAATTTAACATAGAAGCTTCTAAAGTACGGATGGTACCTTTTGGTTATTTCTAGCGCTTCTTTCAGGGATGTAATTTGCACTTTCAAATGTTCATACTGATTAGCTAACCACCTGGCCACAAAGATTTGCGGCGTTTTTCCCGTGTGCTTACTACAGCTTCTTTCAGTGAAATTTAATTCCACATCCTCTCCCGTCAGCGGGACAGAAAGTGTCCCTTCTGACTGTAAACTTTCCTCTCTTAATGCCGGCATGGCCATTTCCACTCCATGAGTAAATATAAAACACATGCAGCGCTAAAAATGTGCATTTACATATTCAACATCTAACTGTGAAAAAGTGCTGAAAACATAATAGATACCTATTAGGTAATATGTGTATTTGTCTAACACATAAACAAATTAAAATAAAAGTCCATAGAAGTGTGATAGATCATATGATAGTTAAAAACACATGGGGGTTCATAGGCATGGATGGTGCCACAACTTCACATAGGGTGGAGACTGGAACCAACTTTGTATGGAGACACTTCACACATGGATCATCTACGTTTCCAAATGAAGACTGCAAATGGCAGAAATGGATATCCTTACCAGAAAAGGTGGACACAGTCACCGTACGGTGGAGTGTCTTACAGACTTGAGGGGTCCCACGATCCCAGGGATATCTAGCTGGAGAGGTCCTGACGAGGAGTCACGTCCAGGGCGACCGTCACCATTCGAGGGTATGGAAGTTCTCGATCCGGATGTCAATCAGGATGTCTATCTTAGATGGACCGAGTGTGTAAAGAAAAATGGCTAGGGCTCAGCAGGGTCCCATTATTTACAGCCAACAGATGGAGCCCTATGCTTCTTTTCAAGTATTTAGCACATTATTCTTAGCTTCTTAGGAGTTAACTAAATATGTAGCACAAATTCTGCCAGAGAGTTGAATGAATTTGAGCGGAGAATGCGAGCCAGGCCTTCTCATCCACATTAGTGCTTGACTTCACAAATGCAATTCTGAAAGAATGGTCAAACATTTCCCACGGACACATTCCTAAACCTTGTGGACCAATGCTGGCTCGCAGTCACTAATATGGTATCTGGAACTGGGGAGACTTTTCTCCCATGATTTCAGCATTCCCTTCCCCTGGCTTGCTGCGCTATCTCTTTCCTTTTGTTTCAATTCTTCACATGAAGAGTTTTTCTGTGATTCATTGGGGGTTTTAAATGGGGTGTTAAACTTGGTAGCAAGTTGTGGCTTCCCTATTTTGCCAACAAGGACCGGGCGATTGTATAAGGCCCCAATCCTGACAATTCCTCATCTTCCCCCTGTTTATCACTGTCACTACTCTGGGGATGTGGGTCTAGTGGCTGTCCCTGCTTGTTCCTACTGTAAAAACATTAATTTCCTCCGTCTTATTCACTGACTCAAGCATCCATATAACCCAAGTATCTTTTTCATATGGCCGTGTCATCTTTTTGTGATGAGCACGGTACAGACTTTCCCATACTTTTGGCTTAAAAGTACCTCTCTTAGAATACTTCTTCCCAGTCCAGCGATCCCAATTTTGAATATATTTCACAACCCAAGGTCCATATTTATCTATCATCTCTTCCCTTGGGGTCATTTGACTCCATTCAGACCCCCTCTTTGAAGCGATTTGATTACCCATCCTTACGGACACTGGACCTTGAACTGATTCCCCAACCTTTTTACAGGTTGCCTTTACTCCAGAGGTAGCTACTCTCTGGCCAAGAATTGGGGTGACAGGTCCCGCCCCTGTCAATGTTGCCGCTTTTTTTTCACTACTTGCCAGACCAATTCCCTGTCCTGGCTATAGTCCTTCAAAAAATTAGCCTGGAGATTTCCCAAACTAAATAATAGTTTAATCCCCCCCCCCCCCCCCCCGTGTTTTTTTCTGAAGTACTCTAAAAGAAATGCTTAACGAAACGCTTTAGCTTCTGTTATATCAAGAATTATTAGCACGAACTTGGATAATCAGGACCCTATGCGTGCTTGTAGTACAGGAGGCAGTTAACTGATGCACCCCTAATTGCAATATGATTTGTATATGTTACATTATAGCTACTGTTCCCAGGTTAACTTACAAAGCTTACAATCCCCAGTTAGTAATTGTAAAGAAGAAAGATTCATACCTAAGATCATTCAGTGTGATTTAGTCTCCGTTTCCACTGATGCAAATTTTTTTTTCCATGCGACTTTGGACACAAAGTCGCATTACAAGTCGCAGCCCATTGATTTCAATAGCGCCCGTTCCAATCTATGCTACTCAATGCTGCAGCAACTCTGAAAGTGTACCTGCACCACTCTGATGCGACTCTGGATCAAAGTTGCATTCAAAGCCACACCACAGTCGCATTAAAGTCGTACCTCAGTCACACTCAATCATGCGACCTTAGAGTTGCATTAGTGGAAACGTAGCTCTATGACCACTGTGCGTTTCAATCACAATGATTGGCCTAATCTCATTCAAAGGGTCAACTGAAAGTGCTTTTTGGCAGAGAGCACATATCCTTTTCCACTCATCATTCTCACTTACAATTTCATTTTATATATACAATACTCAAAATCAGTCCCATCAAAATATTCACATAGACAAAAGGTAAAAAAAAGAAAAGTTCTGAGAAGTTTTTTTTAGTCTGGGTATTCAGATGGGAGACAGGTAACCACAACACCAGCTCTGTCTTCCATACAAATCGCATTCACCCCAACATTAAACTTCCTCACACAAGGAGGCACCATCTGATAAGGAGATTTTTATACCTACCTCACTTATATGGAGTGATTAAACCATTTCCTATATAAGAATTAAAAACGAACGATAACAGTGCGAAAAGATAAACAATTACATTTATTTATACAGAAAAGGAACGTTAGAGATTACCAAATACAACATTGAGGATACAACCGTAAAACAGAGACTAATGATACAAAATATTGCTATAATGGTCATACACATGCTAGCTAGAGATTAATAATATATTAAGGCAAAATCCTATAGTAGAAAAGGTTACAGAAAAGAAAAGAGACAGAAGATAATAGAGATACATTGTTTGGAGAAGTCTTACGTAACCATCCTTCATCTAGACCGTCAGCACAAGAAAATGGGCAGTGATCTGTGTTGCAATATATACACATTGGTAACCCCCCCCCTCCTTCCATATGCTAAGGTATTGCCACATTCCTTCAAGGGTGGGGGGTTGCACATAACACTTGGCCAACTGGAGGTCTTTACATGCAGAGGCGGTTCTCTAATTAGGCAAATTAGGCGGTCGCCTTAGGCCTCGCCCCCAGAGGGGCCTCGCAGCCGCCTAATTTGCCCATACCGCAGCTTCGATGATTCGCTGGGACTGTGCTGCAATATGATCCATTCTTGACCCGGAGTCCCGGCCAACTAGAGTACCGCAATGCTCGCGGCTTGTGCGGGGTGTCTTCATTCCTGCATGTCATGAGCTCCACTCCACTGTGCATTGCAGCTGGCCCGGCATCTCTCCCCAGCTGCCTGACACACACACAGTACAGTGAGTGCACTGCGAAGCAGAGCGAACTGAACCCGCCCCTCCTCCTCCTGTGCTGTAATGTTTTCCTGTGCACAGAGGTCAGAGGAGGAGGAGGGAAGGAGGCACACCACCTGTACCGAGAGGCGAGCGCGCTGGTCTGAGGTCTGTGTAATCTAAAAGTCAGTCTTACAGAGGAGGGGGCATGATGAAGTGGGTGAGGGAGGGGGGACAAGCAAAGAGTTCACTTGGAGTGATTTGGATCCAATCCCAGCTCCATCCTTCCCCCCATACCATCCTAGCTCCATTCACACCCATCACATCCCATCTCCATCCACCCCCCATCCCATCCCGGCTCCAGCCACTTCACCCCAATCTCATCCCAGCTCTATTCATCCCCCGATCCAATCCCAGCTCCATCCATCCCCCATACCAACCCAGCTCCATACACCCCCCATCCAACCCCGGCTCTATCCACCACACCCCAATCCCATCCTGGCTCCATCCATTTCCCCGATCCCAACCCGGCTCCATCCACCCCACCCCAATCCCATCCTGGCTCCATCCATCCCCCGATCCAATCCCAGCTCCATCCACCCCCCATACCATCACGGCTCCATCCACCACCCATCCAACCCCGAATCCATCCACCCCACCCCAATCCCATCCCGGCTCCATCCATTCCCCTCGATCCCATCCTGGCTCCATCCACCCCACCCCAATCCCATCCCGGCTCCAGCCATCCCCCCGATCCAATCCCAGCTCCATCCATTCCCCCATACCATCCTGGCTCCATCAACCCCACCCCAATCCAATCCCGGCTCCATCCATTCCCCCCAATCCCATCCCAGCTTCATCTATTCCCCCCAATCCCATCCCGGCTCCATTCATCCCCCTGATCCCATCCTGGCTCACTCCATCCCCCCGATTCCATCCCGGCTCCCTCCATCCCCCCCGATTCCATCCCGGCTCCCTCCATCCCATCCCGGCTCCCTCCATCCCCCCGATCCCATCCCGGCTACCTCCATTCCCCCGATCCCATCCCCATCTACCACCCTGATCCCATCCCAGCTCTATCCATCCCCCGATTCCATTCTGGCTCCATCAATTCCCCAGATCCCATTCCAGCTCTATTCCCCTTCCTCCTCAATCCCATCCCTGCTCCATCCATTGTGGCAGGTTAAGGGGGGGGAGCCACACCAACGCACTAACCTGATAAGTGCCGGGGGGTGACACCACATTCTGCCGCACCAGGTGACACCCACCCTAGTGACGCCACTGTGTGCTAGCGGCACTTTAGGACTTGTGCTACAAGGGGGCTTGGATATGAAATCCACCCCCCCAGCACATGTCTTCTCCCCTCCCAAAGCCCCCCTAGCACATATCCTCCCCCCAATAAAACAGATGCTGTCTGCCACAAAGGGGGTGGCTCTAGGCACCCCACAAGAGATGTGGCTGTATTTGATGGGCACAGTGGCTGCATTTGATGGGCAAAGTGGCTGCATTTGATGGGCAAAGTGGCTGCATTTGATGGGCACAGTGGCTGTATTTTATGGGAAAAGGGCTGCACTTGATGGCACAGTGGCTGCACCTGATAGCACAGTGGCTGCATTTGAAGGGAACAGTGGTTGCAACTGATGGCACAGCGGCTGCATTTGATGGGCACAGTGGCTGCTATTGAGGGCACAGTGGCTGCATTTGATGTGCACAGTGGCTGCATTTGATGGCACAGTGGCTGCATTTGATGGCACAGTGGCTGCACTTGATGGCACAGTGGCTGCACTTGATGGGCACAGTGGCTGCACTTGATGGGCACAGTGGCTGCACTTGATGGGCACTGTGGCTGCATTTGATGGGCACAGTGGCTGCAATTTATGTTTTTTTTTTAGAATTTTTCAGTTTGTTTGCACCCCCCCCCCCCCAAGAATTGTGAGCACCAGCTGCCACTGATCTCTTGTATCATCTGCACTCTCTGACCATCTCCTGTATCAAGTTTGCAGTCTCTGATCATCTCTTTTACTATGTCTACAGTCTCTGATCATCTCCTGTAGTATGTCAGCATAGTCTCTGACCATCTCTTGTATCATGTCTGCAGTCTCTGACCATCTCTTGTATCATGCCTGCAGTCTCTGACCATCTCTTGTATCATGTCTGCAGTCTCTGACCATCTCTTGTATCATGTCTGCAGTCTCTGACCATCTACTGTATCATGTCTGTGACTCTCTCACTCTGCGGAAGGTGCTCCAGAGCCCCCTCCACATTAGAGTTCCCATTTTAAATGCAAGTTGGAACTCTGTGATGTAAAGGGGAATGCAGTGGACTCTGATATAAAGCTAATCTTTGGTCACCAGAGCCCTCCCCCTCCCTTACATTAGAGTTCCCCTTTACACCAAAGTCTGCAGGTTCCCCCTTAGATCATGATCTGCAGCATTCCCCTTTATATCAGAGTTCCCTTGCACTGTAAGGGGGAATCCTGCAGACTCTGATATATGGGGAAACTCTGTGCTGGCTGGGTTATATTAACCTGACCTTCACGTAAATGGAGAAATATGCGTATAATATATATATTTCATTAAAGAAGAATTGGTTTAGAAAATTCTATAAACGTTGAATTCATAGTTCATAGAATTTAAAACTCTTAATGTATGCAATTTATACAGTTAATTTTAATCGCTTGAATTATTTTTCCCATTATGGATGTGAGTGGGGCCTCATGCCTCATATTTGCCTAAGGCCTCACAAAGCCTAGAGCCGCCTCTGTTTACATGTCATAAACCCCTCTCTGCCCAACCCTATTTAAGTAAAATAAGTTTGGTAACACTGCTGCTCCCAGTCAGCCTCACAACCCCCAAGTGATTCCCTTCAGGCAAGGGACTGTACATCTATAAACCAGGTGGTAAACTGACACTATAAACAGAGCTTAAACCAGAGCTGTTTTATGATGTCAGCTGTTCTCAGAATGTCCAGGCAATTTCCTGACACACTGCTTTAAGTCATATTGCATGTCCATTTATGAATGTTGATTATCATTGAAGGTAAAAATCATAGGTCTCACATTTCCACATCAATGGGATCAGGAAAACACCACCAACCTTCTACAGGTAGCTTTAGGTGAACACTGTGCAGAGCTCGCAAAAAACTAACTTGTAGCTTATTTAGCTGCCTGCGGTAGTGATAGGATCAGGAAAACACCACCAACCTTCTACAGGTAGCTTTAGCTGAACACTGTGCAGAGCTCGCACTACACTAACTTGTAGTTTTAGCTGAACACTGTGAGGAGGACGCACTACACTAACTTGTAGCTTATTTAGCTGCCTGCGGTAGTGATAGGATCAAGAAAACACCACCAACCTTCTACAGGTAGCTTTAGCTGAACACTGTGCAGAGCTCGCAAAAAACTAACTTGCAGCCTATTTAGCTGCCTGCGGTAGTGATAGGATCAGGAAAGCACCACCAACCTTTTACAGGTAGCTTTATGTGAACACTGTGCAGAGCTCGCAAAAAACTAACTTGTAGCTTATTTAGCTGCCTGCGGTAGTGATAGGATAAGGAAAACACCACCAACCTTTTACATTTAGCTTTAGCTGAACACTGTGCAGAGCTTGCACTACACTAACTTTTAGTTTTAGCTGAACACTGTGAGGAGGACGCACTACACTAACTTGTAGCTTATTTAGCTGCCTGCGGTAGTGATAGGATCAAAAAAACACCACCAACCTTCTACAGGTAGCTTTAGCTGAACACTGTGCCGAGGTCGCACTACACTAACTTGTAGCTTTAGCTGAACACTGTGAGGAGGACGCACTACACTAACTTGTAGCTTATTTAGCTGCCTGCGGTAGTGATAGGATCAGGAAAACACCACCAACCTTCTACAGGTAGCTTTAGCTGAACACTGTGCAGAGCGTGCAAAAAATTAACTTGTAGCTTATTTAGCTGCCTGCGGTAGTGATAGGATCAGGAAAACACCACCAACCTTCTACAGGTAGCTTTAGCTGAACACTGTGCAGAGCTCGCACTACACTAACTTGTAGTTTTAGCTGAACACTGTGAGGAGGACGCACTACACTAACTTGTAGCTTATTTAGCTGCCTGCGGTAGTGATAGGATCAGGAAAACACCACCAACCTTCTACAGGTAGCTTTATGTGAACACTGTGCAGAGCTCACAAAAAACTAACTTGTAGTTTATTTAGCTTCCTGCGGTAGTTATAGGATCAGGAAAACACCACCAACCTTCTACAGGTAGCTTTAGCATATCACTGTGCAGAGCTCGCACTACACTAACTTGTAGTTTTAGTTGAACACTGTGAGGAGGACGCACTACACTAACTTGTAGCTTTAGCTGAACACTGTTCAGAGGACGCACTACACTAACTTGTAGCTTTAGCTGAACACTGTGCAGAGGTCGCACTACACTAACTTGTAGTTTTAGCTGAACACTGTGAGCAGGACGCACTACACTAACTTGTAGCTTTAGCTGAACACTGTGCAGAGGTCGCACTACACTAACTTGTAGTTTTAGCTGAACACTGTGAGGAGGACGCACTACCCTAACTTGTAGCTTTAGCTGAACACTGTGCACTACACTAACTTGTAGTTTTAGCTGAACACTGTGCACTGTGCATATTTATTAAAGGGGGCTCCCGGATTCCGATAAGCCCCACTCCCACAGACCCCAACAACCAACGGCCAGGGTTGTTGGGAAGAGGCCCTTGTCCTCATCAACATGGGGACAAGGTGCTTTCCTCAAAGTACCCATCCCCCATGTTGAGGGCATGCGGCCTGGTACGGTTCAGGGGGGGGTGCTCGCTCGTCCCCACCCCCTTTCCTGACTTGCCGGGCTGCGTGCTGGGATAAGGGTCTGGTATGGATTTTGGGGGGGACCCCACGCCGATTTTTCGGCGTAGGGGGTTCCCCTTAAAATCCATACCGATGGCATGGGGGTACCCTCCGAATTCATACCAAACCCTGGGGGGACCCCACGCTGTTTTTTTTCAGGATTTTTTTTTTTTTTAGCCAGCATTTTTTTTTTTTTACATTGAGCGGGAAGTCAGCTGACAGCTGATGACTCATAGGTTGTTAACCACTTCAATATCAGACACTTTTGCCTCTTACCGCCCAGGACAATTTTCAGCTTTCAGCGCTGTCATACTTTGAATGACAATTGCGCGGCCATGCTACACTGTACTCAAACAACATTTTTAGCATTTTTTTCCCACAAATAGAGCTTTCTTTTGGTGGTATTTGATCAACTCTGCAGTTTTTTTTTTGCTAAACAAACTAAAAAAGAAAAAAAATTTGGAAAAAAAAAAGTTTTTCTTCGTTTCAGCACTGATGGGCACTGATAGGCGGCACTGATGGGCACTGACTGGCGGCACTGATGGGCACTGACTGGCGGCACTGATGGGCACTGATGAGGATGCACTGATATGTAGAATTGATGGGAACTAATATGTGGCAATGATAAGCAGCACTGATGGGCACTGATATGCAGCACTGATGGGCACTGATAGGCGGCACTGATGGGCACTGACTGGCAGCACTGATGGGCACTGACTGGCGGCTGTGATGGGCACTGACTGGCGGCTGTGATGGGCACTGACAGGCGGCACTGATGGGCAGATAGGCGGTACTGATTGCCACTGACAGGTGGCACTGATGGGCAGCACTGATGTTGAGGTACTGACAGGTTTTACTGCTGGGCACTGTGGTGGGCACTGATTAGCACTGATATGGGCACTGATTGGCACTTTGATGGGCACTGTGAGCTGTCTTTTAATTGGGAAACTGACTGACAGCTGAGGGGGCACATCTGAGGTGTTGTGGCACATCTGAGGGGGCTGTGAGGATAATCAATGTGCTGATTATCAGCACAGACCCCCCCTCTGACAGGGAGAGCCGCGATCGGCTCTCCCTGTCAGCGCGAACCAAGGAATGCCGTTTACCGGCACTTCCTGGTTCTCGCGATGATCAGCTGTGATTGGTCACAGCTGATCACGTGGTAAGAAGCCTCTGACAGAGGCTTCTTATCACGATCAGAGATGCGGGGTGTCAGACTGACACGCCGCACTCGCGATCACCATGATGCGCGCCCCTGCGGACGCATGCCGGCATGTTATCCTGCTGGACGTCATATGAAGCCCAGTCAGGATAACAGAGCCACTTCCCAGATGTCATTCTGCATACGGCGGGTGGGAAGTGGTTAAGGATGCGGCGGCCGGCTTCCCGGCTTCCCGGCCCCCTTCTTAGCAACCAGTTATATACAGCATAAAAAAAACGCGGTACTTGCGTTTTGGATGCAGGTCCAGTGAAATCTATTACAAGCAAAACGCTGCATTTTGCGGGAAAAAAAGTCCCTGACCCTTTCCAAAAACGCAGAGGCACAAAAATGCATAGATGTGAACATGTTCCATAGGAACCCATGTTAAAAAATTCCTATGCATTTCTGCAAAATGCATCAAAAATAGCATTAGTGCGAATAGAGCCTAAGGCCCCTTTCACACTGGGGCGGTGGGGGCGTCTGCGGTAAAGCGGCACTATTTTTAGCGCCGCTTTACTGTCGTTTTAGCGGCGTTATTCGGCTGCTAGCGGGGCCATTTTAACCCCCCACGGGGCGGTTTTAACCCCTCTGCTAGCGGCCAAAAAAGGGGTTAAATCCGCCCGCAAAACGCCGCTGGATCGGCATTTTGCCGGCGGTACCACAGTGCTGCCCCATTGATTTTAATGGGGAGGACCAGTGAGTTCACCGCTCCAAGAAAGCTGCTGGCAGGACTTTTTGTGACGCCCTGCCAGCGCACCACTCCAGTGTGAAAGCCCTCACTGGAGTGAATGGAGCCGCTTCTTTAGGGCATTTTTCAGGCGCTATTTTTAGTGCCGTAGCGCCTAAAAACGCCCCAGTGTGAAAGTCCTGCTAGCAGCATCTTTGGAGCAGTGTATAAACCGCTCCTGCCCATTGAAATCAATGGGACAGCGCGGCTATACTGCCGGCAAAACGCCGCTGCAGTGGTGTTTTGCGTGTGGATTTAACCCCTTTTCGGCCGCTAGCGGGGGTTAAAACCGCTAGCGACCGAATACCGCCGGTAAAGCAGGGCGAAAAATAGCACTGTTTTAGCGCTGCCACCCGCACCGCCCCAGTGTGAAAGGGGCCTAAGGCCCCCTCACACGGACGGACCTTTCAGGTCTGCCTCGGACCTGAACGGACACTCCTTAGACCTCTATGGAGGGTCGGATGGCAGTGGTGACATGTCCGCTGACATCCGACCCACTCCAATCCTAAAAAGTGTAACGGAGGAAAAACCTTTTCCATCCATCTGCGGATCGGATCGGGTGACAACGGACTCTGAGGTCCGTCATCATCCGATCCCCCATATAGAAGAGCGGCACTCTGACAGGTCTGTCCCTGCAGACCTGTCATCTGCCTGCCCAGCGGGGATCGACGGAGCGATCCCCCGCTGAGCAGAGCGGGCTCCGTACACGGGGTACAAAGTCCCATCGTGTGTATGAGGCTTAAACACCAGAAATTCAAGTTTTCATATCTTTAAAGGTCACCATACACTGGCCAATCAGTTAGATCTTCCATAAATTAGATTCAGTGCAAGAGCCGGTTTGATTTTCTACAATTAGAAGTAATTCTTACAGTGCATCTTCCTATTACCGCTTTAGCCTAATGCTCTCTTTCCACTATTTCAACACCAAAGTTGCGTGATTTACAATGTGCTTTTTCGGCTTGTTTTCCACTATTGCAACTTGTCATGCCACTAGGGACTGAAAAGTTGCATCACAAGTTCTACACCATGATTTACAATGAGTACCATTCAAATGTCTGCGACTTCAAGTCGCAGCAACTTCAAAGTAGTCCCTGCACTATTTTGGTCCCCGTTTGATGCGACTTGAGGTCCATAGACCTCAAAAATACACAGACATTGCTTCAAGTTTTGGCAAAAAGTTGGGGGAAACTCGCGGCAAAAAGCACGCAACTTTGGGCTTTTAATAGAGGAAACCGAGCCTTAATGCCACGCGACTAATTCAAAACATCTGAGAAAAAGTCACACTGAAGTTGGAACAAAGTAGTGCAAGAACTTTTTTTGGAGTTGCACCAATTAGAACGGGGGAACATTGAAATACATGTGTTTTGACTTGTCCTGCGACTTCACATGGGTCAAGTCGCACTACAACTCGCAGTAGTGGAAAGAGAGCTTAAGGCCACTTGGGACTGAAAAGTTGCATCACAAGTTGTACCCCATGATTTACAATGAGTACCGTTCATATGTGTGCGACTTGCTTACGCACATGCCGTATACACAGCGGGCACACATCTTTATTACAGAAATCCATAGTTGGCATGGAAATTAACCACTTGCTTACTGGGTACTTAAACCCCCTGCTGTCCTGACCAATTTTCAGCGCTGATCCATTTTGAATGACAATGCGGTCATACTTAGCCAAATGTTTTTTTTGTTTTTTTTTTAAGTTCCCACAAATAGAGCATTCTTTGGGTGGTATTTGATCACCTGTGTGTTTTTTTTCTTTTGTTCAAACAAAAGAAAAGACAGATTTTTAAAAATAATTTGGTATATTTTTGGATATTTTGATATAAAATTTTGCAAACAGGTAATTTTTCTCCTTCATTGATGTACGCTGATGAGGCCGCACTGATTGGTTATACTGATAGTCAGCACTGCTTGGGATCACTGGTGGGCATTGATAGGTGGCACTGGAAGGGGGTACTGGTGGGCACAGATGAGGCAAGAATTGCCTCTTCGGGACCAATGTTCCTTGCACCTAAGCCGGTGATCAGCTTTTATATTTATCCTCATGCTGTCAGCGTGAGAAGAAAAAATAAACAGATCAGCCCTTACTTCGATCTGTGATCACCCGAGTCTCAGTGACTACGTCCTATGAGAGCCTCCCAGAAATTCAGGTCCACGCTGTGGCAGTTGTTTGGCTATAGCACAGACACCAAGTGGTTAATAGAAAAACAGATGCAGATTTCTAGGACTGGCCAAAAATAATGTTAGAGTCAACGGCAACTGATGACTTTCTATTAAAGGTCTAAATGGGCCATTAACATGCATCACAATTGAACTTAGGAATGTGTCTTTGCAAAGTTAAACTCATTATTTTTGCTTGGGGATAGACTGCAGAGGGATTATAAGTTTTGGGGGATGTCTACACCCCTGATAGGTTGAAGACACCTACCAAATTTTGCCAATTTCGCATTCAAAATTATTCACTTCCTGTCACATAGCCAAACAGGAAGTGAGGGTAAAACCTGACCAATGTATGTCATTGGGGACACACAGGTCAATCTAAATAGTTTCCCCATTCGGGAAATGGGCATTTTGCCATGTACATCCCAAATTATTATGTATCTTGGGGTTTATTTACTAAAAGGTAAATCCACTTTGCACCACAAGTGCACTTAGAAGTTCATTTGCTGGAGATCCGAGGGGGACATGCAAGGAAAAGAAAAAAACAGCATCTTTGCCTCTACATGATTGGATGATAAAATCACCAGTGCTACCCTTCTGATTTTCATCAACTACACTTGTATTGCAGAAAGGATTTGCCTTTAATAAACCCCAAAATACCTAATAATTTGGGGTGTACACAACTAAGTGCTAGAGTGCAATTTGCATAATGGGGGCGCTAGTTAGATTGACCTGTGTGTTCCCAAGGAAAAATTAGGGCTTTACTCCCACTTCCTGTTTGGCTATGACACGAAGTGAAGCCAATTTTAAGAAAAGGGACAAAGCCCAAAGAAAAAAATAAAAATCTTGATTTCCCTCAAATGTCCACAATTGGAAAAGGATTGGCTTCAGCTTGATTTTAGTTCAGTGCTCTAAATCAGTGCTTCTCAACCCTGTCCTCAAGTACCCCCAAACAGGCCATGTTTGCAGGTTTTCCTTCATCTTGCACAGGTGCTTTAAATCAAAGTCAATGGCTTTGTATTTTGGACAGCTATTTTAGAGAAGATAAAATGTCCTAAACATGTCCTGTCAGGGGGGTACTTGAGGACTGAGGCTGAAAACCACTGCTCAAAAAGAAAATTGAATACTTACCACTCTGAAATGTTACTTTCCTGGTCACTATCCATGGCAGCATATGCACAATCCATGCATGTGCTACCATGAAGGCACCAGGAAAGTAACTTAAAACTAAAAGATAAAAAAAACATGAAAAAGGGATTTGTCCAAGACATGCCAATCAGCCTAGTTAAGCTGCAGCTGGGAAATCCAATGCATGAAAAGAACACACATAAAACATAAAGAATTTGAAACAATTTTATTGGTCCAAAAAAAAAAAAACAGGACTTGGAAAAGAAGCAAGGAAAGCAAAATACACACATGTATGTTAATTTGAGACACTAACAGAATAGGTTGTAATAAATGGACATATATTAAGGATTAAAACAACATTATGCACAACATCTTGAGAAAGAATTTTAAAAATAAGGCCGCACAGACAGTTAAATCAAAGTGAACACACAAAAAGCACCACCAAAAAAAACCAAAGTCCCTGAGCATGCTCAGAACAACCCAAATGCAGCTAGCACAAAATAAGCCACCCCACTGTCCAAAATTAAGCACATCATCCAGCATGCACCAAAATTACAGATGGGACAAAACACCCCCCAGTCCAGGGGGGCGACTATAGAGCCTAACATGTGCAAAAGTTATACTACAAATACCATTGCAGTCTAAGGGAACTGACTTGGCAATTTTACTAGTCCCCACTTGGCTGGCTTATCTTCTAGTTATTGGCCTTAAAATGAGTATGGGGCCCAGGTCCCACCCTAAGGGACATATATCAATGTCAACAATTGGACAACCCCAAAGACGAAACAAGGAGAAATGCCTTTAAATATGCCAAATTGCTTAAGGGCCAGTTCACACCAATGCAGTCCAGTGCATATTTTATGCATCAAAAATGCATGGACATTCGGTTATATGGTGTGCAATGGCATAGTTCACACCAGTGCTTGCCGTTCCAGTGCGTTCCAGTTCCAGCAAAAAAAGTAGAACATGCTGCATTTTTTCTGCACGGGGCTGTATTGAAAAGCTGTAAAACGCATCAAAAACGCAAAGGAATGCACTTGTCCTTATTTAAGGTTAAGAAAAAAGAGGGGTGAAAAAAAGCACTGGACTGCATCAAAAACGCACCAAAAACGCTCCGGAACGCATCAAAAACGTGCATGCAGAAAAGCACCTGGAACGCGTCCGGACTGCGTTTCTATGGTGCGAACTGGCCCTAAGGGCTCTAAGGGCTAGATCACACCATAGAAACACAATCCGGATGCATTCCAGGTGCTTTTCTGCATGCATGTTTTTTATGCGTTCCAGTGCGTTTTTGGTGCATTTTTGATGCAGTCCAGTGCTCCCCCCCCCCTCTTTTTTCTTAACCTTAAGGCCTGATTCACACCTATGCATTTTTTGTGCTTTTTGCAGATCTGCACTACAGTCCATTTAACATGGTTTCCTATGGAACACGTTCTGTAGTGCAAATCTGCAAAAAGCACTAAAAATGCATAGATGCGAATCAGGCCTAAATAAGGACAAGTGTATTGCAGTGCGTTTTTGGTGCATTTAGGTGCGTTCCAGTGCATTTTTGATGCATTTTACAGCGTTCCAGTGCATAAAAAATGCAGCATGTTCGACTTTTTTTTTGGGAACTGGAAACGCACTGGAACTGCAAGCACTGGTGTGAACTATGCCATTGAAAACCATATAACCTACTTTCCATGCGTTTTTAATGCAGAAAAAAAACGCACTGGACTGCATGTGGTGTGAACTGGCCCTTAAGGAATAAAAGTTATTTAAAACTACTCGCGGCTATAATGAAATGTCGGTCCGGCAATTAGGGATGAGCCGAACACCCCCCTGTTTGGTTCGCACCAGAACTTGCGAACAGGCAAAAAATGTGTTCGAACACACGAACACCGTTAAAGTCTATGGAACAAGAACATGAATAATCAAAAGTGCTAATTTTAAAGGCTTATATGTAGGGATGAGCTTCGAGTTCGAGTCGAACTCATGTTCGACTCGAACATCGGCTGTTTGCAAGTTCGCCCAACAGCGAACAATTTGGGGTGTTCGTGGCAAATTCGATTGCCGAGGAACACCCTTTAAAAGTCTATGGGAGAAATCAAAAGTGCTAATTTTAAAGGCTTATATGCATGGTATTGTCATAAAAAGTGTTTGGGGACCTGGGTCCTGCCCCAGGGGACATGGATCAATGTAAAAAAAAGTTTTAAAAACGGCAGTTTTTTCGGGAGCAGGGATTTTAATAATGCTTAAAGTGAAACAATAAAAGTGTAATATCCCTTTAAATTTTGTAGCTGGGGGGTGTCTATAGTATGCCTGTAAAGGGGTGCATGTTTCCCGTGTTTAGAACAGTCTGACAGCAAAATTACATTTCAAAGGAAAAAAAGTCATTTAAAACTACTCGCGGCTATTAATGCATTGCCGGTCTGACAATACACATAAAAGTTCATTGATAAAAACGGCATGGGAATTCCCCACAGGGGAACCCTGAACCAAAATTTTTTTTAAAAATGACGTGGGGGGTCCCCCTAAATTCCATTCCAGGCCCTTCAGGTCTGGTATGGATATTAAGGGGGACCCCGGCCAAAATGTAAAAAAAAATGACGTGGGGGCCCCCTAAATTCCATACCAGGCCCTTCAGGTCTGGTATGGATATTAAGGGGAACCCCGGCCAAAATTAAAAAAAAAATATGACATGGGGGGTCCCCCTAAATTCCATACTAGGCCCTTCAGGTTTTTTCCCCCTTACCATTTCACACAGGGGGGGGGGCTGGGATCTGGGGGTCCCCTTGTTAAAGAGGCTTCTAGATTCCGATAAGCCCCCCGCCCGCAGACCCCCACAACCACCGGCCAGGGTTGTGGGGATAAGGCCCTTGTCCTCATCAACATGGGGACAAGGTGCTTTGGGGGGCTACCCCAAAGCACCCTCCCAATGTTGAGGGCATGTGGCCTGGTACGGTTCAGGAGGGGGGGCGCGCTCTCATCCTCCCCTCTTTTCCTGTGGTCTGCCAATGTTGCGTGCTCGGATAAGGGTCTGGTGTGGATTTTTGGGGGGACCCCACGCCTTTTATTTAAAAAATTTTGGCGCGGGGTTCCCCTTAAAATCCATACCAGACCTGAAGGGCCTGGTATGGATTTTTGGGGGGGACCCCACATCATTTTTTTTTGGCGTGGGGTTCCCCTTAATATCCATACCAGACCTGAAGGGCCTGGTATTGAATTTCGGGGGAACCCCACGCATTTTTTTTTCTGAATTGTGTTTGTTTTCTTAATGCTGTTTTTATCAATGAACTTGTATGTGTTTTGCCGGACCGACATTTCATTAGAGCCGCACGAAGTGAGCCAGCGTTAAAAAAAAAAAAAAGTCTAGAGGTACGCCCGTTCACCCTATGCAAATGTTTTTACGTTGCCTGACATTTACTAATATTTTGCCGGCGCACTGAACAAAAGTATTTAAACAAGCGCAAATGCCGTTTGAGCATGCGCAGTGTATAAATTCACCTCCCGCAGTTTAAATGTATTTGCCGGCGCTGCCGTCTTGTTCCGAGAAAGTCACTTTCTCGCTCTATATTGGCCATATTTGTGACTTGGCCAGTTAGTACAACACTTCCCCACATCACCCCACATCACCCCCATATTATTGGCACTTCCAGCTTGTTTAAATTTGAAGTTAAACATGCCGTGCACCAGGTCTATAGTGGCGTACAGATCACCTCTTCCCGTGCGCCGGGAAGAGAATAGTAAATGGGGGATCGCGCTGCGGTGCCAGCGCAAATGCTTTGTAAATAAGAAAATGTAATTTGTGCATCGGCGTGCACCGCAAGTCATGGCGCAAATGCTTCGTAAATCAGCCCCATTGTCTCTCTGTCTATCTATCTCTCTCAATGCCAGAACGCACACTACACAGGGCCGCCGTGCAGGCGGCCTTATATAGTGTGGGACGTGTACTAAATCCCCTGAGCCATAATTGGCCAAAGCCTCCTTGGCCTTGGCCAATTACGGCTCTCTGTTCAGACGGCGCTGTGATTGGCCAAGCATGCGGGTCATAGTGCATGCTTGGCCAATCATCAGCCAGCAATGCACTGCGATGCCGCAGTAAATTATGGGACGTAACGCGCCACACGAATTTGGCGCGAACAGCCCATACCTGTCGCAATTCGATGAACGGGCAAAGAGACGATGTTCGAGTCGAACATGGGTTCGACTCGAACACGAAGCTCAACCCTACTGAGCAGCAGTTTTCTCTCAGCGTCCGAAACACACGACAGACATCTGTGTGGTGGCTCTCCGGCGACTTGGAAAATATGAGGATATCGTTGAGATAAACCACCACACATAGCTGCAACAAATCGAGTGGAAAACATTGATAAATTCCTGGAAAACTGCCAGAGCGTTGCAAAGGCCAAATGGCATTACTAGGTACTCATAATGGCATGTTCTGGTATTAAACGCAGTTTTCCATTCGTTGCCCTCCTTAATTCTCACGGGATTGTATGCCCCTCTCAAATCAAGCTTTCGTGAAAACCGTTGCTCCCTTGAGGTGGTCAAATAATTCCGTATTCAATGCAATTGGATAAGCATTCTTAATCGTGAGACAATTGAGACCCCTATAATCAATACAAGGTCTCAGTTCACCACTCTTCTTCTTCACAAAGAAGAAACCAGCACCGGCAGGAGACGAGGATTTGCAGATGAAACCTCCAGAAAGTGCATCTGGAACATACTCCATTGCCCTATCCTCCGAGACCGACAAAGGGTAAACCCAGCCAGGAGGGGGTATGGCACCAGGTTGAAGGTCAATTGTGCAATCATACGACCGGTGTGGAGGCAAACTACAGGCTTGACCATTGTCAAAGACATCGCTAAAATTGCAGTTCTCCTCCGGCAGGGAGGAGAGTGAAGAGGTGCACAGGACCTTATCCAACTTTTGAAAGCATGTCTTACTGCATTGTGGCGACCAGGAGAGAACCTCAGCCTGAAGCCAATTGAAAGAGGGGTAGTGCCTCTGTAACCAAGGATAACCAATAACTATCGGAAATATATGTGAGGAAATAACGTGGAATTGAATTATCTCATAGTGAAGAGCCCCTACGGCCATGGACAATGGAACAGTCTCATGAGTCACATGGGCAGGCTGTAGAGGTCCCCTGTCAAGAGCCTCAATGGCCAGTGGAGTGGCACGCAGCCGCAGCGGAATCGAGTGCTTCGATACAAAGACAGCATCAATGATCAGGCCTGCAGCTCCAGAGTCGATTAGAGCCTGTATCTCGACGGACAACTCAGCCCAAGAAAGGGTAACCAGAACCAGGGGCCAGGGGCTTATCCTTTTGGATAACTGGGAACGAAACAACGCCACCTAAGGTCTGTCCATGACAGGACCTTAAGGTTCGGGCATTCCCTAGACGGGTAGGACAAGACTTCAAAAAGTGACCTGCCTGGCCACAATAAAGACATAATCTCTCCCTCCTCCTAAGAGCTCTCTCATCCACAGAGAGACGCGTGAAGCCCAAGTTCATGGGTTCACCTTCAGTGACCGACTCGGTACCAGGAGGTATGGGAGGTGAGGGAGGCAAGGGTGGGATTGCAAAGCTCCTAGACAAATGTACAGGAGGCTTACACAAGCGCTCCTTAAAAGAGAGTCTTTCTCTGAGTCTGGAGTCAATGAGGATGACAAATGTGATCAACTTCTCCAGCTCAGTGGGTATATCTCTGGCTGCTGTCTCATCTTTGATGGTATCCAAGAGACCATGAGAAAAAGCAGCCACCAAGGCCTCATTGTTCCAGGCAACCTCTGCTGCCAGAGTACAGAATTCAATGGCGTAATCGGCAACAGTTCTTGTACTCTGTTTGATGGACATGAGTCACTTGGCAGCAGAAGCCGAGCATGCAGGGACGTTAAATACCTTTTTAAAAGAAGCCACAAACTCTGGGTAACTCGGGACAATGGGTTTTTGCATCTCGCATAGAGGATTTGCCCAGGCCAAGGCTCTCTCAGAAAGCAAAGATATCACGAAACCTACTTTGCTTCTGTCCGTGGGAAACGCCTGGGGCAGCATCTCAAAGTATATCTCAACCTTGTTGAGAAACCCCCTGCATTGGACTGGATTGCCCCCAAATCGCTGGGGAAGCGCAGCAGAACCAGACATACCTCTTAAAGTTAATACTCGAGACGGGTGCCTGCACAGAGACTGGAGCAGCAGCAGGGACGGCCTGCAACACAGGTTGTACCGGAGCAGCCACAGTGGGAGATTCCAGATGAGCCCTGTGACTCAGGAGCATCTGTAACGCCATGGCAAACTGATCCATGCGGTGATCCTGCTCATCCAATCTGGAAATATTATTACCAACAAGTGGATTGACTGCATCTTCTGAATTCATGGCCTTCGCCTACTGTCAGAAACCATGAATCAGACAGAGACAGAAGTACAGTTAAATCACACTTGTATAATAACAAAAGTAAATAGAACAAATGTAGTCAAAACATAGCCAAAGTTTGGTAACCAGAACGGATAGTCAGACAATCAGTGTAGTGGAACAGCAAGCAGGATCTGTAGCCAGAAGGTACGTCAGCCAAGCAAGTCTTTAACAGGCACGCAGGAGAGAATCTCTGTGATATTGACTAGGCGAAAGCAGAGATCATCTGGGCTGGACGGCTTAAGTAAGCAGGACTGATGGGCAGGATATCATCAACAGGTGAGTCACTGTGGAGAAATAGGAGCTGGCAATTAACCGACAGCTGAGTGGCCAGCTCAGAGAAGGAAGGGCTGAGCCCAGCCCTGACAGTACCCTCTCCTTAACAACCCCTGCCCTCAGAGGACCACCAGGCTTGAGGGGAAAACATGTATGGAAATCACGAAGGAGGACAGGGGAATGACAGGCAGTTACATTTAGGGTTAATAACTCTGATCAGCGGGTTGTGATCTGTACTGTGTGTGTATATATATTGTGGTAGTGTGGCACCTCACCAGTGTATGGATGCAGGATTCTCAACCAGGCAGCTTGAGGGGCTCCAGCGTGTTTGCTATTTAGGAGGAAACTGGCTTTTTAGTTTTCTCATTATTTAATAAAGTCCACTTTGGGACCTGGAGCCCTGGGATTTCTTAGAGTTCCAGGTGGGATGAAATCCCCAGTCCTGGGTCCAGATTTTGAGACTCACCAGCACACTGACCGGTCAGGTTTGTGCTGGCCTATTTGTAGACACCTGACCATGGTTCTGGGCTCCACCCTCCCGAGGAGTCCAGGCTTGCAAGGGAGAAGCCAGAGAGTGCAGGTGTGCACTGGGAGAAGCCAGAGACCCAAGCCTGAGGGTCAGAGCAGCAAGCGGCTGTTATCTATATGGACTGACAAGAGAATAGTCTGTGGGAAACAGACAAAGGCCTAAAGTGGAAGCCCTGTTCTGCATGGCTGTATGTACAGTATAAGCCAGGAGGCTTGGTATTTTCCATTTGTGATTATTGCTGTGAAGTTCAAACCCCTGCGTGGGAATTCTGGATGGACTGTTAATTTCTTTTGTTTAATAAAAGTGGGCCAAAAAGCCCTTAAACTGCATATCCGGCTAAGACTCCGCTCACTGGTAAGCGCTACACTTGAGCTAAACAACCCCCAACTTTACAATATATATACAAAAGCGAGTACACCTCTCACATTTTTGTAATTATTTTATTGTATCTTTTCATGTGACAACACTGAAGAAATTACACTTTGCTACAATGTAAAGTAGTGTCAGGGCTGGGCTCAGCCCTCCCTTCTCAGAGCTCAGGCTGCTTGGCTGTTGGTTAATTGCCAGCACTCATCATTCCACAGTGACTCACCTGGTGATCATATCCTGCTCGTCCGCCAGCTCTGCTGGCTACTTAAACTCCTTGGATCAGATCGTCTGTGCTTTCGCCTTGGTCAGCATATCCGGATACTCTCTGCTGTGTTTTCCTGTTAAAGACTTTTGCCTAGCTGACTTCCCTTCTGGTTCCTGATTCCGTTTGCTGCTTCTGACTACGCTGATCTCTGGATTCCTGGTTTACTGGCTTGTTCTGACTCTGGTTGCCGAACCCAGGCTATGTTTTGACCACGTTTATTCTGTTCTGTTTCTACGTTAATACTATTTTACCATTTTATTTAGGTGTGATTTTTACTGCACTTCTGTATCAGTCTGATTCATGGTTCCTGACAAGTAGCGAGTGTACAACTTGTATAACAGTGTAAATTTGCTGTCTGCTCAAAATAACTCACACAGCCAATAATGTCTAAACCACTGGCAACAAAAGTGAGAACACCCCTAAGTGAAAATGTCCAAATTGGGCCCAATTAGCCATTTCTTCTCACCAGTGTCATGTCACTTATTAGTGTTACAAGGTCTCAGGTGTGAATGGGGAGCAGGTTTGTTAAATTTGGTGTTCTCGCTCTCACTCTCTCATACTGGTCACTGGAAGGTTAACATGGCACCTCATGGCAAAGAACTCTCTGAGGATCTGAAAAAAAACAATTGTTGCTCTACATGAAGATGGCCTAGGCTATAATAAGATTGGCAAGACCCTGAAACTGAACTGCAGCACGGTGGCCAAGACCATACAGCAGTTTAACAGGACAGGTTCCACTCAGAACAGGCCTCTCCATGGTTGACCAAAGAAGTTGAGTGCACATGCTCAGCTTCATATAAAGAGGTTGTCTTTGGGAAATAGACATATGAGTGCTGCCGGCATTGTTGCAGAGGTTGAAGGGGTGGGGGTCAGCCTGTCAGTGCTCAGACCATATGCAGCACACTGCATCAAATTGGTCTGCATTGCTGTCGTCCCAGAAGGAAGCCTCTTCTAAAGATGATGCACAAGAAAGCCCGCAAACAGTTTGCTGAAGACAAGCAGACTACAGACATGGATTACTGGAACCATGTCCTGTGGTCTGATGAGACCAAGATAAAATTATTTGGTTCAGATGGTGTCAAGCGTGTGTGGTGGCAACCAGGTGAGGAGTACAAAGACAAGTGTGTCTTGCCTTCAGTTAAGCATGGTGGTGGGAGTGTTATGGTCTGGGGCTGCATGAGTGCTGCCGGCACTGGAGAGCTCCAGTTCATTGAGAGAACCATAAATGCCAACATGTACTGTGACATACTGAAGCAGAGCATGATCCCCTCCCTTCAGAGACTGGGCCACAGGGCAATATTCCAACATGATAACGACCCCAAACACACCTCCAAGATGACCACTGCCTTGCTAAAGAAGCTGGGGGTAAAGGTGATGGACTGGCCAAGCATGTCTCTAGACCTAAACCCTATTGAGCATCTGTGGGACATTCTCAAATGGAAGGTGGAGGAGCGCAAGATCTCTAACATCCACCAGCTCCGTGATGTCGTCATGGAGGAGTGAAAGAGGACTCCAGTGGCAACCTGTGAAGCCCTGGTGAACGCCATGCCCAAGAGGGCAGTGCTGGAAAATAATGGTGGCCACACAATATATTGACACTTTGGGCCCAATTTGGACATTTTCATTCAGGGGTGTACTCACTTTTGTTGCCAGCGGTTTAGACAATAATGGCTGTGTGTTGAGTTATTTTGAGGGGACAGCAAATTTACACTGTTATACAAGCTGTATATTTACTACTTACATTGTAGCAAAGTGTCATTGCTTCAGTGTTGGCACATGAAAAGGTCTAATAAAATATTTACAAAAATGTGATCGGTGTACTCACTTTTATGAGATAGTGAGTGAGTGAATGTGAATATATATATTATATATATATATATATATATATATATATATATATATATATATATATATATATATATAAAATCTCTAATGACTTTCACATGCTATTGTTTAACCACTTGCAGGCGAGATCTATTCTGACACTTTTTGTTTACAAGTAAAAACCAGCATTTTTTTGCTAGAAATTTACTTAGAACCCCCAAACATTATAAATTTTTTAGCAGAGGCACTAGAGAATAAAATGGTGGTCCTCGCAATTTTTTTTATGTCAAACAGTATTTGCGCAGCTGTTTTTAAAAAAAAAAAAATTTCAGACAATTTTAATTGAATTTTAATGCAAAAAACACAATATATAACCCAATTTTTGGGTGAACTATAAAAGATTTAACACTTAAAAATTGCACGCACTCGTAGAATGGCGACAAACTATGATACTCAAAAATATCCATAGGCGAAGCTTTAAAAATATTTACAGGTTACCAGCTTAGAGTTACGGAGGAGGTCTAGCACTAGATTTATCACTATAACATTTGTGGCGATACCTTACATACACGCGCTCGACATATGTAATCATTTGCTTCTGCATGCAAGCACGGATGGATGGGGGTACTTTAACCACTTGATGTCTACGCTATAGCCAAAAGACGGCTACAACACGGACCTCAAATTGTAGGAGGGTGTCCATGTTCGTCCTCCTGTCCTCTTGCCACCCATGTGCCCCAGGGGGCGTGTGCGCGGCGCACTCTGTGATTGTCAAGTTCTTTGGACTCAGCGGATAACAGAGCAGGATAAATGGCCAATCATAGCGGGCCCTTTACCACGTGATCAGCTGTCAGCCAATGACAGCTGATCATGGAAGTAAACAGAAGCCGGTTACAGGCTTTTTTTTTTTTTCACATTGTCAGCGTGAAGAAAAGAACAGCTGACAGCTGATCACGTGGTAAAGGGCCCGCTATGATTGCCCATTTACACTGCTCTGTGATCAGCCCATAACAGACCCAGTAAACGGAATGGCAGGACCAATAGTGAAGAAGGTAAAAAGGTAATTTTTTTAGAGAAGACGGACAAGATAGATGCGGACACTCCTGGGGGGATGCACATAGAAAGAAGAAACGGAGGCGAAAGGGAAATAGAAAAAGAAAAAAAACATATTTAATAGAGGATCAAAATTCAGCCAGGACGGGGAACTCTACCTTTCAGGGGAGCAGGGTAACAACAAGATTGCAGAAAAATCAAACATGAATGTCATTAAACTCACAGAACACATACTGAACCCTGACCATCTTTCTGTATTAAGTAAGGGCCTGGGCTTCTCCCCATGTAACAAAGGAAATTCCTTTGAGATCTATAAAGATATATGCCTATTTTTGAGACGGGTTAATTTTAAATTGATGTTCTTTGGAAAAAATATGGATGCAAAAAATGAAATGGACATAAATACCCTTATGGAAATCGATGAGACACAACTGGTCGATTTCTTTGAGGGAAACACTTGGATAGATTCTGCAATCTTAGACCCACCAAAATCAGGCTTGGCCAATAAATCTCAATGTTTTCTGAGCTTTTCTAATAACAAATATCTTCAGTTCATGTTCCTGGAGGCAACTATGGGAGATATACGGGCAATTAAGTGGGAAAAAATAGAACCAACTAAAGACAATCTCTCACTTAATGTAAGAAAAGATCTTGAGGAACTAAAAATGCTACCCAATTGCATTATTAAACCTAGTGACAAGGGGGGATGTTGTTTATGGCCTGAAACAGACTATCCGGAGGAAATCTATAAGCAGCTCAATGATACTGACTGCTATGAACGATGGCCTAACAATCCTTTTCCTGATCTAGTTACCTAAATAAACTATCGCTTAACTAGAGCTCAGGAAGTAGGATTACTTACTCAAAAATAATTTGTATTTCTTAGAATCATTAGTTTTAACATACTAACATTCTATATTACACCAAAAGTCCCTAAAAATCTAAAAAAAACCCAGGTAGGCCAATTGTATCAGGAAAGGGGGACCCTTTGGAGAGAATTGGTAAATATATAGACCAAAGAATTAAACATCTTAATAAGGAATTACCTTCCTATGTACAGGACTCTGCTGACATCTTGCGAAAATTAGAAAATCTACGGATACCTGAGAATTCATTGTTGGCAGGAATAGATGTGGCATCACTCTACTCATCCATCCTACATGAAGTAGGGATACAGGCAGTATCCCAATGATTGGATGTTAGACACTCCCTAGCGGGTCCTAACAATGAATTCTTAATAGAATTGCTTGAATTAGTACTCAACAACAATTTCTTTATTTTTGATAGTAAATATTACCATCAAAAATGGGGCGTAGCTATGGGGGCCTCGTGTGCCCCCTCCTACACTTGCCTGCATTTGGGGTGGTGGGAAAAAGGGGAGGTATATAAACACCCAGCCATTCAGGAACATGTGGCACTTTTTGTGTGCTTTATTGACGATGTCCTGGTGGTGTGGAGAGGTACTACAGCACAATTTGAGTTGTTCATAGAAGAACTCAATAACAACACAAGAAACATTTTTCTTACATACAAGGTGGACAAAGATAAAATTGAATTTTTGGATCTGATGATTCATAAAGAAAAAACAACGATTGTGACCAACACCTTTAGAAAACCCACAGCGGGAAATACCCTCCTCCACGCCACCAGTCATCGTCCATGGTCATTAATCAGAGTAATCCCCACAGGCCAATTCTTAAGGATCTGTAGAAATTGTTCAAACATCAAGGATTTCCATAAAGAAAGCAGAGATTTAAGTCAGAGATTCAAACAAAGAGGATACCCCAATTCCGTAATTAGACAGGCAAAGACAAAAGCCTGGAAGAAACGAAGGGAAATAATCATGGGTCTAGAACCAGATGTAGAAAAACTGAACAATACAAGTATGCACAAAATAGGCTTGGTGACCACTTATGGTACCCATTGGGATCATCTCAAAAGGATACTGGTCAAACATTGGCACATACTTATGTTAGATAACAAATTAAAACAAATTTTGGGCTCTCAACCCAATGTAATTGCCAAACAGTGGCAAAAAAGTCCACTTTAACATCAGTTGCAGCACACACTGAGGGTATGTACCCTTGTGGGCATTGCGCTGTATGTAAGTATGTTAAGAGAACCAGTACCTTTAGTGACTCTACTGGGAAGCATATCTTTAGGATTAAACCCTTTGTAAACTGCTCTACCACTTATATCATATACCCTGTTTCCCCGAAAATAAGACCTAGCGTGGTTGTTGGCGATGGCTGCAATATAAGCCCTACCCCCCAAAAAAGCCCTAGTTAAAGTCCTTGTAGGTCTTCTTTTCAGTGTAGGGCTTATTTTCGGGGAAACAGGGTAGGGCTTATTTGGGGGGTAGGGCTTATATTGCAGCCATCACCAACAACCACGCTAGGTCTTATTTTCGGGGAAACGGGGTATCAAATCATTTGCCCTTGCGGGAAAATATATGTGAGTAAAGCCGTTAGAGATTTCCGCAAAAGAATAGGAGAGCATATCTCAAGGATGACACATCTCCAGTGGCAACCCATTTTAGGGATAGCCATGATGCAAAACCAGCTGGATTGCAGTGCATGATTATCCATGAATTGGAGTTATCCAATAGAAGAGGGGACTGGGATAAGAAGCTATTGCAGAAAGAGACAATATTGATTTTTCTTCTGAACTCTATGGCCACTAAAGGGTTAAATAGCGACATGTCCCTACAATATTTAGATGCTATATGTATGTCCACTTTTTGTGTTGATACCCGCCTGTTATTCTTATTACTTTACGTCTGAGTGCACTGTACTCTGTGGGTTTGGGCTACCCTCATACAAGTATCTAATCTAATGAAATACATACACATTTTTTTTACCTACGCTCACTAACCATTGGCTTTTGCATAAACACTGTTTGGTTTCCCTTTAATGACTGAGTTCAATGATAGAAGTATTTTATCTATCCTGACCTGACTTACCACCAGCTGGCAGACAACCAATTAACCTGTCTAACAGTCTGCGTTAAAAACAGGGTTCAGTCCGCACACATTTGCAAACGCATGCGTAAGCCACAGAGCCACGTCACGGCACCCTGTAATCTGTGGTCCTAACACTAAAATTTGGGTGTCCCCACAGCGGAGGCACATGCATTCTGATGGATAAGTGATGGCAGGTGGACTGAAGGGAGCCCACCCCTTCTTAAAGGTACAGGACACACCAAACACCCAGCAAATAGCACAATGGCTGCAAAGGTGCTGGTGCGTTGCTGGACCAATACGCACCCCAACGTGATTACAAAAACTTGCCACCCTCACTTATAGCTGGCTATCACAGTAAGAGGCATTGGAAGGCCACAAACAGATAACAACAAAACCTGGGGAATGCCCAGGCAAAAACTCCAAGCCTACTGACCACTAGCTCGCAGACAACCAATTAACCTGTCTAAATGCACCAGCACCTTTGCAGCCATTGTGCTATTTGCTGGGTGTTTGGTGGGTCCTGTACCTTTAAGAAGGGGTGGGCTCCTTTCAGTCCACCTGCCCTCACTTGTCCATCAGAATGCATGTGCCTCCACTGTGGGGACACCCAAATTTTAGTGTTAGGACCACAGATTACAGGGTGCCGTGACGTGGCTCTGTGGCTTACGCATGCGCTTGCAAATGCGTACGGACTGAACCCCTGTTTTTAACGCAGACAGTTAGACAGGTTAATTGGTTGTCTGCGAGCTGGTGGTAAGTAGGCTTGGAGTTTTTTCCTGGGCATTTCCCAGGTTTTGTTGTTATCTGTTTGTGGCCTTCCAATGCCTCTTACTGCGATAGCCAGCTATAAGTGAGGGTGGGGGCAAGTTTTTGTAATCACGTTATGGTGCGTATTGGTCCAGCAATGCACCAGCACCTTTGCAGCCATTGTGCTATTTGCTGGGTGTTTGGTGTGTCCTGTACCTTTAAGAAGGGGTGGGCTCCCTTCAGTCCACCTGCCCTCACTTATCCATCAGAATGCATGTGCCTCCACTGTGGGGACACTCAAATTTTAGTGTTAGGACCACAGATTACAGGGTGCCGTGACGTGGCTCTGTGGCTTACGCATGCGTTTGCAAATGCGTGCGGACTGAACCCCTCTTTTTAACGCAGACTGTTAGACAGGTTAATTGGTTGTCTGCGAGCTGGTAGTAAGTAGGCTTGGAGTTTTTTCCCGGGCATTCCCCAGGTTTTGTTGTTATCTGTTTGTGGCCTTCCATTGTGAATGTTGGTTATATAAAAAAAACTCACGCAGAAGAACTACAAATCTCCTCCCTTGATTGCAAAACACTGTGCAAGAAGGGAAAATAAGGAAACAATTAATGGAAAAGGAACAGTGTGTTGGACATTTAAATCAACTGAATACACATATACAGATCGATCCCGATCAAATCTTTGAATGATCTCTGTACTATCAACAGATCAGTGAGTAACCCACATTATAAATTGTATTATTTAATACTACCAACTGGAAATTACCTTCAAGTTGCAGGAACTTCTTTTTTGACTACACTTATGCCTCGTTTCCACTGAGCGGATCGGTTCGGTACGGTACGGTACGCTATTTTGGGTGTTTCCATTATGAAAGCGGCCCATACAACCGAACCGAACCGTTCCATTCAGGGTCCTGCTTCAGATGTGGGGCCATAGAAAATGGAACGGTTCGGTTAGGGCGGAGCTACGATACATTCCACTGATTGGCTGACAGAAAACCCTCTGCTGTGCTATGCTGAGGCATTTTTTCTTTTCAAATAATTTATTGAGAATACAACAATACAATTTTACAGTACTGGTTTTAAATTTATGTAAGGTTACAAAATATGAGGAAAAGGAACTTCTCAATAATAACTTAGAATAATAATACTTAAGTTATCTTTTAGAAATCAGTAAGAAAATCTATTATCCAGTGTACATATCTGAATTATATGGTTATAATAATTAATAGAGCTTTTGTAATTGGAAAAATAAATAAATAAGTAAGTAGATAAATATATATATAAAAAAAAATACAATATGTCACAATAGTGAGACATAAAATGCAACTAAATTAGATAAATTGGGTATTAATGAGATGACCTAGAGAGACACCCAAACAACCAGGGCCAAGGTCCGGCTATTTGGCCCGGCATATCCCGGGTGCATGGGTGTCCCTCCAAAGCATCCCCAACAAAGGTATAGATAGTTTGCATCCGAAAAAGACATAGTTTGCCTAACCAAATAATAATTTAATAGAAATAGATAAAGACATATTTTATTATTATACATCACTAAAAATAAAATTTAATAAGTGGGAATATGTGGTGGGATCTGAAATGGTTATGGAGGGAATTTGGGGTCTCCAGAGAGAAGCGAGTGTTAAATATTTATGGGAACATGTAATAATATAGACCGTGAAGGTGGTAGATCTCATCAGGGTAAAAGAAGTGAATAGTTCAAATCCGGTGGTAGTATGTGTGTTATCCATGGAAGCCAAAGAGATTCAAATTTGTCCAGTTTATCAAGTATGATTGCCTCCATTTTAGCATGGATCATAGCTTGAGTTACACGTTGTTTTACAGATATGTCACAAAGCTTATTGGTTTTCCAGGCTTTTGCTATCGATTGTTTTGCAGCTGTTGTGACATATAGTAAAAGTTTAAATTGACGTTGAGTTATGTTTCGTGGCTTATTATTTAGGAGGGCTACCAATGGATCCGGTTGTAATGTGGTTTCAAACATTGTAGAGAGAATTTGAAATATTTTTGACCAATATGTTTGGACTATTGGACAAGTCCACCAAATATGCAGATGTGTACCAATGTCGCTGCATCCGCGAAAACAGTGAGGGGGGTATTGGGGAAGTTATTTTGATATACGTGCTGGCACTAAATACCACCTGGTAAGAACTTTATAATTTGTTTCTAGGGCAACTATGTTGGGTGTGGCTGATTTTGTAGATTGCCAGATTTGTGACCAATCCAGTGAGTCTGGAGGAAGGTTTAAATCAGCTTCCCATTTGGTAGTATAAGACGGGGGAGAGGAATTTGTTTGTGAAAGTAGTTGAGCATATATGTCAGAGATAAGTCCTCGTCTGTGTGGATCTGACATACATGATCGTTCAAATGAAGTATATTCTGGAGTTGTCAAGTTTGTGGGGATGTTTTGGGATAAAAAGTTTTTAATTTGTAAGAATCTAAATGTTTCATTACTGGGTATGTTGTGTGTCTTGCTTATTGTAGGAAATGAAATAAGTTTATCAGAGTCGTAGAAGTGATGAACTCGTGTAAGACCCACATTTATCCAAGCTTTAAAGGAGGAAGGTAAAGTCCAAGCTGGGTAGAAGGAGGGGTTGTTTAGAAAGGAGAGGAGAGGGTTTAGTGGAGATTGGAGACCAAAACGGAATTTAAGTCTATCCCATATTGAGAGGCTATGTTTTGTGACTAGATTTGTTATTGAACGTCGTTGGGGTGGTGAAAGCCATAACAGATTTGATATAGAAAGTGGATCACATTCCACCGATTCTATAGTTACCCAAAGAGGGATTTCTTTAGTGGCATGGTATTTAATAATTTGTGCTAATTGAGAAGCATAATAGTATTTTGAGAAATTTTGAACACCCAAACCTCCACAGGTTCGGGCCATATGTAGTGTATTTTGTGGTAATCGTGGTTTAAGTTTGCCCCAAATAAATTGGGCTGATTTGCGTTGTAGTATTCGGAAAAAATAAGCCGGAACGTTTATAGGAAGTACACGGAACAGGTATAGGATTTTAGGCAATATGGACATTTTTACTACTGTGATTCTACCCATCCATGCTAACGGTAAAGAAGACCATTTTCTCAGTAAGGTTGATAATTGAGTTAGCATGGGAGGATAATTTGCAGAGTATAGGTCAGCTGGATTAGCCGTTAGTGAGATCCCTAAATATGGTAAATGTGTTGTTGACCATGTAAATGGAAGGGAGTCTTGTAACTGTTTCTGTAAATCAGGTGATAACAATATATTTAGGGCTTTTGATTTTTGCTGATTTATCTTAAGACCAGATATTTTACCGAATTTTGTAAGAATTTCAATGAGGTTTGGAGCTGATAGTAGGGGCGAAGTAAGAAATACTAAGACGTCATCGGCAAATAAACATAACTTATGTTGGTGACCACCTAATTCAAGTCCTTTTATATTTATATTGGATCTAATAAGTTGAGCTAGGGGCTCAATAGCCAAGGAGAATAGAAGAGGGGATAATGGACATCCCTGCCTGGTTCCTCTTTCAATATTAAAGGGGTCTGAGCGGTAACCTGAATAGGTTATATACACTTTTGGATTATGATAAAGAGAGGAAATCCATCCCTGGAACCGCTCACCAAATCCCCATTTATGAAGAATGGCTTTAAGATAAGACCATGACAGAGTGTCAAACGCCTTTTGTATATCGATAGAGAGGAAACAGGCAGGGATTTTGCGAGACCTGGCTATATGAGCCAGTAGGGTAGCACGCCGTATGTTATCACCTGCTTGTCTGAAAGGTATGAAACCCGTTTGGTCTTTATGAATTAATGTGCCAATAATTGGATTAAGTCTATTAGATAGAATCTTTGCTAATATTTTTATGTCTATATTAAGGATTGAGATTGGTCTGTAATTGGACCATGACGTGTCATCTGCATGCGGTTTTGGAATCATGGATATTGAAGCTAGTAGGGATTCCGCGTTAAAGGCACAGCCTTCTAATAGAGAATTAAATGCGTTTGTCATAAGTGGGGCTAGTAGTGTAGTAAAGTGTTTATAAAATATGGCTGAGTATCCATCAAGGCCTGGGCGTTTATGCAATTTTAGGGATTTTATTGCTGATATGACTTCCATATTAGTGATCTGCTTATCTAAAGTTTCTTGTTGGGTAACAGAAAGGGTTGGGAGAAGAATAGAAGATAACAGTGCGTCTAATTTTGTTGAGTCGAATGTTTGTGTATTTTGGTATAAATCTTTGAGTTTCCTACGGAACTCATTGATAATTTTCTGTGGATTACTAGAAAAATAGTTTTTGGTGATTTGTAGCCGAATTGGTTTTGGAATGTGGTCTGCTCTGCGTAGAGTTAATGCCAAGAATGTGGTTGGCTTATTAGCTTTCATATATATTGTATGTTTAGTTTTGCGCAGAATCTGTATAGCCGAGTCTGTTAAAAAAAGATCAAGCTCCAACTTTGCTTTATCATAGTCTAGCTTTGTAGTTTGAGAGGGCAAATTTTGGAAAATTTCAGAGGCTTTATAATAAGCTTCCTCTAATTTGTTTTGCATTTGCTGTTTCAATTTACGTCGGTAAGACGACTGGCTGATACAGACTCCTCTAATGGAAGGTTTAAGAGCTTCCCATAGATTCAGTGGATTAGTATCTGTTGGTAAATTATTAGCGATGTAATCTTGTATGGCTGTTTCTATTTTTAGACGGTATGTTGGGTCAACTAATAAATTATCATTTATAGTCCAGGATCTATGGCTAGGCCTCGGGATCAAGGATGAGAAGGACGTCATGACCGCATTGTGGTCTGACCATGCGCATGGGATGATTAAGGAATTATGTATTTGTGGTAACGTGTCAATGTGGACGAATTGGTGGTCTATACGAGAAAATGTTTTGTGGGGATGGGAATAGTAAGTGTATTGTTGTCTTCTAGGGTTTTGTTCACGCCAAGAGTCAATAAGAGAATGTTGTTCAAGGAGTTGTCTGAAATTAAGGCGTTGAGGTTGTAGTGGTGTAGGGGATTTGTCTAAAATTGGGTATAAAACTTGATTTGAGTCTCCACACATCATGAGGGTACCTTTTTTATGAGATTCAACTACTGAGAACAAGTGTGAGAGGAACGAAAGAGGATTTCTGTTGGGAGCATACTAAGAAACTATAGTTATTTCATTATCTAACAGGAGACCTGTAAGGATTATATAGCGACCCTCAGGATCTTTTATTTCTCTATGTAAAGTGAAGGGGGTTGTGTTATGAAATGCAATCAGCACTCCTCTTTGTTTTGTAGTGGCCGAGGCCATATAGACTTGTGGGTATTGGCGACTTATAAATTTAGGGGAAGACTGTGTAGAGAAGTGTGTTTCCTGCAGACATATTACATGTGCAGAAAGTGAAGAAAAGGAATGAAAGGCTTTTGTTCGTTTTGGTGGGGAGTTGAGACCCTGGACATTAAGTGTTAGTACATTTAAAGACATTTTTGAATAAAAGGTATTAGGGATTATAATAAATTCTTAATGTGATAATATCCAAGAAGGTTATACTCTGGAGGGGCGAGAAAAAACAAAAAAACAAAACACAATTAAAAAAAAAAGGGGGGGGGGCAGGAAAGGATGGGTAAAAAGAATAAAGGGGGATGAATAGGACAAGTGGAATAAGTAAAATTCCTGTTTTAGAGCAGTAGATGAGAAGTTGTTTTTAAATAAAGAGGAAAATAGCTCCTATATGGAGCTAGTATCCAAGGGGTGGTGAAATATCACCAACCGGTGGGTACAAATGGTCCAAAGAGAGTCCGGTCAGTAAGTCCGGCTACTCGAGGATCTATTGAGAGGCGCAGTGGATTGTCTCCGGGACAAAGGCAGCCTCCTCAAAGGCTATACAAACAATAACAAAATAATACAAGTCACTAATAATATAATAGCTATTATTAGGATAATGTAATAGAATTATGTTTCTATAACTTTGCATTACATCATGCACTTATAAAAGAGGGCATTGCATTTACTAAACTAAACCTAAAAAATGATATTGGAGTAATAAAGTTTGATAACAATTATTATTTTACAAAGGATTGATTAACTTCTGCTTAAATGAAATTATAAGGATAAAGGTAAAGACAGAGGAAGGATTATTCAATCCCTACTCTGAATCTACCTGAAATTGGTTACCGTTATAATAGTAACACTAGGTAAAAGGTTTCAATGAAATAAAAGAATCGTAGTGGCTTTCAGTCCATTTGATCTTTGGAATTAGGAGGTGATGATGCAAAACGACTCCTTTTACTGGAGTGAGCTAGTTGAGTTTGGTTGTCTTGCTGAGCCTTGGGTGAGTTTGATGATGCTCTGCATTTGGAGCCTTCAGTCGAATTATCTGGAATTGACAAACGAAGCTCCTGGATCGCAGTCAGTAGGTCGTCCAATTTCTTGCAGGTATATGTTGTACCTTTATAGGTGAATCGCAGGGCAAATGGAAAACTCCAACGATAGGGGATGTGGTGGTATTGGAGTATTTGTAGGTGAGGTTTCATCTCTTTTCTTCTGTAGAGAGTTTGCTGCGAGAGATCATGGAATACTTGGTAGCGATGGCCTTGAAAGGTTAATGTATCTTTATTACGTGCCGCTTCCATCAGTTGTTCCTTTGTTCTAAAATAGTGTAATTTTATTACAATGTCCCTGGGGGGACCATCTTCTTTTTTGGGGGCCAAAGTTCTATGAATTCTGTCCATCTCCAATCGTTCAATGGGGATTGATGGGGCTAACTCCTGAAAAAGCGCTGTAATGGTTGATTGAAGATCTATTATAGTTTCAGGTATACCGCGCAGTCGCAGGTTGGATCTCCTCGCTCTGTTTTCGAAATCTTCCAGACGTGTGTGTAGAGTAAAATTTTCTTCTTTCAAGGCTTCTAGCTCGTCAGTATGAGTATTAGTGATATCATTTATATCCTCCATTTTGTGTTCTAAGATAGATGTGCGGCGCCCTACCTCACGAATTTCCCTTGTCAGTTTTTCTGTTATTGTGTCTGAGGTATTTTGGAGGGCTTTTTGTAAAACACGTTCAAACTGACTAAGAATATCCGAGTTATTAGGAATATTCTGTAGAGATATTGGTGTTAATCCATAATCAAGGTCAGAGTCAGCAAGTTGTGAGGAAGAATAGGCAGAGTTCCCCCTTTGTGACTGTCTCTGAGGTAATGCAGAGCGGGAAGATTGTGCTGCTGTCATATTAGGAGCGTTCCTTGTCAGCTTTTCTTTGCCTGCTGGCTGTTTAAGTTTTGTCTTTTTCCCGCTAAACATTATATGTAGTTGTGCCCCGTAGTCTCAGTAATAAGTGGGTTACCGTATTAATGCGGTATTCGACCGTGACTTGTCGATAGAAGGCCTTTTCGTCCCGGTGACAGCGGAGCTCTAAGCATTCATGACTGCTCAGCAGCTTCGCACCTGTGCTCTCGAGGCATTTTTTCTAAACCCTGTATGGCCCCTTGTGGTCCCACTTGAAGTGGAAACGCTCACCAGAATAGACCGGACCATTCTAGGCCATTCAAACTGTACCGACCCGAACCGATCCGCTCAGTGGAAACGAGGCATAAGTGTATCTACCACACCATAACATCTGTGAATATTGTTCCATATCTCGTGTTACCTCAGAATAGTCTGAGATGGTTGCACAGTGTCTTACCAAGCCCGTTTTGAATGTGAGGAGTGCAGGAACCAATATCATACAAACATATATATATTATATATATTAAAATATCAAGGACAATTATCACTTGGCTGGCAATTTGTGTTGATTGGACATAAATTGATCTTGATTCAATCTTGTGGAAAACTTTGCATAAAGCAGCAATTGTAAAGCAACTATACAGCTATATGTGTGACTAATGACTAAATCATGATAATTACCTACAGGCTGTGGGAATAACTTCATATTATTATAAGGAATTAGTGCTATTGTTTCACACCTGGTGACAATTGAACAACTTGCCACTGAGTGCTTTATATAGTCCTTGGAGTATCTGAAAACCCTTCCTTTTCTCTAGTCATATACTATCAATCAGGAAAAGATTGCAAGTAGGATGTACTATATATTTATTTGTTGACTGACGACTGGGAGCCCTTTGGGTGGGTTTCATCAAGTGCATCTTAGGCTGTGCCCCATTCCACTGTGGGACAGTGAGATATAACCTGTTTTTCAGGAATACACTGCCCCACATTAGGGATTGTTTGCATGATTTTGGCCTTATGGGTTATCTACGTGTTTTTATCAGGTACTGTATATTTAGGGAGTGCTCTTATACTAGGGAAGGCATTAGGTCTGCAGACTGTGTGATCTGTTTGTCTCCTCCTATTTGTGAGGGGTTCTTCTATACATCACTTACACAGTTTGTGTTTTAGCTTTTGGGCAAGGTTACACCACTAGGGAGACCCCCCCTTTTTTGGGGGCCTTCCCCTCTGGCCTAACATATAGGGGATATAGGTATTTGTGCTTTTTTTCTATGTATATTGCTTTTATAGGCAATACAATTATTGTAGTTTAACTCAGGTAGGTGTGTGGAGATCTATTTGTTTTTTTATTTTTTTATGTGTTGATTTGGTCTAATTTTTGATCACACCCTCTGAAATCCATTCGAGTGCTACTATTTAAAATAGGCGGGATTCCCATTTTGCTCTCCTTGTATGTACAAAGAGTCAACGCCGGACACAGAAGAGGTCCCAGGTTCAAGCCCAGGTCCTGACAGTACTCCACTCCTCTCAGGACGTCCTCTGGATGCCTTAGGACTGGGTTTGTGAGGAAACCTCTGGTGGAATTCTCTTGTCTATGGGCATGAATGTTCTCCTCAGGCTCCCAAGAATTTTCTTCTGGCCCATATCCTTCCCATTGGGCCAGATATTGTAGCTTGTTTCTAAAGATCCTGGAATCAAGAATTTTCTCCACCACAAATTCTACTTCACCCTGTACCTCAACAGGTGGAGGAGCTAGAAGAATTATTCCAGAAAAGGGATTTTCATGTAATGGTTTGAGTAGTGATTTGTGAAAAACAGGGTAAATTTCATACTATCGGGAAGTTTTAAGCGAAGCGATTGATTTGAGCAGAAATCTTGAATGGTCCTACAAACATTTGGCCCAGCTTTGCAGACTGAACATGGACCTTCAAATTTTTGGTTGATAACCAAACTTTGTCACTCACATGAAAGGTAGGAAGTGATCTGCAATGTCTACCAGCAGCCTTCTTTGTAACATTCCTGAGCCTGCCTCAAAGTTTCGATCAATTTCTCCTGAATCTCCTGCAAAGTAGTTAATCTGTTGGTAACAGAAGGAGTTGGAGTTGAGATAGGGAGATCAGGAATAAAAACTGGATGATACCAATTGTTTAAATAAAAAGGACTTTGAGAAGTGGAGCTATGTTTAGAATTGTTATATGCAACTCTGCTGTAGAAAGATAATCCACCCAGTCATCCTGAAGATAACTGACAAAGCATCGAAGGTACTGCTCCAAGGTTTGTTTGGTCCTCTTGGTCTGACCATTGGACTGGGGATGAAAAGCAGAAAACAGATTAATGCCCCGTACACACGGTCGGACTTTGTTCGGACATTCCGACAACAAAATCCTAGGATTTTTTCCGACGGATGTTGACTCAAACTTGTCTTGCATACACACGGTCACACAAAGTTGTCGAAAAAATCTGATCGTTCTAAACGCGGTGACGTAAAACACGTACGTCGGGACTATAAACGGGGCAGTGGCCAATAGCTTTCATTTCCTTATTAATTCTGAGCATGCATGGCACTTTGTCCGTCAGATTTGTGTACACATGATCGGAATTTCCAACAACGGATTTTGTTGTCGTAAAATTTTATATCCTGCTCTCAAACTTTGTGTGTCGGAAAATCCGATGGAAAATGTGTGATGGAGCCTACACACGGTCGGAATTTCCGACAACAAGGTCCTATCACACATTTTCCGTCGGAAAATCCGACCGTATGTACGGGGCATAACTGTTACACCTAAGGCTGAGCAAAAGTTTTTCCAAAATTTTGAAGAAAACTGTACTCCTCTGTCAGACACCAAATCGTCAGGAATTTCTTGTAGTTTAAAGCGGAGGTCCGCCAAAATGCCCAGCAAGTTTTGGGTCATGAACCAACCTGAGGACTTCAATCCGAGCAGATTCAGGTACATAGAAACTATGTGCATGAGTCCAAAAGCCGTTCTTGTACACAAGGTTAATATCCGTAGGTGGATGATTGAGAAGAGGGTAATTTTCATACCCCTCCTTTAGTAGACTCAAGAATGTCTTGAAACCCGTGGCCCCTATGAAGTTCTTTTGAGGTAGGATAGTACATTCAGGGTTGCCTTCCTGGCATGGTTCAGTCAACATCCTTGATAATGCATCGGCCTTACCATACCTTGACCCAGGTCGATACAAGATGATAAAATTAAACCTGGAAAAGAACAGTGACCAACATACTTGTTTAGAAGATATCCCCTTGGCAGAACGAATGAATTCTAGATTTTTATGATCAGTGAGAATAGGTACTGGATGCTTAGCCCCTTCCAGCCGATGCCTCCATTCAGAAAAGGCTTCCTTAATTGCCAGTAACTCCTTATTCCCGATGTCATAATTTCTTTCGGCTGATTAAGCGAGTGAAATACACACAAGGATGAAGCTGCATCTGCATCCTCCAATAGGTCTCGAAAAGCATCATTGCACTTTTTTCATCTATTTTTTTGCACAAACTGTTTTATGAAGACTCACTTTGTTCACGTTGTAACTGTATTACATTAATTGGATCGACTTGTGGCTATTTTTATAGTGTTTCTGCACTTTTTTGCACCTTATGCGATTTCTGTTATTGCATGCGACTTTTTTTATCTCATGCAATTTTTTAAAAAATTTTTCTAAATTCGTGATTTTTTTTTTATCTTGATGCACTTTTATGCCCTGTACACACGGTCGGAAAATGTGTGATAGGACCTTGTTGTCGGAAATTCCGACCGTGTGTGGGCTCCATCACACATTTCCATCGGATTTTCCGACACACAAAGTTTGAGAGCAGGCTATAAAATTTTCCGACAACAAAATCCGTTGTCAGAATTTCCGATCGTGTGTACACAAATCCGACGCACAAAGTGCCACGCATGCTCAGAATAAATAGAGAGATGAAAGCTATTGGCTACTGCCCCGTTTATAGTCCCGACGTACGTGTTTTACGTCACCGCGTTCAGAACGATCGGATTTTCCGACAACTTTGTGTGACCGTGTGTATGCAAGACAAGTTTGAGCCAACATCCGTCGGAAAAAATCCTAGGATTTTGTTGTCGGAATGTCCGAACAATGTCCGTCCGTGTGTACGGGGCATTAGACTTTTTGGATTTAATCACCTTCATTTGGATTTGTTTATTTATTTATTTGATGTCATATTTCATGAATTTTCACTTTCATTTATCCGATGTCACTTCTTATGAATTTAATGGATGTTTAGTCACTTTATTTATGTGATTTTGTTCTTTACGCATATTCTTTACTTGAAGAATTGGATTATATTTACCGTATTTATCGGCTTATAACACGCACCGGCGTATAACACGCACCAAACTTTAGGAGGGAATTTTAAGGAAAAAAAAACTTTTAGGAGGGAAGTTGAAGGGAAAAAAACTTACATTTAAATGCCCATCATTGCAGCCTTCTCAGTGCAGCCTTGCCCCAGTGCAGCCATGTCAGTGCAGCCATGTCAGTGCAGCCTTGTCAGTGCAGCCTTGTCAATGCAGCCTTCCCCAGTGTCCATTGCAGCCTTATCCCAGTGCAGCCTTGCCCCAGTGCAGCCTTACCCCAGTGCAGCCTTGCAGCTCGCAGTTTGATCCCCTGCGATCCTGAGCTTCAAAATTGCCGACCGCGATTTGAAAATTCACCGAGCCGGTCCTCGGCTCTTCTCGGCGGCTCTCGTTCACTTTCGGCTCCACTCGTAGTCCCGCCCGGGATGGGCGTGACTGTGAGTGGAGCTATCCGAACCTAGCCGAGTACACTCGGCTAGGTTCGGGTGGCGCTCGAGTGAAGCCGAAAGTGGCCGAGAAGAGCCGAGGACCGGCTCTGTGTATTTCGGCGCCGGCGGCGCCATTTTCAAATCGCGGTCGGCGATTTTGAACATCTGTCAGCTCAGGATCGCAGGGGATCGGCGTATAACACGCGAACGCGATTTCCCCCTGATTTTAAGGGGAAAAAAGTGCGTGTAATACGCCGATAAATACGGTATTTCATCACATTTATGCACTTTGAGTTAGCACCACATATCTCTATTTACCTCAAAAGGTATTTCAGCTCCTGGGAGCAGTTCAATGGGACAATCATATGGGCGATGAGGAGGTAACTGATCGGCATTCTTATCACAGACATCCCAGAACTCATGACATTGTGAGGGCAGGTTGTCATATGACTGTGTAGTAACAACATCCATGTGTGATTCCTTGACCGGCAAAGAACTTGTTTGACAAGGTTCTCTACAGAATTCCTCGCAATGGGAGGATGTAAAGTTTAAAATCCGTGCTTCCCAGTTGATGGAGGAATTATGGGTGGAAAACCAAGGAATGCCCGAGAATGACAGGAAATTTGGGTGACATAATCAGCTGAAAACTGATGGTCTCATGATGGTCATGATTGCAGTACCAAAGGGACTGTTTCATGGGTAACGGGTCCTGAAGTTAAGGGTGAACCATCGACCGTCTTCATATTGATAGGAGCAGACTTATTTCTTTTTTGGATATTATTGCTGTGGGCAAATTGTATGTCCATAAAGTTCCCCACCAGCCACAGAGTCCAGCATAGCAGAGCAAGGAATTTCAATACCATCACAGATGAGTTTGATAGGGATAATAAAATGAGAAAGTACAGAATTGACTTTATTCTCTTCATGAATCAATGGGGAGATCGACTGGGTAATAGAGTTTATTTGTTCAGGCATGATCACATCAGTCGCCGCAATTGTTCTTCTAACCTTGTTAGGACAGTTAACTGCGTAATGCCCAGAGTCCCCACAATATAAACACAGGTTTTCCGAACGTCTTATCTCTTTCTCCTGAGTAGAAATGGATCTCTTAATTGTATAAACCTGCATAGGTTCAGCTGTGTCAGAATCTGGAGAAACTCTTGGATCCTTCTGAACAAATTGACTAGTAGAGAAACGCATGCCACCATTACTTCCAAACATTCCCAGTCTCTCCTTCCGCCTTTCTGTAAGTCTTTGATCAATTTGGATACATAGATCAAGATCATTAAGAGTCTCCACTCTGGCAAGCTCATCTTTTACCTGTTCAGAAAGCCCTTGGCAGTACTGATGTTTTTTGCGCTGCTGGGTTCCAAGTGGTATCTGTGATCCAACGCCTGAATTCAGCTGTGTACTCAGCAACAGAACGTTTACTCTGCCATAAACTATGCAACCTTGCTTCAGCAGTAGCACAGCGGTTGGCATCATCAAAAAAACGGATTCATCACGGCCCAAAAATTCTGGAAATTATTCAGCGTGGCACTGTCATGTTCTATATAAGGGGAGGCCCAGGCTCGAGCTTCCCCAGTAGTAGGTTGATAACAAACATTACCTTCTGTTTTTCAGAAGTGAATGCAGTGGGTCACATTTGGACATATATGCGACACTGGTTAAGAAACACCCACACCCACAAGGGTGTGAGCAAGCCGGGGTCCAGTTGCGGATGTGCAGATAGGGATCAAACAGCAGCGTGGTCAGTAAACAAGCCAAAAGGTCGGTAACGAGTAGTTTCAGGTTGGGATCAGGCAGTAGAGTAGTCAAGGAACAAGCCAAGGGTCGATCATGAGTGGTAGCAAAATATAAAACAGCAGCAGGGAAGACAAAAGCAAGGCTGAGAAGGCACAATAACCTGGCAAAGGGGAAGTGCAGAGACAAAGCTTATATAGGAAGTTCATGGGAGGAACAAGGAGGTCAAGGTTCAACAGCAATCAAGACACAAGGCAGGGTTGTCCAATAGATCAGGCAGGGAACTGTCCAGCATCCCAGATAGCTCAGTGGGACAGAAGAGGTCCCAGGTTCAAGACCAGGTCCTGACAAATTGTCAATCAAAGTGTGAGAAAGCTGGAAATTGGCCTGCCCAGGAAGGGGGTATAAGTGCAAGTGGTTACATTTTTTTATTATTATTATTATTTTTTTTTTTGTACATTGTCCCTTTAATTGTTTTTTATTTCTATCCCTTGTAATAGAAATAAGGGGTGACAGGTCCTCTTTATGGAGACACCTGCGGTCTATAAGACCCCAAATCTCTCCTCTACCCTGGAAAGCATGAGATCAATAAAAAATAAAATAAAAAAACATTAATCTCATCCTTTACAAAAAAAAAGGCAGTATTTTCATCTGCCTAACCGGAAATGACAGCATGACTTCGCTTCCAACCCCCTAGACCATGGAGACAGCCAGAAGGTCCCTAGTTAACTCTAATCACCCAGTGGCATCGCCAGGTCGGATACTTGGCTCCACAATCGCACGAGACAGCCCTGTGAAGCACCAGTGTCCCCTCCCATCGCCTGTAAAAGAAATTCAGCAGCGAATCAGCTGCTAGGATTGCTTTTAGATGAAAAAAAATGCTGGGGTTATGGCATACAGCTGCAGCCATAACCCCGGTACAACCACTTCAACAGAATCACGTACATGTACATGATTTTGCGGCAAGTGGTTAAAAGCTAAGTTCACCTTTTCCGGCAGAATTTCACTTTTCATAATAAATAGAACCCTTTTCTATTATTATTTCTGGCTCAACCATCCCAATGTGCTTATCTCTCTTACTTCATTCACAGAAGCTTTCAAATTTCATATGTTTCAGTGTTTGTTTGAAAAACGGAAAATTGTATACTCATCTTTCCGTAATTTTCCTTTCCTGTCGCATCTTCATGGCAGCATACACATTAGGTTGTGACTCCGCCTCCACAACCTGATAGGACCACATAGCTATAAATTAAAGAGTAGGCACCCCCCCCCAGTATTCTCTGTATATATAAGTCACCTTAGAAGGGTGGGCGATTGTATGCTGCCATGAAGATGCGACAGGAAAGGAAAATTACGGAAAGGTGAGTATACAATTTTCCGTTTTCCTGTCGCATCATGGCAGCATACACATTGGGGAGTAACTCGCCAGACTGGGTGGGAATGCAAAGTAAATTTATTGACAAGAAACAGAAGAGTTGGCCTGTATAATGGCCCTCCCGAATTCTACTGATAAGCGTGCAGCATCCACTTTATAATGGGATATGAAGGTATTTCTGGAGGACCAGGTGGTCGCTCTACAAATGGTTTCCGCTGAGACTCTACAGTAAGCTGCCCATGAAGTAGCCAATGCCCTGGTAGAATGTGCTCTTAAGCCTTCTGGAATCTGCCAGGTGCTCAAGGAGTAGGCCTTCTTGATAATCTTCACAAGCCATGAGGCGATGGTATGGGCAGATGCCGCTTGGCCTTTTCTAAATCCGTGAGGGATGATTAGAAGGTTTTCAGACTTTCTGAACGGCTTGGTTATTGAGAGGTACTGCAAAACGTTACCCCTGACATCCAGTGGATGAGGAGCGCCCTGATCCGTGACGAGGGCCGGGAGGTCAATCTCCTGGTTAAAGTGAAATGAAGAGGAGACTTTTGGGATAAATCGATCCGAAGGCTTTAGGGTTAGCCTGTCCGGGTAGATCATCAGATACGGCTCTTTGACTAGCAAGGCTTGCATTTCTGAGACTCTCTTCGCTGATGTAATTAGAAATGAGACCTTTAGTGTCAGGTCCCAAAGGGAGATGTCTTCAAGTGGGAAGAATGGTTCTCTGGATAAGACTTCCAGGACGGTTGAGAGATCCCATGTCGGAAATGAAGGCTTTCTAGGAGGCCTTAGTTTTAGAAGGCCCTTTGGAATTGAACCACCAGTGGATTGAGGGCCCACTTAACTCCTGTCAAGGCAGAGATGGCAGATACTTGTACTTTTAGGGTGCTGGACCCAAGACCTTTGTCCAGGCCTGACTGGAGGAACTCGAGCACTTGCGCTACTGATGGGGAAGAAGAGTCCCAACCTTGTTCTTGAGCAAAGAAAGTGAACTTTTCCCAAATCCTTCCGTAGGTACTATTCGTGGTAGACTTTCTAGCCTGGAGCAGGGTATTGACTAACTTCTGAGAGCATGCTTGGCCTAGAAATCTAGACCTTTCAGCCTCCAGGTCGTTAGGTGTAACCTCTCCGGGTTCGGGTGGAGTAGCTGGCCCTGGGTCAGTAAATCTGCCGACACGGGGAGTGGAAGTGGATCCGCTGTGTTCAGCTGTAGGAGGGTGGTGAACCAAGGCCTCAGCGGCCAGAAGGGAATCACAGCCAGCACTAGGGATGCTGAATGCTTGAGCCTCAGAAGAAACTTGGCTATAAGAGGAGTTGGTGGAAAAATGTAGCCTAGGCGGAAGTTCCAGGGGTGTAGGAGACAGTCTGTTCCCTCCGCTGAGGGAAAGGGAATCCTCAACAAAAATCTCTGACACTTCGTGTTCGCTGGCGTTGCTGCGAGGTCTATGTCCGGACGACCCCATGTCTGGGATATGAGGGCAAATGCTTGGGAGCTCAGAGACCACTCGTTGGAAATGAATGTTCTGCTGAGTGAATCCGCTAGGAGATTCTGGACGCCTGGAATATAAGCCGCCCTCAGATCCAGAAGGTTCAGTTGAGCCCACCGCATCACCGGGCCGACCTCCTGCATCATGGAGATGCTCCTGGTACCCCCCTGCCTGTTGATGTAGGCTACTGCCACTCGGTTGTCCATCTTTATGAGAACTTGTTTCCCTCTCAGAAAGGTGCTGAATGCCAAGAGGGCCTGGAAGGCTGCCTTCATCTCTAGAACATTCGAGACCAAGTCCTTGGTTTTGAAATGCCAGCGGCCCCGAGCTGCATAATGTAGGTAGTGTGCCCCCCATCCCTCCAGACTGGCATCCGAAGTCACTACTTCCTGATGGGGAATGACTATCTGTTTGCATCTCCTGAGATTGTAGGGGTGTGTCCACCACTGCAGAGATAGGCTGGCTTCCTCCGAGATGTAAATCAGTTGGGACATGGACAGGCCGTCCCACTGGCGCAAGAAGGAGGCTTGAAGGCGTCTGGTGTTCCATTGAGCCCACTGGACCATTGGAATGGTTGCCGATAGGGAACCCAGAAGGCTGAGGCATGCTCTGGCTGGTAAGAACGGAGCCGGGATTGATTTCTTTACTTTCTGGATTACAAGAGACATTTTTTCCCGTGGCAGCTCCACTGTATTTGCTCGGGTATCCAGTTCGGCCCCTAGGAAGACCATCCTTTGGGTAGGCTGGGTGTTGCTTTTTCCCCAATTTATTATCCATCCCAAACATTTTAGAGTGGAGACTAGGATTTCGCGATGTTGCACGAGTGATTCCCGGCTGTTTGAGAGGAGGAGGATGTCGTCCAGGTAGTGGTGAACCCTTAGATCTTTCTCTCTTAAGGAGGCTATAACTGGTAATAGGACCTTTGTGAAAGTTCTGAGGACTGTCAAGATCCCGAAGGGAAGATTTTGAAACTGGAAGTGCCCATGACCCACCAAGAATCGCAGGAATCTCTGGAATGCCGCATGGATTGGAATATGCAGGTAGGCGTCCTCGAGATCTATGGAAAGCATCCAGTCTCCCAGATTTATGGCCTGGAGGATAGACTGCAAGCTTTCCATCCTGAATGACTCCACCCGGATGGATCTGTTGAGGTTCTTTAAATCTAGAACTGGACGTAGATCCCCCGATTTTTTCTTGACGAGGAATAGTGGAGAATAGAATCCCCTGCCTCTTTGTGCTGGCGGGACCTTTACTATTGCCCGCTTTTGGAGAAGGTCCTGAACATAATTCAGTAGTGACAACCTTCTTTCCCAAGATGGAGGAATGTGGGTTGGACAAAATTGGTCCCTTGGGGGTCGATTTTTGAAGGACCACCTGTGGCCGAAACTGATGGTGGCCAGAGTCCAGGTATCCTTTATGGTCTCCGCCCAGACCAGCTTGAATCTGGAGAGTCTTGCTCCCACTACCGCTGACTGGACGGGCGCACCTTCAAAAGGGCTTCTGGTCACTGGAAGCGGGGGTCTTGGGTTTTTGGAACTTCATAAAATAAGACTGAGGATTCTTCCAGCTCCTTCGGTACTCTTTCCCCAGTCTGTACACTTTCGCGTCTCTATACCTCTCCAGAAGGTTTCGCTTAAAGGGAGGAGGTCTCTGTTGTTTGGGCCTTCTATCCGAGGGGATGAGCCCAGACTTGCCACCAGTCACCTTAGAGATGGCTGAGTCCAATTTCGTCCCGAAGAGATTCTCTCCGTCAAACGGGATGCGACACCAATTAGACTTGGAGGCTGGGTCCGCCGTCCAGGGTTTCAGCCATAATGCTCAGAAGACTCTGGAATAATAATGAAAGTCAGGAAGAACCCGGCCCCACATCATGCCTCTAATTCCCAGCCATTTGCAGACTGCTTCACTCCGGGGAACGCCGAGTTGTCTCCCTTCGGGTCGTGCATTCGCTCTGATCGCCCCCAGAAGACGTAAGAGTCTCCCAAAATCCACACCAGGCCCTGAGGAAAACCTGCAATAAGACAAACCAAAGAAAAACATAGAGCCACACAAACAAAAACACCAGAAAACAAGTAAATATCCATGAACAACATTATAGCATGTGCGGGCGAACATAAATTTTAAAACGGTCAGATTCCCACCTCCCTATACGCTTCACTACCTGTGGACTCAATCCCCAGCGAGCCGCCTCAGTAGCTGCCCCCACTCTGAATGAATAAGTATTAAATTGAGAAGCTGTCTTGCCAACCGCCACCAAACAGCGTTTAAAAATCGCCACAAACTGAAAACGCGGCAAGGATGAACCATCCTCATGCTGCAAAAACATCCCTTACACACCCTCCCGAATCTGTGCGAAACGCTGTACAGGGAGCACCGGACACACCGTCTCTGGAAGCACCTTGAACAACGTCACGTAAACACCCTTGCACAGCTGATCAGTTTTTGATCTGCTGATATAAAGCTGGACACTGTCTGCAGCGATCTGTACATCTGAAAACATCAACCCACTCGCACCACGTTTGTTTTTACTCACTAACTCCCCAATCCACAGGGCTCCAAAAAAGGCCAAAGAAAAAGCCGCCGTAAACAGTTGTACCTCATAAAGTGAGGAACAAACCCTGGGCAAGATTCCTACCAGGTCCTGAAGCAGCCCAAAAGACACGGTTCATTTTGGATACAGACTCGCCCACGGAAAACTGCGTCCCAATCATATACAACAACAGGGAAGGTTTGTCCCGATCCGAAGAACAACCCCCCATGGAACTTACCAATCCGTCCCAGTCACGCCAAACAGACGAGTAAGCCGCCCATGTACCCTCACTCACCGAGTGCTGCACTAAGGCACCAGCTATTCCAATGCCAGTCTCCACAGATGCGCAGGACAAGTAACCGACCTCTGCTCCGCCTCTGGCGCCAGCTTCCGGAACCTGTCCCACTGAAAACGAGACAAAGCATCAGCAATCTAATTCTCTACACCCGGTACATGTACAGCTTTCACTAAACAGTTCAAACTTAAACAACGAAGAACCAGAAAACGCAATAAGCGCACTACCGGCGGAGATGAAGCGGACAGACTAGACATGACTGCAACCACCCCCATGTTATCGCAATGAAAGCAAACCCGACAATTTCGAAATCGAGGCCCCCAAATGTCTACAGCCACCAGGATCGGGAAAAGCTCCAATAACACCAAATTGCTCAAGAATCCCGCGGCATGCCAGTCCACCGGCCATGCCCCCCCCGCACCATGCCCCTTGACAATAAGCCCCGAAACACAAGCTGCCAGCAGCATCATATACAGGTGAAAATCAAAGGCCGACACCACCGGAGCCATCCACAAGGACCTCCCGTTATAAGAGGCCAGAAACTCATCCCACACCCGCAAATCAGCCTTGTGTTCGCCCGAAAGCCGAATGTAATGATGTGGCAATCGCACCCCAGAAGTAGCGGCACTAAGGCGATGGCAAAAAATGCTCCCCATAGGCAGGGGCATTGCTAGGGGGTGGCTTTTTGGGCTATAGCCCCGAATCTGGGGCCCATAGCCCCGAGTCTCTTGCCGCAGGGTCCCTGCCTAACCAGTGGGTTGTGGCTGCTGCGGCAGGCGAGCTGGCTGCATTAGAGAGGCTGAGGAGAGGAGAGAAGCGAGTGGGGGGACGAGCAGAGATGACATCTCTCTCCGCCCGCTCCACAGCAGCGCTCTTCACAGCCGGGCCTCTTCAATTTGGGAGTGAGGTGCTGCGAGCAGCAGAGAGATGACATCATCTCTCACTGCCTGCCACACATCAGCGCTCTTCCGCCCTCACAGCACAGTGGAGTGCAGGTCATGTGCTTCCGGTCATCGGTGGAGCTCCACTTTGCAGCCTGGACCCCCTTGCTTCAATGTCGGAGGTGCGGCGGAGAGCAGCAAGATGACATCATCTCTCACTGGCCGCCCCGCATCACTGCTCTCCTGCTCTCACTAAATGGACCAGTGCTGCCAGCCTGCCATCAATGCAGTGTCAATGCACATTTGGTGGCATTGGCTGGCATGGGAAGTGACAATCCACTTCAGGTGGCAAGTGACAACCCACATCTGGTGGCCGGTGGCGTGGCAAGTGTCAATCTGCAAATGGTGGCAGGAGATGTGGCAATCTGCAAATGGTGCCAGGAGATGTGGCAAGTGACAATCTGCAAATGGTGGCAGGTGACGTAGCAAGTGACAATCTGCAAATGGTGGAAGGAGACGTGGAAAGTGACAATCTGCAAATGGTGGCAGGTGACGTGGCAAGTGACAATCCACATCTGCTGCCAGGTGAAAGTGGCAAGTGACAATCCACATCTGGTGCCACAGGCGACATGGCAAATGACAATCAACATCTGGTGGCAGGTGACGGTGGCAAGTAACACACTGCATCTGGTGGCAGGAGATGTGGCAAGTGACACGCCCAGAGCTACCACTGATTCTGCATTATGGTGATTTGAACCACTTCATTATATATTGGAATGTAATAGAAATAATGCACTTCAATCACCCTGACACCATATCAACCATGGTGCCACAATGATTGAAGTGCCAACACCAGCCATCGCCCGCAAAAAATTGCTTAGCACCGGTCCCCCCCACGCGGGCATGCAAAAAGGTTAGTGACCGCTGCTATGGGCTCTAGCCCCAGATCTTTTGCAGACCTAGCAACGCCCCTGCCCATAGGCATGATGCGGCAGGTGAAATGAAGCTTCACCAACAAAGACTGCAACTGTTTCAGCCTCATTTTCTTTGCCTGCAGGGCCGCACCAACCATCAATCGCAGGTCCTCCAATTTTGCAAGCTGCAAGCGGCACTCCATCGCCTGCGTGTCCATGATGATGCCCAGGAATTGGATCTCAGTGGAAGGACCTTCTGTTTTTTCTGGCGCAAGAGGAATCCCGAAAGCTGCGCGACGCCTTCCAACGTCCGTAACAGGACCGAACAAACCGTGGACTTTGGGGGGCCGATACAAAGAAAATCATCAAGGTAATGCAGAACCGAGCGCACTTGCGATACCACCCATTCAACAAAAGTACTAAACGTCTCAAAACAGGAACAGGAAATAGAGCAACCCATGGGAAGACAATGGTCAACAAAAAACTGCCCACCCCAAAAACAACCTAGCAACGGTTGGCTTTCCGGATGAACCGGCAACAGACGAAAAGCGGACTCAATATCCGTCTTCGCCAACAATGCCCACTGTCCATACCGCTGAACCCAACTGACGGCCGCATCGAAAGACATATATGACACAGAAGTTAAATCAGGCTCGATCGCATCATTCACCGAAGATCCTTTTGGATACGACAAATGATGTATAAGCCGGAATTTATGGGGTTCTTTTTTAGGAACCACCCCCAAAGGTGACACATGCAACAAAGGTATGGGTGGTTGATTGAAGGGGCCGGCCATCCTGCCCATGTCAACCTCCTTAGCCAATTTCTCTGTCACAACCTGAGGAAACTGATATGTAGATTTTAAATTCTTGTGCACAGATGGGCCAGTCAAAGGTAACGAACAGGGAATTCGAAAGCCATTGGCAAAGCCATCGGCAAGGAAAACCGCCGCCGCTCTCCTGGGATACCTATTTAGGTAAAGCAGCATCTCGGACAGGTTTACCGGCATCCTCCCTTTTTGAAGTGGACTTACCTGATTGGTGCTTCCCCTTCTTAAAACACTTGGCATAACTGTGAGAGCCCCCGCATCTGGAGCACTCAAGGCGGAAACGACAGGCTGCGCCAAAACAGCGCTGAATTGCCAACAGTAGTTTTTTCGGTGTGTGGCCGACTGCCTAGCGACACCTTAACCGCCGCTCCCCCCCTGAAAAGGGCTGTCCCGAAGCCCGCGCCTGCACCATGAGCCTCATTCAAAGCCCAATATCCTTATGGTCCCAGCGTAGCTGAGGCCTGACGGCTTTCCGCTGACAAAACTGTTCATCCATGCGAAGCCAAGCCAATCCTCCATATACCCTATAAGCTTCCCCGATAAGTAGCAAAACAGCGGAGAACAATATGGTTCCTTTTCACTGATGACGCTGGCCAATATAGCAAAGGCCTGCAGCCAATTGGAAAAAGTCCTAGGGATAAGCCGTAAGCGACGCCTCTCCTCCTCCTCCTTCTTACTCTCGTCTGCCTTCCCTTTATCTATGTTAAACTTCTCTAAAGGCAAGAGGGAGAATATTTCCACATATTCTCCACGCCAAATCTTTTCCCTGATTTCGGGCTTAAGATGCACCCCCAACAGACCTTTGAAGCATACATAGACTTCGCCTTGCGCCTTATCCCCCGAACGAACCCCATCATCTCCAGACTCCTTAGCCTTACGCGATTCCGAGCCACTGGGAAGCAGACTCAACTACCTCCGGGGATAACGCAACCTCAGTACCCACTGCTGCGTCCTTCTGCCCCAGCCCTTCACGCTGTAATGCTGTTCCCGCCGCCGTCGGCAGCGCAGAACTAGGTATGACGGAGACATCACGGCCTAAGCCAGCAGACGTGGCCACGGCAGGGACCCACGCCCCCGTTGGCCCCAAAATGGGTCCAGTAGGCCCGGGCGGAGCACAACGGTCCAATAAATCACGAAAACCCGCAAAAAATTCAGCCAAGCCCAACACACCCCCAGAGTCCCTTACTGGCTGACCTAACATAACCCTGCCCTGTGACCCACCCTGCTCACCAGCAACAATCCCAACACCCTGAGCTAAAGAAGCAGATACAAAATGCGACTTACCAGGCTGCCTGCGTGCCGAATCTCGAGCAGCCGCACTTCCGGATCCCAGCTGGCTCTGCAGAGTAGGGCACATGGCCGGTGGCTACCTATCGCCGTCATCACTGGATACCTTGCCGGATTCGTCGGAAGACTCGCGTAGCGAAGTTGCCGCAGACGTCCTTCCCACTGAAGACTCAGGCTCCGCACGCCCCGGCGTATCCTCATCCACCTCAGGCACAAGCGGAAAGCTGTGGGGTCCCTGTGCACCCCCAACTGTGGAAGGGGGTCACCGACCCTTTAATTGGGCATGGCCACTACCCCGTGTAGCTGTCACTCTTTCTCTGGATGTTTCAGGCTGCACCGCCATAGGAGAAGCAGCAGAGGGTGCCAAATGCCTTACTGCTGCCTGACGCTAAAGTCTTCCCACGCAGAGCCTCACTACCAGCCACAGGGGAGGGGGCCGTTCGTTCCGAGGAGACAGCAGAGGAACGAAGCGAGCGGAGCTCACGGCAAGCTCTGGATCCACCAGCCGACATCCCAGCTCCAGAAGGGACAGGGCTCCCGCCCCTCCCTGCAGCCGAACGTGTCCCGCGCCGAGCTGGCCTCCTGCTAGGCACATCAGCAGGAGAGCCGGCCGCCATGTCCCGAGATAGATGAGAGGGGGAGGAGGGGGGAAGAGAGCGTGGCGTCCCCTCCTCCCGCAGGTCCCGCCGTTGGTGGGGATTCCTCCCAGGCCCACCGCTGGAGCCAGAGGCAATTGGCACAGCAGGGGACACTGAAGGGCTCCTTATGAAGCTCCCATGCGGCAGCCGGACCCAGGGGGTGTGAGAAGGGCTCAAGCGCTCAGGAGGGCGAACCCTCCTAGCACGTTTTGAGGAAGGGGGGGACCCAGGAGGAGATAGTTCAACTCCCGACCCCCCTAGCATGCCCATCAGCTGTTGCTGGAGCCACTGCAGACCCCGTGCAGAAGCTGCGGCCCTGACCTGGTCCCATAAGGCCTCCAAATCGCTCATTCTGTCCTGTCTTCTCTCCGCAGGGGAACAGCAGAACTCTTCAATCAAGGAAACTTTTCGGAGTGATTACCCATCAGCCTTTGCACGTACCAAAAACCCCCCTGCGGCTCCACCCTGACCACCTGACCCTTGATGCTCCAATAAGGTAAGCTACACCCCTACCCCACTAACTTACTTAATTATTTAACCCTTCCCAGACCTGTTCCTCCCTTAGTCATGATGACCCTGCGTCTATTTCTTCTCCTCCGGGTCGCACTTTCAGAATGCATAGTGTATGGCCAGCTTTGTACATAGGAGGGAGTGGATGGAGTCACTCAGCCGTCAGGCCCCATTCATCTCTGCACAGTGGGAACTCACATTCCCGCATGTGTTCTTATTGGGTGTTTTAGAGTGCTTTTGCTCATCACACATAGAGCACCCCATTCACTTAAATGGGCTAATCTATGTGCAATAACCGCCCCAAGAAACTCTAGAACTTTCTTTTAGAGCGAAGCGTGGTGCAATTTTTTTACTGTGCTATTTTGTGTGTGATTCTGAAAAGCATGCATTTTCTGTGCAGTTTGCCATGTGTTCGGAAATGCACAGATTTGAATGGAGCCTCATCGCTGTGTAAACAAACCAATTTCAATTTCAGGCCCCATTCACACCTAGCATAGTGGGAGAGCATGTTTTTTTTACTTGTTTTTCCCATGACAAGCATAGGGCAGCCTGTTGATTTCTAAAGGCTACACCAGGGCTCAAAATTTCAAGTCCTGAGCTACTAGCCAGGCCTCAAGGGTTACTCGCCACCAGTTGCCCCTCCCAAACCCTGCCATGCCCCGCCCCTAATCCTGCCCCAAACCCTCATAAATTATCTCATGTAATGACACTTAATATTTTTATAACTTAATTCTGCATAAAACACGTAACAAATGTATTCGTGCCCACCAATTCAGCCTGCCCGTGTCCACCAATTCAGCCTGCCCATGTCCACCAATGCAGCCTGTGCCCGTCAATGCAGCCTGTGTCCAATGCTGGGATTTTATGGGCAATTGAAAAAATATATAGAACTTCATATATAGAAAATTGTTATTTATTGTAGAAAAATTGCATTTAAAAATTCTCGTATTGAAAATACAAGGCATTACATCAATAATGTCATCAATATTGCACATATTGGCTGTTAGCCATAACGTGGTAGTCCCCATCTACTTGCTGTTCCCTTTTGTCATTGATTGTGGCAAGGAATACAGCAGAAGGGGATATCCAACGCATTTCAAAGTGTACTGTTACTATAAATCTTCTTCTGGGAATAATGCCACTTCTGAAAAAACAGCTTAAATTGGTAAAACATTGGTACATAAAATTGTTATGAAAAAATGCAAATAAATTGTCATCCACATGCACTTACAAAAAATGTGTGTTTAGCAGAAGCACTCCTCCAAGTAGCATGGATACCATGTATCAGCCATTGAAGACCTCCCCCAAAAGGACACCATAGTGTCAATGTCCATTGGTTGCCTGATGTGAATTGCCCTAGATGGTACTGGAAAGCTTTGCACTGTAGGGTGAAGGGAAAGGCTGGCCCAATAACTAAGAAAAATTGCTTACATGAAAAATCCTTTGAGCCAAACATGCATTAGTCCAGAGATCCCGTATCTGAGTATAAAATATGGCATAAAGCGAAGTTCCCAAGGGCCGGCAATCGGAGAGAAGGAAACAGCATGGCTCCACATCGGTGAAAGCAAGAGGAATGACGCTGGGGGATAACGATGGCGTCCCTGATATAGTGCGCATGTGCAGGAGGAAGTTACGCAATGCGCATCATCACACGCAGCCGCGTCACTATCACTTCCGCTTCTGCGCAGTTTGGATTAAAGGATGTATGTGAGGAAGTGACGTGATATGCGTCGAGAATGACGCGACCACGTCACATGCGTTTGCATCATCACAGCATTGCATCCGGTCCCCGGAAACCAAACATCCGGAGACCGCAACAGGAACTTGGATGGATACAAATTCAATCCACCAGTGAAAAATCGCTTGTGCTCTAGGAGGAGAAGTGCTTCTGCAATTACAAATTATACATATTATAAATTGCCAAACACCGGGGTTGTTATAACATGTCTGTTGGAGGTGGGGGGTATGTAGCCTTCTCCCTAGTGAACTTTGTTTACATGATTCCGGGGTTGTTATAACATGTCTGTTGGAAGGTTTGTAAATTTTAAGAAATGTTAATAAAGATTATTTAAAGAAAAAATAAATAAATAAATAAATTGCCAAACCGTATACAAAAATGTTATTGAAAAACCCAAAGAGTTGAATCACCTTATTCAAAATACACAACCCACTAACTGGGAAATCCACACAGAAAGTTGGAAAGGGGGAGGAACTTTCTTTTGTGGTATTTGATCACCTCTGTGGTTTTTATTTTTTGCGTTATAAACAAAAATGCGACAATTTTGAGGAAAAAAAAAGCAATATTTTTTACTTTTTGCTATAATAAATATCCCCAAAAATATAAAAAAACAAATTTCTTCCACAGTTTAGGCCAATATGTATTCTTCTACTTATTTTTGGTGAAAAAAAAAATCGCAATAAGCGTATATTAATTGGGTTGCACAAAAATTATCGCGTCTACAAAATAGGGGATAGATTTATAGCATTTTTTTATTAATCATTTTTTTATTAGTAATGGCGGCGATCTGCGATTTTTTTTTTTATCGTGACTTCGACATTGCAGCGGACAGATTGGACACTATTTTGGGACCATTGGCATTTATACAGCGATCAGTGCTATAAAAATACATTAATTACTGTGCAAATGTCACTGGCAGGCAAGGGGTTAAACACTAGGGGCGATCAAGGGGTTAACTGTGTTCCCTCAGCATGTTCTAACTGTAGAGGGGGATGGGCTCACTAGAACATGACAGAGATCACTGCTCCCGATCACTGGGAGTAGTGGATCCCTGTCATGTTGCTAGGAAGAACAGGGAAATGCCTTGTTTACATAGGAATCTCCCCATTCTGGCTCTCTGTACCATGATCGCGGGCCACCGCCGGACATCGAGTCCGCGAATGACACAGCGATGTATGGATCCACCAGCCGACATCCCAGCTCCAGAAGGGACAGGGCTCCCGCCCCTCCCTGCAGCCGAACGTGTCCCGCGCCGAGCTGGCCTCCTGCTAGGCACATCAGCAGGAGAGCCGGCCGCCATGTCCCGAGATAGATGAGAGGGGGAGGAGGGGGGAAGAGAGCGTGGCGTCCCCTCCTCCCGCAGGTCCCGCCGTTGGTGGGGATTCCTCCCAGGCCCACCGCTGGAGCCAGAGGCAATTGGCACAGCAGGGGACACTGAAGGGCTCCTTATGAAGCTCCCATGCGGCAGCCGGACCCAGGGGGTGTGAGAAGGGCTCAAGCGCTCAGGAGGGCGAACCCTCCTAGCACGTTTTGAGGAAGGGGGGGACCCAGGAGGAGATGGATCAACTCCCGACCCCCCTAGCATGCCCATCAGCTGTTGCTGGAGCCACTGCAGACCCCGTGCAGAAGCTGCGGCCCTGACCTGGTCCCATAAGGCCTCCAAATCGCTCATTCTGTCCTGTCTTCTCTCCGCAGGGGAACAGCAGAACTCTTCAATCAAGGAAACTTTTCAGAGTGATTACCCATCAGCCTTTGCACGTACCAAAAACCCCCCTGCGGCTCCACCCTGACCACCTGACCCTTGATGCTCCAATAAGGTAAGCTACACCCCTACCCCACTAACTTACTTAATTATTTAACCCTTCCCAGACCTGTTCCTCCCTTAGTCATGATGACCCTGCGTCTATTTCTTCTCCTCCGGGTCGCACTTTCAGAATGCATAGTGTATGGCCAGCTTTGTACATAGGAGGGAGTGGATGGAGTCACTCAGCCGTCAGGCCCCATTCATCTCTGCACAGTGGGAACTCACATTCCCGCATGTGTTCTTATTGGGTGTTTTAGAGTGCTTTTGCTCATCACACATAGAGCACCCCATTCACTTAAATGGGCTAATCTATGTGCAATAACCGCCCCAAGAAACTCTAGAACTTTCTTTTAGAGCGAAGCGTGGTGCAATTTTTTTACTGTGCTTTTTTGTGTGTGATTCTGAAAAGCATGCATTTTCTGTGCAGTTTGCCATGTGTTCGGAAATGCACAGATTTGAATGGAGCCTCATCGCTGTGTAAACAAACCAATTTCAATTTCAGGCCCCATTCACACCTAGCATAGTGGGAGAGCATGTTTTTTTTACTTGTTTTTCCCATGACAAGCATAGGGCAGCCTGTTGATTTCTAAAGGCTACACCAGGGCTCAAAATTTCAAGTCCTGAGCTACTAGCCAGGCCTCAAGGGTTACTCGCCACCAGTTGCCCCTCCCAAACCCTGCCATGCCCCGCCCCTAATCCTGCCCCAAACCCTCATAAATTATCTCATGTAATGACACTTAATATTTTTATAACTTAATTCTGCATAAAACACGTAACAAATGTATTCGTGCCCACCAATTCAGCCTGCCCGTGTCCACCAATTCAGCCTGCCCATGTCCACCAATGCAGCCTGTGCCCGTCAATGCAGCCTGTGTCCAATGCTGGGATTTTATGGGCAATTGAAAAAATATATAGAACTTCATATATAGAAAATTGTTATTTATTGTAGAAAAATTGCATTTAAAAATTCTCGTATTGAAAATACAAGGCATTACATCAATAATGTCATCAATATTGCACATATTGGCTGTTAGCCATAACGTGGTAGTCCCCATCTACTTGCTGTTCCCTTTTGTCATTGATTGTGGCAAGGAATACAGCAGAAGGGGATATCCAACGCATTTCAAAGTGTACTGTTACTATAAATCTTCTTCTGGGAATAATGCCACTTCTGAAAAAACAGCTTAAATTGGTAAAACATTGGTACATAAAATTGTTATGAAAAAATGCAAATAAATTGTCATCCACATGCACTTACAAAAAATGTGTGTTTAGCAGAAGCACTCCTCCAAGTAGCATGGATACCATGTATCAGCCATTGAAGACCTCCCCCAAAAGGACACCATAGTGTCAATGTCCATTGGTTGCCTGATGTGAATTGCCCTAGATGGTACTGGAAAGCTTTGCACTGTAGGGTGAAGGGAAAGGCTGGCCCAATAACTAAGAAAAATTGCTTACATGAAAAATCCTTTGAGCCAAACATGCATTAGTCCAGAGATCCCGTATCTGAGTATAAAATATGGCATAAAGCGAAGTTCCCAAGGGCCGGCAATCGGAGAGAAGGAAACAGCATGGCTCCACATCGGTGAAAGCAAGAGGAATGACGCTGGGGGATAACGATGGCGTCCCTGATATAGTGCGCATGTGCAGGAGGAAGTTACGCAATGCGCATCATCACACGCAGCCGCGTCACTATCACTTCCGCTTCTGCGCAGTTTGGATTAAAGGATGTATGTGAGGAAGTGACGTGATATGCGTCGAGAATGACGCGACCACGTCACATGCGTTTGCATCATCACAGCATTGCATCCGGTCCCCGGAAACCAAACATCCGGAGACCGCAACAGGAACTTGGATGGATACAAATTCAATCCACCAGTGAAAAATCGCTTGTGCTCTAGGAGGAGAAGTGCTTCTGCAATTACAAATTATACATATTATAAATTGCCAAACACCGGGGTTGTTATAACATGTCTGTTGGAGGTGGGGGGTATGTAGCCTTCTCCCTAGTGAACTTTGTTTACATGATTCCGGGGTTGTTATAACATGTCTGTTGGAAGGTTTGTAAATTTTAAGAAATGTTAATAAAGATTATTTAAAGAAAAAATAAATAAATAAATAAATTGCCAAACCGTATACAAAAATGTTATTGAAAAACCCAAAGAGTTGAATCACCTTATTCAAAATACACAACCCACTAACTGGGAAATCCACACAGAAAGTTGGAAAGGGGGAGGAACTTTCTTTTGTGGTATTTGATCACCTCTGTGGTTTTTATTTTTTGCGTTATAAACAAAAATGCGACAATTTTGAGGAAAAAAAAGCAATATTTTTTACTTTTTGCTATAATAAATATCCCCAAAAATATAAAAAAACAAATTTCTTCCACAGTTTAGGCCAATATGTATTCTTCTACTTATTTTTGGTGAAAAAAAAAATCGCAATAAGCGTATATTAATTGGGTTGCACAAAAATTATCGCGTCTACAAAATAGGGGATAGATTTATAGCATTTTTTTATTAATCATTTTTTTATTAGTAATGGCGGCGATCTGCGATTTTTTTTTTTATCGTGACTTCGACATTGCAGCGGACAGATCGGACACTATTTTGGGACCATTGGCATTTATACAGCGATCAGTGCTATAAAAATACATTAATTACTGTGCAAATGTCACTGGCAGGCAAGGGGTTAAACACTAGGGGGCGATCAAGGGGTTAACTGTGTTCCCTCAGCATGTTCTAACTGTAGAGGGGGATGGGCTCACTAGAACATGACAGAGATCACTGCTCCCGATCACTGGGAGTAGTGGATCCCTGTCATGTTGCTAGGAAGAACAGGGAAATGCCTTGTTTACATAGGAATCTCCCCATTCTGGCTCTCTGTACCATGATCGCGGGCCACCGCCGGACATCGAGTCCGCGAATGACACAGCGATGTATGGGTACGTTGTCACTTTGGCAACGTATATTAGCGTGAGCCAGTCGGGAAGTGGTTAAGGAGCGCTTGCGGTAGCCTCCTGCACATTTGTCTCTTAGCTTTGCAGTCCCACCCTTGCCTCCAGGTACCGTACCAGCGAGTCGGTCAGTGAAGGTGAACCCATGCACTTGGGCTTCACGTGTCTCTCTGCGCATGAGAGAGCCCTTAGGAGGGAGAGCTTGTGCCTTTATTGTGGCCAGGCAGGTCACTTTTTGAAGTTTTGTCCTACCCATCCAGGGAAAGCCCAAACCTTGAGGTCTTGTCATGGACAGACCTTAGGTGGCGTTGTTTCGTCCCCAGTTATCCAGAAGGATAAGCCCTTGTCTCCGGTTACCCTTTCTCTGGCTGAGTCGTCCGTCGAGATACAGGCTCTAATCGACTCTGGGGCTGCAGGCCTGTTCATTGATGCTGCCTTTCTATTGAAGCACTCGATTGCGCTGCAGCTGCGTGACACTCCACTTGCCATAGAGGCTCTTGATGGGAGACCTCTACAGCCTGCCCATGTGACTCATGAGACTGTTCCATTGTCCATGGCCGTAGGGGCTCTTCACCATGAGATAATTCCATTCCAAGTTATTTCCTCACCTAAATTTCCGTTGGTTCTTGTTTATCCGTGGTTATAGAGGCCCAACCCCCCTTTCGATTGGCTTCGTGCTGAGGTTCTCTCCTGGTCGCCACAATGCAGTAAAACATGCTTTCAGAAGGTGACTAAGGTCCTGCAAACCTCTTCACGCTCCTCCCTGCCGGAGGAATACCGCGATTTTAGCAATGACTTTGACAAAGGTCAAGCCGGTAGTTTGCCTCCACACTGCGCAATTGACCTTCAACCTGGTGCCATACCCCCTCGTGGCCAGTTTTACCCTTTGTTGGTCTTGGAGGAGAGGGCCATGGAGGAGTATGTTGCAGACGCACTTTCTCAAGGTTTCATCCGCGAATACTCGTCTCCTGCTGGTGCTGGTTTCTTCTTTGTGAAGAAGAATACTGGTGAACTGAGACCTTGTATTGATTATAGGGGTCTCAATGGTCTCACGATTAAGAATGCTTATCCAATTCCATTGATTACGGAATTATTTGACCGCCTCAAGGGAGCAACGGTTTTCACAAAGCTTGATTTGAGAGTGGCATACAATCTCATGAGGATTAAGGAGGGCGACGAATGGAAAACTGCGTTTAATACCAGAACAGGCCATTATGAGCACCTCATAATGCCATTTGGCCTTTGCAACGCTTCGGCAATTTTCCAGGAATGTATCAACGATGTCCTCTGAGATTTGTTGCAGCTATGTGTGGTGGTTTATCTCAACGATATCCTCATATTTTCCAAGTCCCTAGAGAGCCACCACACAGATGTCTGTAGTGTGCTTTGGAAGCTGAAAGAAAACAATCTCTATTGTAAGTTGGAGACGTGTGAGTCCTGCTTACTTAAGCCGTCCAGCCCAGATTATCTCTGCCTTCGCCTGGTCAACATCACAGAGATTCTCTCCTGTTAAAGACTTGCTTGGCTGGCGTTCCTTCTGGCTCCAGATCCTGCTTGCTGTTCCACTAAGCTGATTTCTGGCTTCCTGACTTTCTGGCTTGTCTGACTATCCGTTCCGGTTACCGAACTTTGGCTATGTTTTGACTATGTTTTTTCTGTTTACTTTTATTAATAAACAAGTGTGATTTAACTGTACTTCTGTCTCGGTCTGATTCACGGTTTCTGAAATGTAGGCATTGTGAGTTCCACCTCTTGTTCTGACTCCTGCATAGCTTCGCTTTGGTCGAACTTTTCTTCTGGTTTGCTTGGCATATTCACTTCACAGCTTTCAGGATCTGTGTTTCTGGTGATGGGCTCTCATCAAAATAAACACTATTGCTTATTGTCACTTTGTCAGTCTTTGAGTGTAGGATTCTGTAACCCTTAGTTTGCTCACTGTAGCTGTTGTGGAAAATTTTATATTAATGTATTGTCATAAGTCTCCCAGTGTCTGTTCTCTCGCAGCCCGCTCTAAAGAGCTGACTGGGGCAGACTGACGCTGGTCGAGACCTGTTAGGTAGTGGAAAACGTCCTGGTGTTTGGAGAGAGGTGTTTGCGGAGAGAAGACGTGTCTGCCAGCAAAGGGCCCCTGTGCAATGCACAGAACGATCATCTAGTGGGGGTGTGTTTGCTCTGCAAAGACATTATCGGTTTAGCGGTTGTATGCTCTTGTCACCCCGGTATGCTTGATCAACATATTTGGGGTGCCATGACGTACACCTGCAGATAATCTCCCATCCACGAGGAACTCTGGTCATCGTCATTTGGTTGTATGTATTTTGTTGTGTTGTTAAATCCTTATATGATCATTCACATCCTGTGTTCATTTCCTGTGAGGTTACAAGCTTTGTAAGAGGTGTTTGGCTGTTGGAAACCCAACCCTCAAGTTTTGGGACTTCCTGTTGATATGTTAATAAAGGGACTCACGGCAGGCTTGCTGGCAGAGTGAGGCTGTGATGAGAACGTAAGGATGTGTTACATATACATAGTAGGTGAGGTTGAAAAAAGACACACGTCCATCAAGTCCAACCTATGTGTGTGATTATGTGAATGTGAATGTGTTGATGTCTGTTTGTGGGGAATGAGGCACACACCAGAGGATGGGCTACGGCAGAGGGATGGCATACGATCAAAAGGTAAGGTGCATTTATATCATTAGACGAAATTGTTATTATTATTAGAGACAGGAGATTTAGCTGTGTGCTCTGTGTGCAGCCAAATTTCGATGTCAGAATGGCGAGTCAGGTACTTTATGGAGCAGACAGAACCCCCCTCCACATCGGAAGGGGGGAGAGCGAATCCCAGTCAAGGACATCTCTTTCCGATGTGTTGGGGAGCCTCTGCTCTGCAAAAGAGCTAATTTTTCGTCTTTTGAGATAATGCTGGAAGTTTGATCGTATGTCTGTTGTGTGTGTGTGTGTGTGTGTGTGTGTGTGATTTGTATCTCGAATGCTTGTGTAAGGAGACTGTGTGCTATGTGTATGTGTAAGTAACTGTATGTTGTGTAATAAGTATATGAGAAATAGAAATGTATGAATTGGGATTATTTGCAGCCTGAAATGTGGGTGTGACTGATGCTGTGTAACAAGTTTGTAATGCATGTGAGAAATGGATGACTTGTAATTATTACTTATGTATGGGATAAGTAGATTGCATGAGTTTTGTAGAGTGTTTAATTGTCTCAAGACACAGATGTTAGTGGACTTTGATAGTTGTATAGGAAAGCTTTCGGTTTGAAAATGGCTGCTGCATTTTCAAGTGGGCATGTGGCCTGGGGGAGGGGCGGCCAAGCATTTTACAATGGTGAAAAGTTGGCTACTCCCTGTGGTGAGAAAAGAGGGTATGTTTTTGAGATGAAAAGAACATGCAAGCATCGCTGGTTGTATTTCTCAATGTCTTGTTCCTGTGAAAGCTGATGTGAACTGAGTTTGAGAAGAGAGGGTATGTTTCAGCCGTGTGATAGTGGGTTATATGGTTTTGCTGTTTCTTTGGTAGGGATGAGCTTTGAGTTCGAGTCGAACTCATGTTCGACACGAACATCGGCTGTTCGCAAGTTCGCCGAACAGCGAACAATTTGGGGTGTTCGCGGCAAATTTGAATGCCGCGGAACACCCTTTAAAAGTCTATGAGAGTAATCAAAAGTGCTAATTTTAAAAGCTTATTTTCATGGTATTGTCATAAAAAGTGTTTGGGGACCTGGGTCCTGCCCCAGGGGACATGGATCAATGCAAAAACGTTTTAAAAACGACGTTTTTTTTCTGGAGCAGTGATTTTAATAATGCTTAAAGTGAAACAATAAAAGTGTAATATCCCTTTAAATTTCGCACCTGGGGTGTGTCTATAGTATGCCTTACATTTTGGCTGGGGTTCCCCTTAATATCCTTACCAGACCTGAAGGGACTGGTATGGAATTTAGGGGGACCCCCACGTCATTTTTTTAAAAAATTTTGGTTCGGGGATCCCCTGTGGGGAATTCCCATGCCGTTTTTATCAATGAACTTCTATGTGTATCGTCGGACCGGCAATGCATTAATAGCCGCGAGTAGTTTTAAATGACTTTTTTTCCTTTGAAATGTCATTTTGCTGTCAGACTGTTCTAAACACGGGAAACATGCGCCCCTTTACAGGCATACTATAGACACCCCCCAGGTACGAAATTTAAAGGGATATTACACTTTTATTGTTTCAATTTAAGCATTATTAAAATCACTGCTCCCGAAAAAACAGACGTTTTTAAAACTTTTTTTGCATTGATTCATGTCCCCTGGGGCAGGACCCAAACACTTTTTATGACAATAACTTGCATAAAAGCCTTTAAAATTAGCACTTTTGATTATTCATGTTCGTGTCCCATAGACTTTAACGGTGTTCGCGTGTTCGAACGAATTTTTTGCCTGTTCGCATGTTCTGGTGCGAACCGAGCAGGGGGGTGTTCGGCTGATCCCTATTCTTTGGATAGCATGTGTTCCTAAGTTTTTCGTAACTTCTAACACTTTTAAATGCTTGTGTGTTCATTTAGTATCTCAAATGTGTAATTTTGTGGGGAGAAATTTTTGGTTTTGGCAGGAAAATGTTTTTTGTCTGCTATTTCCTTTTGTTGTTGTTGTCTGCCATGTGACTACGGTCGGACATTTTCAATTCCTTTGTGTGTGAACTTTGAAATGTTTATCCATCTTGGTATTGGATTTCAGTTTTGGCGGGAAAATGCGCCATTTTGTTGTGGTCTGGCTTTTGTCGTAGTCACCATGTGGATCGGCAGCCATTTTGAAGACCTGTGGGCCTTCCTACAGGGAAAGCTGCTCTAATTTTCCTTTGTCTGTGCAAAGCCATGTGCTATAAGCTACCACCTGGCTTCTAGGCACCATTTTGTTTTCCTTTTGAGTGAATTCTATTTTTGTACTGCTTACATACTTTTCAAGGAAGCTATTGCGTTTTCTGTATTGAATATTGGTTTTGAGTGAAACCTCTACTTTGCATTGAATTTCCATAGATACCAAGACTAGCTTTAACTGTGAGTTTTTGTACTTTTAGCGGTGTGTATTTAATTTTTATTTGTTTTGTGTTTTTGTGTCTTTAGCTGAGGGTTGTATTGTATAGCCTGCAATATATGAAACTAGGCTTACCCTCCCCTCCCTTTTCCTGTACATTGATATGTAAATAAACCAGTTTGAGGGGTTTTAGAGCTGGGAAGCTCTTTTCAGCATTTTATGTATCCACAGGAAGTTGGGGGAGGGAGCTTGGGGTCCTATCACACAAGCAAATAAGATTTGTGCTTGGAAGGACAATGGGAAAATACTGGCATTTGAAAGTGTTTTAAATTTAATCCCAGCTGTCTTTTTTTTTTTTTTAACTTTAATACTTTTTATTGAAAATTATTAAAAGAACAAAAAACAGACAATGCGACAAAATTGGTAGGCAGAGTTTGCAGCCAAGTCCGAAGTACAATACACTTATACAGTACATACATAATAAGTAAGCAGAGCTCTGCCACCTTCACCACGTTTCACATTGTCTAACTTTTATACTCGCAATGTCGTGTAAGACCCATTTTCACTCTTTCCCAGACCTCAGCCCCTCCCTCCCATTCCCCCCCCCTCCCCCCTACCCCGAGCATTCCCCCCTCCCACCCTCCCCCCCAGCATTTAGTGATTGCTCACATGTTATTAGCTCTAAGGGTTACACTGTTGAGTTTAAAATTGAACCATATCCAGCTTCAATTGTTCTCTTCCTGGTTAACCGGGTCTTGGTGCCTTAAAGACTCGCTCCCTGTAGGTTTACAGTAAATGCTAAAGGAGATGTTGGGTACTCATCTCTTGTATCCAGGGTCTCCATATTTTCATAAACTTATTGTAGCTACCTTTTCTAATATGTATGGTCTTTTCTGTCCATATCAAAGAGTTCATGGCCCTAAGCCAATCCTCTGGAGTTGGGGGTGTTGCGGATAGCCAAGATTGCGCTATGAGCTTTCTTGCCTGATATAAGCACTTTACTATAGTGGAGATTGTGTTGGGGTTCCCCGTTTCTCCCCCTACCAGCCCCAAAACACACTCCCTGGCTTCTAATTCCACTTTAACTTTGAACCTAGTGTTTATAGTTCTAACGATCTCGGACCAATATCTCGCTAATTTTGGGCATCTCCACATCATGTGGATAAGGTCTCCCGTCCCTGAGCACCTAGGGCACTTGTCATCTGGTCTACGGCCAAATCTATGCAATCTCCTAGGGGTGTAATACACCCTGTGAAGCAGGAAGAGGTGCGAGGCCCTCTGTGAGGGAGAGACGGATACCTTCAAACTATGTTCCAGAATTCTTTTCCACTGGTGATCCGTCAACTCCCCCACGTCCGCCTCCCACCTCTCCCTGATCCCCGTGGCTGTTTGCGTGGGTATCATTTTATCCACTAACTGCGCATACACAACTGCGATCAGACCTTTAGAAGTTTTAGCCTTGACTATTTTATTAAGGAGTGGCGCCCTACACGTCTCCATGGAGCGGGTCCTAAATTGTGCGCCCATTGCATGCCTAATCTGGAGATAACTGTAAAATGTATTATGCGGGACTTCGTACTCTGTTCTCAAATCTAAGAAGGATTTCATATTATTATCTCTGACCAACTGGGCTACTCTGGTTATACCATGGCGTTCCCATATAGCATTCTTCTCGACGGTCAAGAGCTCCCGCAGAGATTTGTTATGCCATATGGGAGAGAACTTAGTAATGCCCTTATACCCCATGATCTTCTTCACTGCCTGCCAGGTTTTAGTTACTAGCTTATATGTTGGCAGTGTACGCTGGAGTGTGCCTGCTTCCAATGCTTCCACAAGGGATTTGTGCAGATTACCCTCTAGCATAATTTTATTGTTAGCGTGCATTTCTCCCGGAGCATCACACCCCCCGATATGCTGTAATTGGGCGGCCAAGTAATAACTATAAGGGTGAGGGACTGCCATTCCCCCCTTACCAATAGGGCCCTGCAATGTTTGCAGGCTAATCCTAGCCTGTCCTTTCTTCCAAATTAATTCCCGAAACAGGGAATTCATTTTGGAAAACCACTTTCTCCCGATCCATATCGGGGAGTTATGGAGGGTGTATAATAATTGTGGCAGCCATATCATTCTGATCAAGTTCGTTCGTCCCGCCATCGACAAGGGGAGTCTACACCAAATGTCACATTTTTTTTTTAATTTTTCAAATAAAGGGACCAAGTTATCTTGAATATATTGATTAGGGTCTTTGGACATTACCACTCCCAGGTATTTTATTTTATCTACGATTTTTAACCCGGGCATACCCTCCGGGAGGGGGCTGACAATTGGGTCAATCTGAAGCAACATTGATTTCTCCCAATTGACTACAAGGCCCGAGATCCTCCCAAACCCTTCTACCAACTGCATCGCTTTTGCTAAGGATGGACCTGTGTCCCCCAGGAAGACCAAGACGTCATCGGCGTAGAGTGCGATCTTTTCCTCCCCGTTTTTCCTCTTAAAGCCCTGTATTCCAGATGCGCTTCTCACGGCCTCTGCCAGTGGCTCCATTGCCAGGGCAAAAAGCAGGGGCGACAAAGGGCACCCCTGCCTTGTGCCCCTCTCGAGCGGTAAACTTCCTGAGTATTCATTATTGATCTTAAGTCTGGCTGTTGGGCGGTTATATAAGATTTTCACCAAGTTAATGAAAAAGGGGCCAAATCCGAATCTCTCCATTATTTCCCAAAGGTACTCCCATTCCAGGCTGTCAAATGCCTTGGCAATATCCAAGGACATGACAGCTCTGGAATCTCCGCTTTCCACTGGGACCTGGAGGTTCAAGTACGCCCGTCTAATGTTTACACTAGTAGCTCTGTGCGGGATAAACCCTGTCTGATCTACATGTATCAATTTTGCGATACATTTGCTTAACCTAGTTGCTAATACCTTTGCAAAAATTTTAATGTCCGAGCAGAGCAGTGAAATCGGTCTATATGACGATGCTTCCATTTGGTCCTTCCCTTCTTTTTGTATAAGTACAATATTAGATTCTGTCATCGAGTCTGGTAGTCTACCCTCTGCTATCGCCCCCTCTAATGTTTTCAAAAGAACGGGGAGCAAAGCCTCCCCATAGTATTTATAGATCTCAAGGGGCAGCCCGTCGGGGCCTGGGGATTTGTGGTTAGGCATACCTGCCACTGCACTTTTCAACTCCTCTAAAGTTACTGGGGATTCTAAATTGGACCTGTCAGTTGCGGATAGGGTCGGCAGTTCAACCCCCTCAAGAAATTTATCCACCTCCCCTCTCTCCACATCCCTTTTTGATTTATAGAGAGTGCTGTAGAAATCAAAAAATATCTCCTTAATCTTCCCAGGGTCAGATGTTATTTCCCCTTTTGGGGACCTAATCGTAGAGATCGTTGAGGAGGGGGAGTTAGTACTAACCAGTAGCGCCAACCCAGCTGTCTTTTTAGTTTTATACTGTAATACAGTTTTAGGTAGAGAGCAAACAGGAGGCATCCAAGTTATTGTTGTCCTATCAAGGTACAGAGAGAAGCTGCAATGTTTTGTAATGGCAGGCAAAAGTGCTCTGTGTAGATTTGTCTGGTGACGCAGTGTACGGTCATACAGCGCAATGCGCTTGTGTATGCATACACTGTGAGGGGTAGAGATATAATTCGGGCGTTGATCTGTGGTTGTTGGCGAATCATTTGGCATAGTTAATAGTTGGTTGTTAAAAGAGTGGTACTCTATAGTTCCGTGCCATAAGTGCTGGGTCAACAAGCCATAGAGTTGATGCCTCGTTTTAGTGTTTCTAGTTGAGTGACTAATAGTGGTTGTAGTCCGTCAATCCACCGTGTAAGAAGGCACCAGGCAGTGGTCTCCGAAATGGGTGCAAGGGTTTCCCTGGACGTAGGGGTAAGACAATAAGCCAATTCGAATGGCCATGGGCAATGGCAGTCCCTGCAAGGGAAGGAATGCGAGGCTTCCCACAGTCAAACGGATGCACAAGAGCATGGAGTCTAGTTCTGAGGAAAAGGCCATTAACCACTTCAATACCAGGCACTTAGACACCTTCCCGCCCAGCCCAATTTTCAGCTTTCAGCGCTGTCACAATTTGAATGACAATTGCGCGGTCATGCTACACTGTACCCAAACAAATTTTTTATCATTTTGTTCCCACAAATAGAGCTTTCTTTTGGTGGTATTTGATCACCTCTGCGGTTTTTATTTTTTGCGCAACAAATAAAAAAAGACAGAAAATTTTGAAAAAAAACACGTTTTTCTTTGTTTCTGTTAAATTTTTTTGTAAATGAGTATGTTTTCTTCTTCAATGACGGGCACTGATATGGCTGCACTGACGGGCACTGATACGGCGGCACTGATGGGCACCGATGAGGTGGCACCAATGAGGTGGCACTGATGAGGTGGCACTGACGGGCACTGATGATGGGCACTGATAGGCGGCACTGATGCGCACTGATAGGTGGCACTAATGGGCACTGATAGGTGGCACTGGTAGGTGGCACTGATGGGCACTGATAGGTGGCACCGATGGGCACTGATAAGCGGCACTGATGGGCACTCGTAGGTGGCATTGATGGGCACTCGTAGGTGGCGTTGATGGGTAGTTATGGGTGGCACTGATAGTTGGCACAGATGGGCACGGATGGGCACTGATAGGTGGGCACAGATGGGCACTGACAGGTGGCACCGATGGACACTGATGGGTGGCACTGATCATTCTGATTGATGGCAGTGATGCCCCTAAGTGTGGCATTGCTGGGCATCACTGCAACATAATTGTGCCAATCAGTGCCCATTTGTGGGTACTGATTGGCACAGATTTGGCACTGACTGGGCACATGTGGATGGCCATGGGGTACATACCTGGCCATCCACATGTTTCCCTTCCCTGGTGGTCCTAGTGGCGATCCCTGGTGGTCCAGTGTGGTGATCTGCGGGGGGGCTGCGCTGATAAACAATCAGCGCAGACCCCCCCTGCCAGGAGAGCCGCCGATCGGCTCTCCTCTACTTGCGTCTGTCAGACGCGAGTGAGGAAGAGCCGATCAACGGCTCTTCCTATTGACAGCGTGATCAGCCGGGATTGGACACGGCTGATCACGTGGTAAAGAGCCTCCGCCGGAGGCTCTTTACCAAGATCGGTGTAGCGGTGTGTCAGACTGACACACCGGTCCACCGATCGCCGCGATGCGCGCCCCTGCGGGCCCGCGGCGGCATGTTATCCTGAAGGACGTCATATGACGCCCAGTCAGGATAACAGAACCACCGCCCGGGCGTCAATCCGCTATAGGCCGGGCGGGAAGTGGTTAAATACCAGAAAGATTGACATAGGTGGTCTAAGGATACTATTTTGGGTATCCCTCTGGAGTTGATGTAGCGTGACTGCGGTTTCAGAAGTCTGTAATGTTGAGTGAGTTGATGGATGCGTAGTACACGTTTGTGTGATTAAAAATATACAGGCCTGTTTTTGAACTTTGTGTGTCTGGTCCATGCAAAGATTTTGAAATGCTCTCGTGCTTTTCAAATTGTATACTGGTCGTTTTTTGTTTTTTTTTCATTTTCGTTTTTGGGAACTATGAAATATCTCCTCCACATTTGTATCTAAATGTTTGTCTCATTGTTTGTATGTAGTAACATGTTTGAACATACCGCGACAGCCCTCTTGCGTGTCACGGCTGTTGTATTTTAGTAAAAACGTGATTTACAGAGGGTTTAGTTATTATCGGTTTTGAGGAATGTCAGTGACAATTTACCAATGTACATGAATGTTGTATTTTTTACCATTTTTGAAGGATAGAGTAATAACTTTTGTTTATAAGTATCTTTTCAGGTCCAAAGAGTTTCTGAAAGTGTGTGTACAGGTGTATAAGAAAGTAATAGTATCATAGGCTATCTCACTGTTTTATGCTGCACCATTCTAAACCCTACATGTCTTCCTCCAGTTTGTAATGAGGAGGGAAGAAAAGGGGGGATGATAGTGGTGAGAATGACAATCTTTCAAACCAATAATACTAACCTTTGTAATTCTAACCAAGTTTGTGCCAAGACTGTCTTTCTTTGATAGAATTTGAATCAGCAAGCAGCAGTCTGGTGAAGTAGGCTCCCATCCCAGATGCTAAGAACCTTTTTGTCACTGGTTCCAGGTATTACACCCCAGGTGGTAAGCCACGCACAGGTTATGCAGTGACCACAGTCCCGATGTCTGGGTTATTGTCATATGAGGTTTGTTTGGAGGTCAACCAAAAACAGAGTTGTACTTTCCTCATTAGCTGTCACCTACATTCTCAGCTGATGGGGTAGGTGCAATCACTGTAACATGAATTTCAAAAGGTCCACCACAGGGTTCACAAGTCCCTCCTGGACCCTGACACAATAACCAGTTTACATTCTTTCCAACCAGGTGACTGGGTCATTGTAAAGAAGCTTGAGGGATGAGGCCATGCCAGCCACTGCAAGAAGCGGATCAACCACAAAAGGACGAGGAGTATCTTTGTTTATTTATATTTTTAAAGTTTATTTTCCAACTAGCTAAGAAAGAGAACAGGACACATGGTCGGGTACTAGTGCCCCAGCGATGACGGCTGTACATGATATATAGGACGTTCATAATGGTGTGAGGAGTTTTGACAAACTAGTAAAATCCAAACAGACACCTGTCAATAGAAATTAACAAAACATTTCTAGAGGGTAAAATTAATTATAATTTTAACAATAGCTCTGATTTTTGCCAGCTTTGGTATTGGGATAACTAGGTAGCCCACAAGTGTGCTTCAACTGTAGTTTGGTATTAATGCGGATCTACAGCTTATAAGGTAATTCCCGTAAGGCAAGAGGTTCGTGTGTGCTGGTGAAACTCGTCCCAGCATCTTATGTCGTGGCCGATCGTGAGGATCTGATGGCGCGAGAGAAGGTAAGAATGGCAGGGACAGCTGGAAGGGAATTGCTTGTACACGGTGGGGGCTTGAGCTTATGAAACGCTTGAACAATTTCTCATTCATTGAGGATGGGATGTTTTCATGTAACTGTTGAAGCTACAAGGAAGTTCCCACAGTCCAAGGGGGTTTCTGGGAATTCATAACTAAAGATTAAAAAAATTAATAAATATGATGCGCTAGAGTGTGCTAACCGTGCCCTAATTCTGGCACACAGAGATACAGTGCATATACAACAGAGTATAAAATAATTTAACCCCAATATGTGCTATATCCCCCAAGATAAACAAACTTAATGTGCACAAATAAACAGTGCAGTGAGCATGTGAAAGGGTAATATCAACAAAATGCTCCAAACTGAATCAGTGCAAACAAGGTGCTAAAAGTGCAATAAACAAATAAATAATAAATAACGTTAATTCATAAATGATTCATATATGCAAACAAAAGCTGAAAAATGACATGTGCCAGCCAAAAAGTGCAGAGTGTCACACAATACATATACTTAATCGTCCATCATAAAATAGACATACAGGGGGTCATTTACTATAACTCCAGGAAGTACTGGGCACTATGGCAAATAATAGAGCAAATTTTAGCCAAATGGAAACAAAACGGCGAATTTGCACATGAAAATCGGCGATATAAGCAGAGAATAAACGTTTTTCAATTTCTAAATTGCCGCTAATTGGCGCTTCCGCGTATATACAAATGCCAATTCTTATCAAGTTGTTATAAAGCACTGTACTGTAGCCATGCTCCATGTATGTGAAAGAAACATTTTTTATCAGAGATGAGCTCTAGTTCCTGTGTGCATCTATTGATTTATATTGCAATTAGTATTCCTATTTTTTTTTTCCTTCTTTTGCTAAGAAATGCAGTTCTGAATGATTATTACATAGTAATGTCTGCTATTCTGTAAAGTTACATGTATTAATCATTTAGGTTACCTATTTGTTGTATGTTGTTTTTTTCATGTTTTTGATTTATTATTTAATAATTTAGTTGACTATAAAGCAGTAATTATTTATGTTCATTCTTTAATAATACTACACTATTATGCAGGTCTTGTACTTAGCACAATGGCTTAGTGGTCTGCTTTGATATCTCCACACCACTCATGGTATGAGTTCAAACAACAACCTACCATCCACCAGCTCTGTTTATTTTTTCAGTGCGCAAGTGAATTAAAATAAACAAACAAAGAAATGTAAACTGCCCTTTAGCTAGTGTGTGGTGTTTGGAATGTCACATCATAATATAATTGAATACTTACATACCATTGCATGCATTTAAAGAGTTAATACAATAAAAACTTTCACATTAAACTGCATTGGCTACTTGGCAATCACCTATTTTCAGTAAATAAATATACACGTATATTTGTGTTGCTTTGGCTAACAGTAATTCTCCTTTTCTCCACCAATAGTAATCTTTTAGGATTCTTCTGTGGGATTTGAACCCATGAGTCTTTCAATACCTGAATGTTTGAAGGTAGAGGTGCTAACTGCTAGCCTATTGGGCTGAGCACAATTATATATACAAAATACTTTTACTAGTGTTTGATGTGTTATATACTATACAATAAAGTTTATCAAATGTAAACTGCTTGTTAGCTAGTGTGTGGTGTTTGGAGATTCACCCCATAATATTAGTGAATACTTACATACCATTGCATGCATTTGAAGAGTTAATACAATAATATCAACCACATTAAAGTGGTTACACATTAAAGGCTACTTGGCATTCACTGTGTGCTGCTTTGGCTAATTGGCTAACTGGCTAACAGTAATTCTCCTTTTCTCCACCAATAGTAATCTTTTAGGATTCTTCTGTGGGATTTGAACCCATGAGTCTTTCAATACCTGAATGTTTGAAGGTAGAGGTGCTAACTGCTAGCCTAGTGGGCTGAGCACAATTATATATACAAAATACTTTTACTAGTGTTTGATGGTTTATATACCATACAATAAAGTTTATCAAATGTAAACTGCTTGTTAGCTAGTGTATGGTGTTTTGGAGATTCACACCATAATATTAGTGAAGACTTATTTATTTTTATTTAAAGCGGGGGTTCACCCACACCGCCAAAAAAAAAATATTAAAAGCCAGCAGCTACAAATACTGCAGCTGCTGACTTTTAATACATGGCCACTTACCTGTCCCAGAGTCCAGCGATGTCGGCAGGGGACGCCGAGAACCCGCTCGGTTCTCGGCAGCTGCCGCCGCCATCCTAGGTGAGGGAATCAGGAAGTGAAGCGTTGCGGCTTCACTTCCCGGTTCCCTACTGCGCATGCGCGAGTCGCGCTGCGCGTCCCTAGTGGTCGCTGCTCTCTCCTGGGAGCTGTGTGTTCCCAGCAGACAGCGCGGTCGGGACGGGAAGAGGCATAGACTCCCATGGGAGTCTATGCCTGAAGTGGGTGCAAATACCTGTCTTAGACAGGTATCTGCACCCCCCTCCCCCCTGAAAGGTGCCAAATGTGACACCGGAGGGGGGGAGGGTTCCGAAAAGCGGAAGTTCCATTTTTGTGTGGAACTCCGCTTTAAGGTACTTCTATAGTGCCGTCAATTTACGCAGTGCTTTACATATACATTATACACTAATATGGGCCCCTACCCTCAAGGAGCTTATAATCTAAGGTCCCTAACTCACATTCATATACTAGGGCCAATTTAGACAGAAGCCAATTAACCTACCAGCATGTCTTTGGAGTGTGGGAGGAAACCGGAGTACCCGGAGGAAACCCACGCAGGCACAGGGAGAACATGCAAACTCCAGGCAGGTAGTCTTGTGGTGTGGTTGGGAATACGAACCAGCGACCATTTTAGCCAAATAAAATTTCAACAGGCGAATGTGCAAATGAAAAACTAGCACTATTAGTGAGAAACACATGTTAGTAAATTTTAAGCTGGCGCTAATTAGCGCTTCCGCGTATATGCAAATGCCAATTCCTACCAAGTTGTTATATAGTACTGCACTGTAATCATGATCCATGTATGTGAAAGAAACATTTTTATGTGAGATGTGCTCTACCTCGTGTGCATCTATTGATGTTTGTTGCAATTAGTATTCCTAGTTTTTTCCTTCTTTTGCTAACTAATGCAGTTATGAATGATTATTACATAGTAATGTCTGCTATTCTGTAAAGTTACATGTATTAAACATTTAGGTTATCTATTTGTTGTATGTTGTTGTTTATTTTTTAATTTAGGTGACTATAAAGCGGTAATTATTTATATTCATTCTTTAATCATACTACACTATTATGCAGGTCTCATACTTAGCTTAATGGCTTAGTAGTCTGCTCAGATGTCTCCACAGCACTCATGGTACAAGTTCAAATACCAGCCAACCTACCATCCCCCAGCTGTGTTTATTTTTTCAGTGCACAAGCGAATTAAAATAAACAAACAAAAAAATGTAATCTGCCCATTAGTTAGTGTGTGGTGTTTGGAATTTCACACCATAATAGTATTAAATACTTACATATCATTGCATGCATTTGAAGAGTTAATATAATAGAATCAGCCAAATTTAAAGTGCATTGGCTAATTGGCATTCACCTATTTTCAGCATATGCTGCTTTGGCTAATTGGCTAATAGTCATTTGCTTTTTTTTCACCAATTCAATCTTTTAGTATTTCTCTGTGGGATTTGAACCCATGAGTTCTCTCAAGGTAGAAGTGCTGACCGCTAGCCTATTGGGTGTAGCACAGTCATACATAGAAAATACATAGAAAATACATAGAAAATACATTCACTAGTGTTTGATGTTTCTTCTCCCCGAGCTGTCTCTCCTGCTGCCACCATCTTCTCCCGCTGATGTGTTCTTCAGCGCAGCCGGTTACCCACTAATAAAAAAAAAGCCGCTCTTCTTGTGGCGGTCTTCTGTGGCCATCCGATAATGTCACCCGGAGAGTCCGCTCCATGGCTATGTAAGAGACACTACACAGCGGGTGACAACACAGCGGAGGAAGACCACAATGGAAGAAGAGCAGCTTTTTTTTTATTAGCGGGTAACCAGCGGTGCGGAAGAACACAGCAGATGGCGGCGGCAGGAGAGACGGCTCTGGGAGAATACAGCTCGGGGAGAAGATATAGGAGGGAGAGACAGCGTCTGGAGAAGATGGCTCAGGGAAGAAGACAGCTCGGAGCTATTCTACAATAAAGGACTTGTCAAAAACCGGCTATTAATTTTTTTACATTTCACTGCTTTTTTTGGTGAATGGGTAAGGGTAAAATGTACCCCATACCTATTCACATAGGGGGCAGGATCTGGGAGCCCCTTTGTTAAAGGGGGCTTCCAGATTCTGATAAACCCCCTGCCTGCAGACCGACAACCACCGACCAGTGTTGTCGGGAAGAGGCCCTTGTCCCCATCAACATGGGGAAAAGGTGCTTTGGGGCATGTGGCCTGGTAAGGTTCAGAAGGGGAGGGTGCTCACTCGTCCCCCCCTATCCTGACCTCCAGGCTGCATGCTCAGGTCAGGGTCTGGTATGGATTTTGGGGGCCCCACATCAAATTTATTTTACATTTTGGTGTGGGGTTCCCCTTAAAGTCCATACTGAAGGGCCTGGTATGTACTGGGGGGACCCTACGACATTTTTTTCCTTGAATTTTGGAATTCCATACCATATTTTTGAATAAGTACATACCATTGCATGCATTTGAAGTTAAAATATGGAATAAAGCAAGCTGATGTGCTTTGCCTAATTATGCTTCTGAGTACAATGCACACTTCTGGGAGGTGATGCTGTCAGTGGGATTTGAATTCATGGCTTGAACTTTAGGGGGCAGCAGGGTATACCGCTATGCTACAGAGCTGAGCACTTACCTACAGAGAAAATACATTTACTAATGTTTGATTCAATACAATAATGTTTTGCATTTCAGGCATTAATATTATAGTAACAACCATGCTCGTGCCGATGTGGCATTGGCTAATAGGCATTTGCCTCTTTTCAGCATATGCTGCTGAGTACAATGCAAGCTTTCAGTAGGTGATACCATCTGTGTGATTTTCAGCCATTTGAGCACAATTATATTGAGAACATATGTTTACTAGTGTTTGATGGTGGGACTACTTTATATTCTAGGTATAAAATAGTACTCAGCACAGTGACTTAGGCACCTTTCACACTTGTGCAACCTGAAAGTTGCAAGATTTTAATGCGACTTTAAGCAATGCCTATGTAATCTTGAGGTCTATGGACGCAGGAGTCGCAGGGAAAGACATGCAACTTTCCCATTATTTTGCATCAGCAATTTTGCCGCAATTCCAGGGAATGCCTGTGTAAATTTGAGGTCTATGGATCTCAACTCGCATCAAAGTCAGACCAAAGTAGTACAGGGACTACGTTGAAGTCAGTGTTACTTGAAGTCGCACAGATATGAATGGTACACATTGAAAATCATGGGGTATGACTTGTCATACGACTCTGATGTCCAAAGTGTGACTCAGCCCGACTTTGTCAGCGATTTCAGAGACATCAGTGCACTTTCCTGCACAGATGTCTAGTGAAATCACATAAGTCCCAACTGTTCTCCTTTAAGAAGGTGTCCTATGCCTACCTACTTTTGCTAATAGGTGTCCCTTATACCCATCTCAAAAAGTTGGGAGGTAAGAAATCGCCCCCTGAAGTCGCCCAAAGTAGTGCAGGAACTACTTTTGGGAATTGTTGTGGCGTCGCACCAATTCGGACAGTTCCATTGCCATCAATAGGTGCCTATTTGGCCTACAATTTGACATGTCAATTCAGATCTATGTGAACATGGGTGAAGTTGCATAGATATTAGAGCTGCACAGTTCTGGCCAAAATGAGAATCACAATTTTTTTGCTTAGAATAAAAAGATCACGATTCTCGCGACGTAAAATCTTTCACATTATCCCACAAAAAATTGGACTAACTTTTCTTTTTTTTAATTCATTAAAGTACTTTTTTCCAAAAAAAATTGCATTTGAAAGGCGCAAATACAGTGTGACATAAAATATTGTAACAATCACCATTTTATTCTCTAGGGTCTCTACTAAAAAATATATATATAATGTTGGGGGGTTTTAAGTAATTTTCTAGCAAAAAAAAAATGATTTTAACCTGAAACCAACAAATGTCAGAAAAATGTTTAGTGTTTAAGTGGTTAAACTTTCCTCACTTACACAGAAGTCTATTTAATTGACAAATTGTTACAAGGTTTCTAGTTAAGTTCACTGATAAAGAATGTTCTAATTCTTGGCAGACTTCCTGTTTTTTCGGCTGTGGCTTCAGAAGAGCAGAGAGAGTTCTTTGCATAGCAAGAATCGTGAAACTCTTTTTTCAAGATCGTAAAGGGGAAAAAAATCACGATGACGATTAATCGTGTAGCTCTAATAAATATGCATGGAAATCATGGGGACAACTTTTCATGTGACTGAGGTCCAAAGCTCCATGAAAAGTTACCCAAGTGTGAAAGTAACCTAATGCGATTAATTGATAACACCTTTGAATAAGGCCCCATTTGCTCTTGTGCGACCTTAAAATTGCACAGCTTTGTCATGACTTGAAGCAATGTCTGTGTAATCTTGTGGTGAATGGACCTCAAATCGCATCAAAGTCAAACCAAGGTAGTGCAGGGACGAATTTGCTACACCTTCAGGATGCACAAGTGACAATAGGGCCAAATTCAAAGGTGTTATCCTTGAATCTCATTCACACTGCTGCGACCTGAAAGTCACACTATTTTGCTGCCACTTTGCCGCTGCAACTTGGCCCCAACTTCTGGGAATGCCTGTGTAATATTGTACCCGATATACCTCAAGTCACACCAAAGTAGTACAGGGACTACTTTGAAGTTGGTGCGACTTAAAGTAGCACAGATATGAATGGTTGTCATTGAGAATCATGGGGTACAACTTGTCATGCAACTCAGAGGTCCAAATTTGCTGGAAAATTCACCCAGCTGTGAAACAAGTCATATATTTTAATAAAAGGAGCTCTCATTTATACTTGCATAGTCCTTACTGATTTACATCAGCAGAACAAATACAGGAAGTGATGTGTGCACATGGGACGGAAGCAAATGTGTGGTGATGCCAAACAAATCAATGAACCCCACCCACACCAAATCTAACTATGACATCCACCCCGCATTGATTAAGTACAAGTACATATCCTACACTTACCCAGCCAATGAGCAGCGCCTCCTCTCTGCTAAAGAGACCTCACCATGTCCACCTAGATGGAGATCCTGACCAGCACAGGAACTTCCGGGTGCATACAATGAATAATTTCCAGGTCAGAAGGTGAAACCACGCTTTTGATTGCCGCTGCGAATATGTGATCTCAACCATGATTAGTATTTTTTTATTTTTAGATATGCAAACCTGTATTTCTACATATATTTGAAGGTAAACTTAAGGGAGTTTGCCAAGACATGGTGTCCCTGGGTTAGCAGCAGGTGAATTACAAAGGCAAAAGGCCCACTTTGAGCCCTGGTTCACACTGACAGCGGGAGGAAAGCGTTCAGCTGAACTCACACAATTTCATTCCTGCATGTCGGTCCAATATCAGAGACATCAGTGCAGGTTTCTGCACCAATATCAATACAAATCGCACCAATTAGAACAGTGCAATTGCCACAGATTTGACATGTCAAATCACACCAATGTGAACCAGAGCTGACACATTCAAACACTACCTATCCACCAGCTGAATTCATTACCTGCAATTCTCCACAGCTGTTATAAATAAAAATTCCACCTTTATCATTAACTTGCAGTTGTGCAGAAGCCTAGGTTTACATTGGAGCAATTGGTCATGCGATTTGAGAGATCAAATCGCATGACTATTGGTAATGGCACTGTTCCAATTGATGCAACTTTTTTTGTGGCACCGCATCAATTTGCTAAAGTAGTTCCTGCACTACTTTTGCCGATTTCAGGTGCGACTTCTATAGACATTTGTGTATGAAGCCACCTGAAATCACACTGACCTTGCTACTTTGAAATCGTGCTACTTCAAGTGAAGTAGCGCAATTTCAAAGTAGCATGTGAACCAGGGCAAAGAGATTAGTTTTTTGGTGCACAAATACATATTGAAATAAAATATAAAAGATATTGCACTTTCCCAAAACCACCACCCACAAAAACTAAAGAAAGAAAAGTAGAAGAAAAAAAAAAAAAAACACCACACACCACAACAAAAGCTCAATGTATTTATTTTACCAGCAGAAAAAAAATAAATTTACATTTACTAGCTTCAAAAAAATTTGGACAGGATATATGGTACTACATTTAGCAAAAGAATTTTAAGGGCCCTGCTCATAGGAGCTTACAATCTAAAATTAGACAAAACCTTAGAATGGACACAGCTTTAATTTCAGTGTATAGCGGGGACACATCACATTATTATCTGCAAGATTATAGAAACATACTTAACAGTCATTCTTACAAAGCATTCCAACAGAATATTGCAAAAGACTTACTCAAAACACCCACCACCAGCCCACAATTCACACATACATACATTGGTGACCATGTTCTGCTGGAAGCTGCATTTCGGTGTACACGATTAAACAAGATCAAAAATAGTAGGTCAGCAGATGCTTCCAAACGATGTTTGCATGATCAGACAGGAACAATACACACACAACATTGACAGCATGGCCACATAAACCCACTTTTGATTGAAAAAATGCACAAGAATTTCATCAAATCTCCCAATATCATTCCTTCTCCATCACAACAAAAAACCTGACCTTCTCAGGCCAAACAAACCCCCCTACTGCAGGCCTTTATATAAGAGAGGTTGTATTGTTAGCACACTGACACACCCAATAGAAGTACACGCCCACCAGTATCTTTCAATCTGTCTCTTCATGTATGTCTAAAGTGATTGCACCTGATGAGCAGGAACACATAATAGGATTTGCAACTGTGTTAGCCTTGGCTATGTGCATCAAATCTCCAACTACAGGACAAAGATCAAAGTCCATTTGCATCCACATAAACAAAGCAGCAGTTTTCTAAGCATATGTACCCGTGCAGTGTAAACCCTAAAATTTGAAATGTCCAAGTCCCTGGGCATGATTAGTGCTAATAAACATTAACATCAGTCCCTGGCTGCAATGAACTTCCAATATAAAGTCCAAAAGTAACAATCTTACATTAGAACCTATTTCGACAGGAGACAAATAAGATGACAGCATGTCTTTAGATTGTGGTGAGAAACCCACACAGGGAGAACATATAAACTTCAACACAAGCATTAGCATGTTGGGGAATTGAACCAACATCCCAGGTGCTGCTAGACAGAACTGCTACCCACTTAGCCACCAGGCAGCCCCACACATGTTCTCTGCATCTCTGTGGTGTGAACCAGCCCTAAGTCCATAGCCATGCTCAGTGTCACAAGCAATATACAGTATATTGGCCTAAGTATTGGGATGCCTGCCTTTAAACACACATGAACTGTAATGGCATCCCAGTATTAGTATTGGGTTCAAAACTCATTTGGCCCACCCTTTGCAGCTATAACAGCTTCAACTCTTCTTGTCCACAAGGTTTAGGAGTGTGTCTATGGGAATGTTTGACCATTCTTCCAAGTGCATTTGTGAGGTCAGGCACTGATGTTGGACGAGAAGGCTTGACCTACAGTCTCCTCTCTAATTTATCCCCAAGGTGTTCTGTTGTGTTGAGGTCAGGACTCTGTGCAGGCCAGTCAAGTTCCTCCACCCCAAAATCACTCATCCATGTCTTTATGGACCTTGCTTTGTGCACTGGTCCAAATGATTTGGTGGAGGGGGATTATGGTGCAGGGTTGTTTTTCAGGGGTTGGGCTTGGCCTCTTAGTTTCAGAGAAGGGAACTCTTAAGGCGTCAGCATACCAAGACATTTTGGACAATTTCATGCTCCCAACTTTGTGGGAACAGTTTGGGGATGGCCCCTTCCTATTCCAACATGACTGCACACCAGTGCACAAAGCAAGGTCCATAAAGACATGGATGAGCAAGTTTGGGGTGGAGAAACTTGACTGGCCTGCACAGAGTCCTGGCCTCAACCCGATAGAACACCCTTTGGCTGAATTAGAGTAGAGACTGCAAGCCAGGCCTTCTCATCCAACATCAGTGCCTGGCCTCACAAATGCACTTCTGGAAGAATGATCAAACATTCCCATAGGCAGACTAAACCTTGTGGACAGCCTTCCCAGAAGCTGTTCTAGCTGCAAAGGGTGGGCCAAATCAAATTTTAACCCTACGGACTAAGACTGGGCTGCCATTAAAGTTCATGTGTGTGTAAAGGCAGGCGTCCCAATACTTTTGGCTATATAGTGTATCTGGAAAAGACTTACAACAGTGGTGGAACCCTCCTACACATAACTACTACAATTAGACATAGTTATATGACCTGGGAGATGAGACAACTTCTCTACATGAAGTAACATGGTTGAGATTTGAAC